>VZTM01029913.1:0-20895 GCA_013400555.1 Jacana jacana
ATAAAAATATTAATTTTTGATGATAGGGAGCAATTCCCATGTGTAGACATAGTGCACAGGTAACACCAGAGGCTGCCTGAGGTGTTGGTACAGGACTGGTAGTTATGGCCCCTCACCTGGGGTAACCTGCCCAGGATAATAGCTGTGCCCTGCTCTCACCTTAGACAGAGCTTGGATAAATCTTTTCAGTGGATGTGAAAGCATATAATATATCACAATAGCTATAAGAACAATATATAATGACTACTTGATGGCTGTTAAACTACAACTGAAGAAATTCTCAGCCTCGTATGCTGAAGTCCTACTGTTTTCAACATCAGTATGATGAAATATCACACCACCTTTATAGCCTTGTATTTGGTTTCTACTTAACTGGCTACTCACTCCCACGGTTGAGAACAACAGCTGTAGTCAGACAATAAATACACACTGACAAATGGACAAAATGTTGTTTTCAGATGTAGAAAGGGTTGCATTGACTTTTTAGTATCGCAGAATTCTAAGCATTTAATGTTCATTATTCCCCACCGAGATCACCAGCTCCCTGAATAGATCAGCAGAAAAACAGGGTCACCCTCATTTCTTTGGGCTGCCTCTGTTAGTAACCCTCCTCGAGCTGCAGTGCTACCCTCCAGAACTCCCTCTTTAAAAAGCCTGACTTTACAATTTAAAATCCACACATTGGCAGCAGCTCTGATATCTAATGACAAATAGCTTTCAAACTCTATTGAATCACTAAGAAGTAAAGTCTGGCAATGTATCCAACACCCTGGAGAGAATAATGAGTGGCAGCTCTCCTGTAATTATAAATTACGATTTTTTCTGGTATATTAGATATATCATAGAGGAGAAAAGGAGTATGAAGTCTTGATATATGATTCAAAATTTCTCTTATCAGCTTATGCCAAAATGTCATTGTGTGAAGGGCTCTCCTGTAAAAAGATGTAAAAAACTAACTCCTTGGAACACAATTACCATTACACAGCACCTTAAAGAAGTAATTTAATGTACTTGTTATGGCTTTGTGTGTATGTGTGTATATATATATATCTATATATTTCTGTTCATATCTGTATACCAAAATAAAATTGAAGCACTCACTGGCTTTCAGAGCTATTCCATAATGATTCCATTTATGAAAAATGCAGGAATTGTATATTGGCTACGGCTGGACAGGATAAAGGGTAGTAAAGCAGATAGCTAAAAGACTCACCCTGGTATTAATAATCCCTGGATCTGTAAAGCCTCTCCTTGGGCCAAACTGCAAAATATGTTACAGTCCCACAGGACACTATTCCTGCAAGACGAAGGATTCCAGCACAAAACCAGACCCCACCAAACCACCCCCTCCAAAATCCCCAAACTCCACAGAAAAGGAACAGAAATAAATGGGGGATTGAAAAGATGGATATAAAGTCTCTTCAACCTACAACATCATAGGAAGCTGATCTTTCAGGACAAATCACAGCCCAACAAACAGCCACAGATGCTCTTTTCCTCCTGATCTCTCACAGGCATATTTTACTGCCAGGTATTACATACACCATATTACACATCGTAAAATGTCTACAGAAATAATTCCATATGAACCATAAGGGATATACCATCCTGGATTAAGCAGATTGAATGAAGATTTCCATGCTATAGTAGCCTACATTTGGGCAAATGAATCCCAGACCTACTCTTTTTTTGATCAAGCTTCTCATAGTCAATAATCTGCACCCGCAGAGGAGATTCAAATCTGAATTAGTACATTCCAGTTAGTATGATGAGCTTCATTCTCTGATACGCAGCCCTGTATGCACTGATCCTTGGGTGGTGTAAAGGACCACAGACAAGGCTGGCAAGAGCACATCAGTCTCACTGACTCTGAGGGATCATCCAGAATTGACAGAAAGGAAATGATACTCACTTTTTAGTGTACTGGGAAAAATAACCTTGTACAACTGAAACCTTTTGTAAAATAATAGCAGCCTCCAACCACCTCAGCTCATGTGTATCGTTGCATTAATGCAGACAGAAAACCAGAGCCATTGATTTTTCCAGATCTCTCAGATTCAGTACTGGAGAATCAGGATGACAAGCGGAGAGGACGGTAACTATACCTGCACCTTTTCAAATTCAAGACTTATTTTTAGACTTTAACCAACTTATTTTCATCTTGCCTCTTCCTTTTTCCTTTTTCCCCTTCTTTTTCCCTCTTTTCTCCTAATGTTGCCTAAGCCACATCTTTTTCCTAGACTGTATTCTATGTCTGACCTTGACTAGAAAGCCTCATTTGTCCTTCTTGAAAACACCACTATTCAGGTAAGCCAACAGGCTTCAGGCACTTACATACTTTCCACCTTCCAGATTTTTCCCTTCTTTCCCCTATAGATGTTTTATTAAGTATGACAGCTTTTTGTAGCTTTTCACAGTATGCACCACACTGCTAGTGAGCTTTGTGCACACACTCCCCTCAGTAATAACTGAGTAGACTGTCCTCTTTTCCCATGTGTGATCCTGTCACATCAACAGTATTTACTGTAGCAATTAATAGTAGGCAAGTACTAATGTGTTTATTTGGCATATTTTTTCCTCTGTAAAAACTATAGTGTAGTTTTTATACCTATGTATTATACAAAACCAATATTGTTTTTTTGCTGAAAATCCTGGTGTGGTTGTTCAAACATGGCCATGATTGGAGAAAATGAGGTCCTTGCAGGGCCCATGTCAACAAGGTATGTGACAGCTTTTCACTTTTACATAATTTAGACCAAGGAGTGCCATGAGCTCTACTAGCACCTGAGCCATCACTGTCTAAACAGCAGCAGGTGCTCTGTAGAGCATCAGGCATCCCATTTCCCCACTATAAAAAATGGGCATGATCATTTTTATACTAATGGCAAAACTGAAATGGCCAGGAATAGAAAGTTTATATGCACTATGGGAGCATTGCTGCAAAAGAGAAATGTAACGTGGTTTGACAGATTTCATTTTCCTCCTACCCTTTCAGTTCTTGACCTTTCTATAGCAACTATCAACAGAGGTAGAAACTAATACTGATTTGTATGGTAGTTCTGATAGTGTCAGAGACTTATGGCCAATTTTACAAAAGCACCTAGACAGAGTAAACAATACAAACCATGAGAGAGATTCAGACCTCTGTTCTCTCTCTGCCAGTCAGCATGAATCCATCACAGCTAAACAAAGATTCAGATTTGGCTTGGAGAGTGGATGAAAGTTCCTTCATTTACATTATATGAAAAATTTACTGTGATATTGATTATCCATCAGTTTCCAGGCAGGCAGAGATTAAATTAATAGATTTTAAAGCCAAAGAGGACCGTTATATAATTTAGCATCATTTTTTACATCACACAGTCTGAGAAGTTTAATTCTATTAGTCTCGCAAAAGGAAGACATACAGTCTTGATTTGAAAATGTCAAGACATCCATTACATCCCTCAGCAGTTTGATGCAATGGCTAATCACCCTGACATTAAAACATACGCTCTACTTCAAATTCAGAGCTAATTCCCAGACTTGGGTTCTGGTTCTTCCTTTTTCTGTCAAAGCTCTTTAGTAGATGGTGCTCATTCCCTTTTCTGCTGTTTCTTTGTGAAGATACTAATCCACTATAATTGAATCACCTTTTGAGTCCCTTTTCAGTACAGTTAAACAGCCTGAACTCTAAATCTCACAGTGAAAATCGTATCTTCCAACTCTCCAAATAATAACTGTGAGATTTTCCTGTACTTTCCCCATTTTTTCAGTAGATTGAGGTACCCTGTCTTTGAAATAAAATGGAATATTTTAACATCATGGCCAAGGAAGTAGGAAGGAGGAGGCAGCACTCACCTCCTCTTGCTGGGTATAACTCCCATCTCCTCACTGTCTCCTTCCAGAGTGACTCTCCTCGCCTGCCACCATTCATCATCCGAGGCGTTGATGACGTGAAGGATGTCTCCATACTTAAAACTGAGTCCTTGGCTTGGGAGGCCACTGTCTTTGCTCTTGTCATAGTCAAACATGGCTCTGTGAAAAGAAACAAAGACATGAAGACAGGTCACCATATCAGTCTTGGGAACATTCCCTTCTGAACAATTTGTCATATTTTGTGTTTCAGCTAACCTTTGCTCCTTTCCAAAGGAAAAGATCTTGCTTGGTGGAAATACCTTAAAATGTTTCAGTGGCAAGTGAAGAGAATTACAGAATACACTTTTTCTTTTTTTTTTTTTTTTTTTAAGAGGAACTGAACAGTAAAGTATGGCACTTGCCATTTCACTTAATATAGAACAACATATCAGAGTATCTAGTAAACACAACTGGTAGCCAGAAGCCCCTCTTGTCACCTTGACAACAGCAATTTGTGGCTGTTGAGCTTGTCTTTTGCTTACACTTCCCTGTGCTCAGACTTGGGGTGTCTGGCAGACAAGGGTGCATTGGGAGGACTAAATACAAGGTACCAAAACTGTGCTCAGAGTAATGCATTTCTTTAGGTGAATGGATGCATCTATCTTAGCATCTAGTTCAGACCAGAAGTGAACTTTCAAAGGGAATCTCTTGATTATGCCCACTCAACGTGGTTCATGTCCTGGAGCTGCATTAGGTTGCACAGATTGGATTCCTGAAATTTGAAACTAAACTGAAAGTTGCCCTGACCAGAGTAGCACTAGTCTGACACACATCGCTCCAGATGTACTCAGGGTGTGCAGAGCATCACAGCTTTCACTGCCCAGGTCCAGTACCCATGGGCTGCAGCACCTGCTCAAGCAGCTCTAGTTATTTCCTTTGATGTTGAAGATGTTTTCCACCAGTTTGAAGTGGAACTCTATCTTGGGTAAGCCTGTACAAAAACATCGCATGTATAGGACAGGTGCATTCATATAGGGCGTTATAAGTCCTGGGACTCTATAAGCACAAATTGAGAGTTGGCTTTAAGGCTACCAATCTCTGGTTAGGTATAGTTCATCATGATTTTACTATGTAAATATTCAGCCCAGATCCTGGGAAAGATCTCCAGCATGTCCGGGGCTCTGTACTACCAAGCTATAGTAATGCCAGCTTCTCAGCTTCCTCTAGTCCTATGCCTGGCACCTACACCACCAGTCCTTAGAACAGATATACCTCCGTTTCTCAGGGCAAGACCCTGCACATGAATCCCAGCAAGGCTGGACGTGAGTGCAGATTGCTCATTGGAGTTACTTACTTAAAAATCCAGACCTTAGTTTCTTACAGGAAAAAAAATATTTATGGGAATACTGTTCCCATGTAAAATGTTGTTAAATGATCATGCCCGTCAAGAACTGAGGTTTATTTCCTATAGGGAAAATAATATGATTATAATCCTGACTAGAGAAATAAAATAATCCCCTGAGTGGTATAATAATTCCCCCTCTTTTATTGTCGGAAATAAAGCTGTGGCAATCTCTTCACTGGTAAACACTTCTGTGAGAAGGATTTGATATAATTAATTGTTGTGCAGTGTAATTGCAGAGGATGATTATTGCAGCTTTACGGGTAGATTTAAAACACTCAAGGCTACCTCTCATAATGAGGAGAACTTAAAAAAAAAAGTTACCAGAGCTGTAACTATGCAACCAAAATAATTTACAAGCTCTCATAAGCACTCATCCTGCATGAAAGGTCTGGTTCAGGAGGAGGGAAAATTTTGAATTTGTCTTCTCTTAAAGAGTTTACAGTCAGGTACTAACATCTTCAGAAAAGCCCAGATAGTCCCCTGCTCTGAGGATGAAGACAATTAATAATCCTGCTGAATTTTACATAATCCATGAGCTCAGATATGCTTGTGCCTTTCTTGGTAAATATTCTTGGACTGCATGTAACCTTTGAAAAAAATTAATGGCTTAGTGGTGGAAATCCTTTAAAAACTTGGCTATATCTCATTAAAAATTTACATTCATAATGGATTCTTATCAGTAACGGGTCATCTGCTGCCTTCTCAAATAAGGCTTTCTGTGAGGACATATGATGAAGAAGTACACAAATCCAGAAGCAGCTAAATATCATCATTCACCTCTTAACTGATTAATGACACCTGATCTCTGGAGAAATGGCAGTGCACACAGAAATGGGCATACAACATATTATCCTGTTGGCACTGTCCTTATGCTCATGAAGTGGTCTGAGTTTTATCACTGTATTTAATATTTCTTGCCTTAAAAATTCACCAAATTTTGTGTATCTTGCCATGGATACATTTCAAAACCATGACCACACAGCTGTCAGCCATGCTGAAGACTGGGCAGACCTGATACAATCCCGAATCCACATGCCATGAAATTACTCAAACCAAATGACAATACTTCTTCTGTTACAGAGAATACGCAAGACTGTGACATCCCAGATGTAAAACACATGTCAAACTGGAAATGCTCCGTATTTGGCAAGTTCTAAGATGACAAGTGTGTTTCAAAAGCAAAGTAGTAGAAAGAAAATAAGGCAGTGCTCTTTGTCCTTGAACAGACATTTGTACCTCAGAGCCCACGAATTAACTTAAAATCAGTCTGCCATCATGCTAGCTGATGTTAATGACGGATACAGATGGTAATGTTTGCCACTGACTTTCTCTGATTGGAGTAATCATGTGCAATGCTAATTAAAATGAGATTACAGATCTCAGACAAGAGAATTTTTGAGCACACTTCTCACTGAGTGAGAGATTTTGTGGCCGCGTGCTCTACAGATGTTGATTACTCCATTAGCAAATGAAAATGATGTGAGAGCTGACTTCAGTGCTCTTTCCTAAACATTTCAAACTAAGAGACAGGTTTAAGTTGATAACCCTATTTAAGCTTACAACTCTGATAACATTGCTGGCTCTGTAAAACATACTTTTCCATGTTGGCCGTTGGACCAGCTGGAAAACAAATCTTCACTCTAGGCACCGTTGCATTCAGGTAGAAGTTAACTTGACTACCTTGGGCAATAGAGACACCATAGTTTCCTTCCAGTTCGAGAAGGACTAATATGATCAGGACCTGACTGCTCTAACTCTCCCAGACGAATACACTTCCAAAACGAGATGTCTAAAAAGATGTCTAAACACAGCAAATAAGTGTTATTCAGACCAGTCAGAGGATTTAACCCATGAAGACGTCACAGTGCCTCTCTCAGTGATGAGTTGGAGGTATCTCCACACAATACAAGCGCATATGGTGCAGATACTGGGGAGCCTGCTCAGCAGAGCTAAATTGCTTTCTGAACTTGCTAACATGACTATATGTTTTCATATGGCTGAGTCTGCTTATTCATGGGTTACTCGGGCAGTTTTTAAAGGCAATGAGTCATAACTCATTTTTAGTGTCTTTTACTGCAATTTTTAAAGAACAATAATCTCAGTAACCTTACAGCTTGCTAATGGCACTTATCTGACAGGCTTGGGTACTAACAGCTTCTCCTTTTTTTTCCACAACTGATAAAAGGGCTTCTTATAGAGCAGTTCTTTCAGGTGTTTTATAATGTGAGCTGGCTGCTTACATCCACTTTTTAGTCCTTTTTGGATCATATGCCACAGAACCAAGAGCTCTACAAGGCTTTGTCTATGGCACTAAGGGCTCTTTTTCCTATCAGCTGATTAAGTCTTCTTTTGAACTGGGAAAATAAATTTTTATTAACAAAGTAATCAGTTTAAATTAATTAACATTCATTTTAGAGCTGTCATCAATGCTGTGATCACATCAGCATCAGAAATGTTCCTGTTTAGTATCTTCTAGACAGTGCATTTTCCAAACAAGACTCTGGGTACAAGAAACATGGGTTAGATTACACATTTTTAGGTTACAAATATAGTAAACCCAGTGATTACTCTAAGATGTGGGTAAAACACTGAAATAGGGAACAGAGTTTGCTATGAACTAATTAAACTGAAGTGGTGATATCATCATTTAGTCATTTTAGTTCCCTCATTAGAAAAAATACCAATAAGAGTAGTTGTGATTATCAAAGGCTTAATGTATATGCACCAAATTTCCATTAACACCTTCAATTTTTTTTTCTTCAATTCCCAGTGTTTGCATGGGCTCGGGAAAAATGTTTAATATCTGTAAAACATTCTGAAAGTGAAAAGTGCTATTCAAGTGCTCAGTGTTGCTGCTGTCTTCTTGGTGAAAGTCTGCTGCTTGCAGGAAATTAAGAAACCGTGTTCTGAGAAGTGGAGCAAAAGGTGCGTACATTTAGACCAAGCTGAACAACACAAATATTTAAGATTATGTGAGTTGTGTTTCCTTGACAGTATTCCAGCCTTCAGAAGTGAACATTATGCTAGGCTAATCCCAGCAGTAATTTGGACATAACCAAACGGGTTCTATTTTTGTGCACGGGTGCTTCCTAATCATTTTTAGGAACCCACAAAACGAGACCAGCATTTCACAACAGAAACAAAATTCATTGCTTAAAAATAATTTGAAATGGAAGCACTGTCAAGTGCCAAACTGTAATATACAGCCAAATGTATGGAAGTGTCCACATGGTAGTGAGGACCACTAAAATGGAGGCATTTTTTACCTCCACTTAGAGGAAACACTTCAGCACTTGAGGTATGTCCAAAAGCTAAGTTGCACTGCGCATTAAATTTCTATTTCTAATGACACCTGTTCTTGCAGCTGGAGTAACAAATGTTTGACACAGGAGAAAATATATTAGTTTTAAGGAAATAGCAAATCGGTTCATTGTGCAGTCCCATATATTGCAGCCTACTGTCACCCACCATGCCTGTATTGTTACCAGGATTTTAAGGATGAAAAACAGGATACACTAAGACTAAGTGGTCTTACTAAGCCTGTGGGTGAAAAGGGAATTTAACAGAGAAACCTAGCTTCCTCAGCTAATGCTGTAAACACCATTTGTAAGTTAGTAGTATACACAATCTTCCTGGGCAGGCAAGGGTTATTAATGAATTTACAGCACGGCAATATATTTTGCTAAATGCTCCTGAATGTTCAGTGCAAACCACCAAAATCTTCAACTCCCATATCACTGCACGATGGCCAGTAATCTCAGTTTGATACAGTTCAGGTACTGTGTGGCAGCTTTATTTGCATCTTTGAAATTGCTTTCTTCTTCTGACACAGATGGGAATTTGCACATAAATTTACAGACTGCTCTTTGCCATTTACTTGATTATGAAACAACAACACCATTTACCAAGAGAGATCTTCATCTTCTGTAAACATTCCTAAGTCTTCTGCAATCTGCCAGCATATCTTCATTTACACCACTTAAGGATATTATTCTTTTCTCTGAAAAATTCCTTAGCAGAGATTCTCAGACATCAGGCTTTATAGCATCATCATAAGGGAGAGCTACTTTATTCTCCTTCTTCTCCACATCTATCCTACCTCTTGCCCTGTTGTGTTTTTTTTACAGATGGGGAAATTCAGTGCACAGAGATTTAATCATTTGCCTGGTTTAGACCGTCATTCAGCATCAGAGTCAGAATCAGATCCCAAGTTTCATGGCTGTTTTTTTCTGCACTGTTGTTAATAGATATATTTCCACCCACTTATAGGCTCAGCTTGAAGAAAACATTAGAAGAAATTGAAAAAGACCCCAGCATAATTCATTGCTATAGCTACAGCAGAGAGCCAGCAGCGCCGCGAGAGAAGCAGCCGTTTCAATACAATTAGGATGGTGTTAAAAGGGTTAAATTTTCACATAGTGGCATGTCAGTAAATACTTTCACCTTCTCCTCCCAGTTTTTTCTCCATCTGGAGAAGCTGAACAGGTAAAACCTATATGTAGAGTGTAGAAAAAAGTTACTGTCTCCTTATGAGGTGTGGGAAGCTCTGAGGTGCTGCTTGTTATAACTGGAGGCTGCCAGAATAGCCCCCTGTGCCAGGGATGATCCAGATGTACATTGTCACCTCCTCTGAAAGAGTGGGAGGTGACTGTTTTATTAGCTTTTATTAGGAGCTTTTATTATTTACAACAATGTGGTTTCAACTAAAAAATCTGTACGTTTGACTTGTTACATAAAACTCAAAGATACTGCAATTCTCTCCTCTCCTCTCCTCTCCTCTCCTCTCCTCTCCTCTCCTCTCTTGTCATTTTCCGTCTTAATGATGTTGCACCTCTTCATGAAGCTTATCCCATCAACCTTAATTACTACAGTTAGGCTGAAAGGACAGTGTTATCAGTATTTGTGTTATCAAATTCAACCATGCCAGGGCACTGCAACACAGTAGAGCTGTTCCCATTGGAGGTTAGCACGGGTGAGGGAACATTCCCAGCAACAGTGTGGATGCACCTCCCTTTTATGGTGGAGAGAAGGACATAAAAGAAGGGATACAGGCTGCTGCAGTAGGCCATAGAGGATGCTCTCAGGCATGTGTAGTTTAGAGAGTTAGCACAGCTGATAGAGACCCTGAGGAAGTGCAGTTCTTCCTGTGGCACCTCAAATGTACCAAATCCTGCTGCGCATTTGCATCCAAGCCTTTCCCATTTGCGACTGTATTGCCTCTTCATTCATAGATTCATAGAATCATAGAATGGTCCAGGCTGGAAGGAACCTCTAGGGTCATCTAGTTCGACCTCCCCATGGTCAGCAGGGACACTCCCAACTAGACCAGGTTGCCCAGGGCCTCATCGAGGCTCACCTTGAATATCTCCAGGAAAGGGGCCTCAACCACCTCCCTGGGCAACCTGTTCCAGTGGTCCACCACCCTCAGAGTAAAGAACTGATTCCTAATGTCCAATCTAAATCTGCTCTTGTCAGGTTTGAAGCCATTGCCTCTTGTGCTGTCACTGCAGGCCTTTGTAAGCAGATTGTCCCCAGCCTTCCTGTAGGCTCCCTTCAGGTACTGGAAGGATGCTACGAGGTCTCCTCGGAGCCTCCTCCAGGCTGAACAAGCCCAGCTCCCTCAGCCTGTCCTCGTAGCAAAGGTGCTCCAAACTCCTGATAATTTTTGTGGCCCTTCTCTGGACCCACTCCATCAGGTCCATGCCCTTCCTATATTGAGGGCTCCAGACCTACACACAGGACTCTAGGTGAGGTCTCACCAGAGCAAAGTGGCAGAATCACCTCTCCGGTGATTTTGATGCATCCCAGGATGTAATTGGCCCGGGATGCAATTCAACAATTTCTCCATTCATTCTAAGTCATTTTTTATCATTCCCTAGTGGGAATTTGGCAGAGAGTTATGCCGCAGGCTTCAATGAAAAAGGGATTAGAGCCAGTAGTATTAGTTGCAGAAAAATTTCACTGAGCAAAGGCAGATATTTTCTTTATGGTGTTTACATCAGGAAAGAGGACTGCCATTTGTCCTTGGGGAATATTTCGTTCCTTTTGCAGATCCAACCATGATTCTTAATGTCAGTTCCTCTGAGCCAATATTTATGTTGTTGATGGGCTTTTTTGGTTCTTCAGCAAGTGCTCATGTTCTCTGCTGAAAATGGGTTTTTCTGTACCAAAATTTTTACAACATTTTTAGAAGTATCAGTCAATGAACGTATGTTGTGCTTTCACGGTCTTGCTATGCAGCAGCAAGGTCTGATGCTAAAGGCAAAATCTCTCACAGCCCACAGTAAAGAAGGACTGACCACTTTTGTCTTTCAGCTGTGGACATGGACAGAACTCATATTACTCCCAGGTTTGTTTGGCTTTAAGCTCTTCCAGCAGGACCTGAAAGGTGGCTTGAGAAAGTGAAGCTCTTTCATGTCTTCTCTCATTTCAGGGTACACCCACTTTTTGTTTCTTTGGCATTTTACAGGAGGGCATAAAAGGGCCAAACGGAATTCCCCTTCTGCTTGCAGATATCTGAAACCAGTATTAACCTGTGAGCATGTGCCTCCACCTTTTCCAGAATTTATTGACAAGGAAAAACTAGCTGCCACTTTCATCTGTGATAAATGCAGAAGCTTTTATATACATCTACATGGCACTCATATTCCAGATTTGCAGCTTTGAGGTTTGCTTCCAAACTGGGAGAGCATTGGGTCAGAACTCCAATTAGTTTTAGCCTTAAGTATTTGGAAACTCCAGAGATCTGCAGTAGTGCCTTGATTCTAGAGTGCTTCTTCAGCACTCTGAAATTTGTGTGTGAAATTTCAGAATAAAACCCCAAATCTGTGAGATTCAAATTTCACAGCAAACTGGGAAACTTTTTCCAGTTTTTTTTTTTTTTTTGTAGGGATTATTTTATTTTTTTTAAAAAGAAATTAGATAATTTTCCACTAACCTAAGATTCATAGTATTTCTTATGTTGGAAAAGACCTTCTTAAGTCATTGAGTCCAACTGTTAACCTTTGTCCATCAAGGTCCAACCTCGACCTGGCCTGAGAATTATGGACTAGAATTAGGTCAAATTTTCAAGTTTTGGGGTGAATTTTTCCCTCCCCTTGTGGACAAAGTGAAGCTGCTGCTTGACAACACCTCTGGTTTCTGTCTCAGGACCCTGTGCAGTTTCTCAGCATGGATTCCTGTGTTGTGATATTTAAGATTATCCAGATCCAGAAAGGAAAAGAAAAGTGACTGGATGTCAAATCAAGGATAAGGATACTTTAAACTAGAGGGTAATTCACCTGAAATTGCACAGTTTGACACAAGAGCCAAAGAGTAATTCTGTGATTCTTATTTTTAAAGAAATAGTAACTTATTTCTTATTTACTGTCTGAGAATATTCATTTTGGTATTTTTTTCCCCCCAGGAAAAATGAAATTAAAAACCAAAAAACCACCCTGACAAATATAATATAACATAATATAATGCAATATAATAAAAAATACTTCTTTCAAAGACAATGAGACTTAAAGAGAATTTTGTGTAGCACAGCTTGTAGCCACCCCCCACTCTCCCTGCTCCTAAATGCATCTCCCTTTTAATACAGAATAGACTGTAAAAAAGCACTGCTTTTTTATTTTTTTTTTTAATAATTAGTCTATGATACTTCTAAATATTACAATAACCCTCGAGGACCTGATTTGGGTAATTGAGTTTTTTAGGTCTCAAATACCCTGTAGCTTGCAATCGCTTTCTCTTAGACCTAATCATGACACATATCTGTTAGCAGCTTTTAAACTTAAATTGTGGCCAGACTGCCCACAGGATTCATTGTGCTTCCAGTGAGTTACACTCAAAAGGAAATTTTCAGCACATGAAAGAACCCCACCAATAATATAATTATTATTACCAGCCAGATACATGATGGCTTTGTTTTTTTTTTTTTCTTCACAGGGATATTAAACTTCTGGAGAACTAAAGCAAGAGAAAGCCTTCCTATGGAAAAATGATCCACATTTATGGTTTGTTTAATTTGAACATAATGGCCAGAAAAGGAGTGGTAACCCTAGTACTGAAAAATACCTCACCACCCAAAATTCAGACAATTATGGCAGCAAAGTGAACCTTTTTTTTTTTCCCCAGAATTTAACATGTAACATCAAAGCATTGCCAGTCAGTATTTTCTTACTTTTGTGGAAGACATGTAAGATGTGGGAAAGTCTACAGACTTTCCTATCACAAAAGCGCTCTTTCCTTCGTGTCATAATAAATCTGTTTATACGTTCCAACCTTTGGGGATTATTTTAGAACAGATACTGTTCTCCAGCTATTGAAAAACTGTAGACAATAGGAGAAAGTATTAATGAGACACAACCTTAGGTGCTGTCTTTAATGAGAAACAGCATTTTGGAGAAGTCTAGATATTATTTCCTAATAGCTCTTTCTTAGGAATGGTTTCTGCTTGCCTTTGAATCCTGTCCCATGACAATGAAAGAGTGAAAAGTTGGATTTGCATTGTTATTGTGCTGACTGACTAGGTTCTTCTGATAAAATGAGGTGTCATATGCATACAGGAACCACACCATAGAAATCCACTCAAAATTATTATGGAAAGTGATTGTCCTGACTAATGTGGAGAAATGTACTAAATCCTTAAACTCTGCTGGGTGCAAGCACTTGAGAAATCATAAAATCCTTTTGTCTCTAGGCCAAAACCTGAAGAGCTCATCAAGAGTTTAGTCAATCACTGTGAGGTTGCTGACAGAGTGAGTCCTTTGTATTTTAGCACAGACTTCATCAGGAAGCAATGCAATTAAAGTTTGGTTTTGACTTTGTCTCTTTTAAAGAGGAAGGGTGATTTTGCAAGATCCAATGCAAAAGGTTTTCTTAAAGAGCAAGAGCTATGAGATGAGATGTACCCTTTGGCCAAACAGTTGTGGATTCCTTGATCTCTCAGCCTTTACCTTTCATAAAGAGGTTTATACCAGCAATATTTATTCTGTGACTGGGTTGAACCAAACCACCCTGATAGATGATGATGGTTGGACTTGATGATCCCAAGGGTCTCTTCCAACCTATATCCTATATGATTCTATGATTCTATGATCTCTCTTATAAACCTCCACCTTCTGGAATGAAATGAATACTTCATTAGCACAGTTTTCATTTGTGTCCCCTTCTCATGGAGGGAGACGGGACATGGAGAAAGGTTTGAAAATAACATACCAGAATATGCAGAAGCAAACCCAAATAAGGAATAAAGGCAAATAAAAATATTAGTCTTTGGTATCCCCTTTGGTATCACTGTCAAAATACTGTGATTGTTTCTTCTTTCTAGTGGTTTGATTTGGTGTTTCTACTCTGTGTGGTTGTCAATCCTCTATAGAAACAAGCCTTAAAGGAAAAAAGTGCCGATCAACCACTATGGCCAAAAATATATAACAGCAGCAATATGTGTTTTAATATTAAGCAAAGTTGCAAGAGGATGATGCTAAACTTCTCACCTTCTGTCATTTCAACCCAAAATTAAGCCCATGCTGCACTGAGCTCCTTGCAGCTCATCATTCGCTGTGCACAACCCCCTTCCCTGGGAGCCCCGGCTCTCACGGGCTCAAAAGCGGGATTAAGAGTAACATCAGAAGTTTCTGCATTCCATTTTTAGAGGTAAATTAAGCACATCTGAGCCTAGGTTTTGTTGGCTCTCAATGAAGATTAGACTTTGAATTGCTAA
The DNA here is from genome assembly GCA_013400555.1 of Jacana jacana. NCBI lineage: Eukaryota > Metazoa > Chordata > Aves > Charadriiformes > Jacanidae > Jacana > Jacana jacana. The sequence continues at coordinate 14,952 of VZTM01029913.1, forward strand.
GTCGCTTTGAAAACGTTACTCTAAGCAGCTTTAAGATTGACAGAATTTGCCTTAAGCTGCTCTGAGGCTGACAAAACGAAGGTCTGGTAACAGTAACAGAAGCAATTTGATTTCTTGCTCTTGGATGGTGCTAGAACCTGGGATAAGCCATTTTTTCCCTGTACTCTGAACAAAGCTCAGAGTTTGGATGGTTTTGTCCATAATGACACTTCCTTGTTCTGTGTGCAACTCCTAATTCAAGGAAGAACACTAAGCAACAGAACTGGGACCCTTCATTTTAATACTGTAATTTAAAATGAGTCTTGTGGCGATAAAAAGCCTAAAAATAAATCTTTCAGGAAACCCAGTTGTGTTCTTCTCCCTCTGTGCTGTGAAAAGATTCTACCTATGCTGGCTTAATTTACCTTGATTTTAAAATATTCCTCTGTCTAACAGAATTTTAGTTTTTTACCGTGAGCCCTTATGTCTACTTAGCAATTAAGTTTTAGATGGGAAATGATTATCAGAAGACAAGTCCTCAAGTTTAGTCAAAGTAATAATAGCAGTCTCTTGAGTCAGGTCCTTAAAATAATTTTCTTTAGCATTTGAATAATCTGACTAATTTCAAGCAGATTACACACGTGCTTAAAGTTATGCATCAAGATTTATCTGTGCCATAACACTGTGTATTTATTTTACAAAAATTGACTGCACATTTCAGGACACAAAACTCAGTTTGAGACCTCACCCACTACTACCATTTCCTAAACCCGAATCAAATGATCGTGTCATTCTGGAAGCTGGAATCATGATACACTTTAACATTAGATTTGTGTGTGCTGGAAATACAAGACTGAGGCAGTAATCATAAAAATCTAGTTCATGTCTTCAGCAGCTATAAATGAAAGTAACTCCCTCCCTGGTTTATAAGGTATGCTGGCATCTTTCCTCTTTTTTGAAAACATTGAATAACTTCTTTTCTTTTCTTTTCTTTTCTCTCTTCTCTTTTCTTTTCTTCTCTTCTCTTTTATTTTCTTCTCTTTTCTTGTCATCAACAAGGAAGATTCATGAGGTCAACAAATCCCACTCTCCCAATAGAGAAATTCATAGAAAGCATGGCAACAACTTTTCTGAAAATCTATTCCTTGATATAACAAACCATGTAGGACTAAGGAAGAGCACTGGACCACATTGACATTTGCATTACTAAGGGATCAGTTCATCACTACTGGAGCTGCTCTGAGTGTGTGGAAGAAAACCCCCATAATCTACCCAGGAGATGGTAAGCATTGGTGCAGGTTGAAGTGAAGATCGGTTCTGCAGTCCTGGGGGATATTAAAAACTCAGCTGGACAAGGCCCTGAGCAACTTAATGTAATTTTGAAGTTGACTCTGTTTTGAGAGGCGGGCTGGACATACAACCTCAAGATGGTTTCCTCCAAACATATTACCTGTGATTGTACCTATTCAGAAGGACTGAAATATAAAATATGTTGAAACACAGGAGTTTATCTCAGATCGTATTTATCACTGTTGGACAAATCAAGACTTTTTAGTTCATATTCTGAACAAATTAGCAGCCAGACTTTGGTGTGTGAGAGACAGCATTATCTGCAGTGGGTTAAAGTAATTCACTTCTCTTAAAGGTTCCTGGATGCATGCTACTCAGGGTGGTACAAAGATGCTCAAGTTATGTACAACTTCAGGTGATGTTCTCCAGAACTGCATAGTGGTACTAGGCCAATCGTGAAAGTGCTAAAGCCAAGTTAAAGCTGTAGCTCACCACAGCTGATACTGGCTGTACTGTAGTGGCTTGGGAACTACAGTCTGCCTGGTAGCTCAGCCATCTTCAGGCAGTGCAGACACCCGTGGTGTGACTTGGGCTTAGAGTAGAGAGTGCTTTCTTTTGTTCACATTTTGGGAAAACAAATTAGGTGCAATGCAGAGATTATCAGAGGAATCTAAACTCCCTAGACAGTAAATGAGAGTAATAGATACTGACAGGAAAGGGAGAATGCAGAGCATTTGCATTAAATGAGAACAAAGGGCTGATATAGATGGTGTGAACATTTCTCTAATTCGATGTCCTGTTTCCCTACTTGTGAAATAAGAATACTTAAGGAGAGCATTGTTAAGTGCTCAGAGAGTATGGTAAAGTGGCCATCTCAATGTCTGTGATGGGTGAATTAAACATAAAGGGTGAAATCTCCTTGATTTCAATAGGAGGAAGCATCTATTGAAGCTACACATTTTGTCAGAAAACCCTGCAGTGTAAATTACACTTGCATTTCGTGATTGCTTATACAAAAACTGTTCCATTACATTGAATTGAGTCTTACAAATAACAGAATAGAGACCCAAAAGGAAATTCATTTTTCTGATTCTGACATCCCAGGGAGCCGTGGAAAAACAAACAAGCAAGAAAAAGAACAAACAAATATCTCTGACTGAAGAGATGTTTTTCTCACAGTTCATGTGGACAAGATTGGTTGAAATATCCATCAATAACATTTTTTTTTTTTTGCCTGGGCTAATTCTTAGACTTTTTTAGTATTTCATAGCCTCCTTTGCACACTGTAGGAACTTTGTATTTGTTCACTTCCAACATGGAAACTGCAATGCAATACATTGGGTGATTTAAGGGCTGAATAAAGATGCTCTCTTTGGAGAAGGCTGTGGTGTACAGAAGTGAGATGGTCAGACCCTATGTGCCCTGTTTCTACATGTTCCTTAAACATCTGTTGTTAACCACTGCCACACTTGGCTATATGCACCTTTCTTCTGAGCTGGTCACCTTTATAGAGGAAAACAGGTACAGAAGGCAGGAAACTAAAATTGCCTGCATGACTTACATTAGTGCCAACAGGAGAAAGGACACAGAAAATCTTCAGTGTTTAAAAACTAAGCAATCCAGATGGAAAAAAACCCCAAACTTGAAATATATGCAGGTGACAAATTGTGAAAACTTGCAGGTTAAGGAGAATCAGATATAACTCTTTCATTTGCTGACAGTTTTCCTTGCGTGTAGTTGGTGACTCTCACCAGTCAGTGGGGGAAGAGGAGTTCCCAGCACCTGGGATCCTTTACAGGCAGCCCATGGACTGCCAGACATCTCAGGAGCTGGTAAAACTCACAGGGGACAGAGAGGGACAATTATTGTGGAGCTATAGAGTTTCTTCATATGTGTCAATCCTGACATTATTTCAGAAAACTTCTGACCAGCACCAAGCTGTGTCTCCTTGGCTGAAGGCTGTGTTTGATGATTAGAATTATTTCATCAACCCAAAAGCTGCTCTTAGACAATGGTAAGTAGTGAAATAGGAGTTTCAAATGCCCTTTGCATATCTGCCTTAACATTGAAGACTTACCACACCAAAGCCCCTGATTCTCAGATGTGTTGTCTTTAAATCATTTTACTACATCAATACTGAAATATTCTTCTTATGTTCAACTCTACCATTCCCACATCTGGGCTTATAGTTGTTTTTACACAACTTGTGACTAACAATGCAAATGCTGTCTTTTGAATAGTTTTTCTTATGTCTCTGTCTCATTAACTTAGCATTTCCCATCAAACATCAGCCAAAGAAATATCTGTTTCTCTAGCACAGTCTGAAATATTTCTTTTCCATAGCTGTGATTTATCACCCCAGTTCTGTCATTAAGCTCTGTAAAATGAACCAAGTCAATGGAAAGGCTCCAAACAGAGTGAGCTTGTATTGTGGTGAGCAGCTTTCTGTTTTTCTATATAAACAAGCAAGTTGGAACAAAATACAATGTGATTAAAGAAATAGAAATGAACAAAAAGCTTAAAAAATAGACTGTATAAAACCTAATTTATCTTCGAAGATTCCTTTGCCTTATGATCTCAAAATCTGTGTCTTAAAATCCTCATCCAAAGTTAAGAGCAAGAGCTTGTCTTCCTTTAAATAACAGAAACGGGTACCTCTTTACCCAAGAGCTGTTCATTAAGCAAACCATTCTTGCAGCTTGTAACTGCCTCTGAGGGATAATTTCAAAAAGTCTTCTCAAGCATCCCACATAGCAGGGCCACATTTGAAAATCTTTGTATCTCCCGCAGCTCTAGCAATAATTTACTGTCACTGATTTACCAGTCCCACAGCATTACTGGTCTTTACTGAGGTGGGTTGAAATTTTTCATCTTCTTGATTTGTTACTAAGAGTTTGTATTAATTTTTCTCCCTCTGCACAAGGCTGAGGAATCTCCTGCATGCAACAGTGGAGATTTCTATGCTTTCAGATTATCTCCAAGTGAGCCTGCACCCCATTCTGGACTCACTCTCTGGTCAGAGAGCAGCAGATGCTTGGGTCAGGCCTAACTCTGCTTTGCTAGAGTCTTCAGGGACACGGAGGAGAAGAGGATGTGCCCCTTCAAAACAGGACAAAGAAAGGCTGTCCTGGCCTTAAGACATTATTTTCAGCACTCCTGATATACTCTTCTATTTCCTTAAATGCTTGTTGGCAGCTTTGTAAGATCAGCCCAAAGGAACCTAGGTACCTAACTCCTGGTTGAGCAGGTGGTTGGTGGGCACCACAATAAGGCTGGCAGCAAGGAATCACTTCCAGCTCCAAATCAGAGAGACCAATAGGAGCTAGAACTTCAGACACATCTCTGTCTTCTTAGCTTTTCAGGTTGGCTACTGTAGGTATTCCAAAACTCAATGTACTCGCAGCCATGAATCCAATACCTGGCCCTTAATTCATCTCCCCCCACTCCAAGCTGATATCTGCTGATATCTCTTAGCAGCTGAAATCGCTCCTTGGGAATTCTGCGCTCAAAGCTGGAGACAAGTTTGAGGAACTGCAAACCTGAGTGTTTCATTACTAAGCATTCTTTACCAAATGGCTGTCTCTGTCATCCTGCCTCTGTTTTTATAAAGCAAGGATGGATGGCATTTCCCTGCCATAAAGGAGAATAGTTAGGATAACTACACAAAGGGTTATGCAGCATTCAGATACTAAATACCAATTAAACAGGGCATTGGGGTGTAATATGAAAGCTTAGGGAAGAAAAGGCCATAGGAATAAAGCTAAATGAATTATTTACTATCAGCTCCAGGATGTGTTTAAGGATGAACCCGCAGAAGAGCCTTTCAGACCTGTCAAATCAATGGAACCATCTGCACTTGATGTGTCAGTAGACAAAGTTTAATAAAAAATCAATAAAATGAATAGCCATAAATTAGCAGGATGAGATGAATGAGTCAAACATGGGGAAGTGGAAAATACAAAGCCATTTTTTTCAACACCACAAATGAATTAAATCTGACTTGAATAACAGCTAGATCTACTTAACCTCTTTAGAGGGATAGGGAACTCATGGACCAGTAACATCACTTGGATTTACAGAAATCTTATGACAGATTGCCTTACCAAAAAAATTCATAAAATATAAAACATGTAGTGGTCTAGGACTGAAGGACTAGAAAATGTTTAAAGGACAGGAAACAAGGCTTAACAAAAGATTTCATTTTCACAAAAGAGGAATTTCCATAAGTGATCTAGAAAAGGTGGTGAAATATAAGACAATACTATTTACTGCAGACACTAAAGTATCAAGGGTAGTAAACCCCAAAACTGACTGAGAAGATTTTAAAAAGGGTTTCAAAATATCAAGAGATGGGATGATAAAATACTTGATGTAATTCAATGTCTACAAATGCAAAGTAAGGCATGGGGAACATCAGTCATTGGTAAATGTACTTAGTTATATAGACTAGATAAGAAATTACTCCCCAGGGAAGAAATTATGGAGACTTTGTATATTGCAACATGAATTTAATACTTGGCAGTAGTAAGAAAGGCAAATTTGTTCCTACAATTTAAGGAAATTGTTAAAGAACCAAACAGAAATCATTGCTATTATACCATGATACAGACACCCACACACTTCTGCTATGGACTTGATCCCCTCATCCCAAAAAGGACCTGGAAAAGGCACAGAA
>VZTM01029915.1:835-48048 GCA_013400555.1 Jacana jacana
AAACCTGGACATGGGAGATTTCAGACAGGCAGAACACATTATACATAACTGAAACAAATTTCTGCAAAGCTCAGGCAAACTAAATCATAAATTAGCTCATGAATGTTAGTAAAAATAAAAAGAATCAAAGTAGGAAATTGCTAAGGAATTCAGCAAGTGCTGCTAAATTTCTACGAGGAAGCCAGAATTATGGTTTTGAAGTAGCAGCAAGCATCGCCTCACAGAAACAATGATCTTTTTGAACTGTTAGTCATCATCATCATCGTCATCTTTCTGATCCTAAACTTTGTGTCCTTCTAGTTTGAAGGAAAAAGGATGCTCTCCCTTTTTTGGGGGGTCTAGATTATGGGGCAGAAAAACTTTTTAGTCTATTGTAAGCAGCAGCGGCATGGTCATATATGAAAATGGATGTGGGCAGTTAAGCCCCTCTCTGCATTTCCAGTTGTTAGAAGCCTGTTTTCTGGAGATTGTCCTTTATTAATTAATTTTATATAAAGTAACATATTTCTTACATACATGTATGTATATATTCACCTGGTTTAAATCAAGCTAAAGGCTCTTGACAAGTGTTTTTAGAGGATTAATGAAATCGATTTAAAAAACACATGCTTAGAAAGTTTGCAGTCTGAATTTTTTATTCAGACCAGGCAACGAGGTTAATTGGCTACTGTTAAATGCTTATGGTATCACAATATCACGGCAGGCAAAGTGGCACACAGGACATGTATGCCAGTGAAGGCTACAGAAGTAAAGAGCAATGATATCTCATAAACTGGGAAGGAGGTCTCTTACCTATGCAGAGGGGAGAAGGGAAAAGGCAGGAGAAACTTTTCAATATGCTAACAAATTTCCACCCTGGTTTCTTATCAAGACTTCATTATCATTGAATAAGAGACAGAAACAAGGCTGAGGTAGTATTTTTATCTCTAATCCCACTGACTCAGCACGACAGTAACATACAGCTCAGAATTAATGGAGACATATGAGAATGTTTGCACTGCGAGAAAGAGACAGTGATAACAGAGGGTTAAGGGTCAAGTCCATTAGCAGAAAATAACATTTAACATTTTAATTCAGACTGCATTTCAGGAGTTTATCCTATTTCCACTGCATCCACAGTTGATTAACCTCCTGCTGAACAACCACGCTATTGAAGGAGGAAGAGAATAGTGGGTGTAGCTCACCATTACTGAAATGAATTGTGTTAGTCTCTTAAGTTTCTAAAAGCAACAATGAATCAGGAGAATAAAAGGCTTTACTTAGAAAAGGAGCTTTTTATTCACAACTCACCTGAAACTTTTTCTTTGCCACAAAATACTGCATCCTACGAATCACCTTAATTGCAGCACGGTGATGTTCTCGCAGCCTGTGGGAAAAATGAGGAAGGTGAGTGGGGTGAAAGAGCATCTCCATCCAGACAATAAATATAACAGTCTGCAGTAAATGCTTCACTAACATGTGAATGTGTAATGTAAGTAGTTGCGATTCAGCCTGGGAGCACAACACACTATTATGTTGACCTTCCCCACCTTTCAAGAAGGCTATAAAAATCCAGGATTTTATCTGACCTATGCTAGTTTGGCAAATGTTCCACTGTAAAAAGAGGTGTCCAGTAAACCTCCTCCTATGTCTAAGCAAACCTCCACACTTCTTTCCCAGTTTCATTTCCACCAAAAAAAAAAAAGCAAAGAAAATAAAAAGCTATTGAGTTTCTGTGTACTTGGCCATGCACAACTTTTATACATGGTCACTCTAGAAATTCATCTCTTGGGGGGGGTTGTGGTTTCTTTGTGTTGTTTTTTATTCCTCCCCATCTTCCCCAAGCCCCATTCGATATGTTTCTTCACTTACACAAATTTGCTTTTCAAAAATTATTAAAAAAAAAAAAAGAGAATGGAATATTTTTGCCTCATTGACTGCTAAACAATCCAAATGATCGTGTGGTACCTGTGTGCAACACCTACATACACAGTCATCCCGAAACACAACTCTGAGTGCATAAAAAGACAAAATAATCTGAAAGGTCTTTAAACAAATATATCCCCTTCTTCATGCACATGTGTATGAACTAAACACAGAACTAAAAAATAACAATTTGCTCTTTTTACTTTAAAATAACAGATTTTCGTAGTCTCTGACATTATTTTTTAAACAGTTCATTAAGAGCAACAGATATTTTAATTTTTTCAAAGCTTGCAGAAATGATGTATTTTTCTTCTTAACACTAAAATATCAAATCAAACATTTAAGCTGTGCCAATGATTTATTCTACTTGCTCATTCTATTACTCTTATCAAGATGTGCTTGCATGACATTATTGCACAATCCTTATATTCTTTTTAAATGCATGAACACCCAGTGTTTCTAACTTTCATCCCAAACAGACTTCTAGTGATGGCTTTGGTGAAGCAGCAGTAAAAGCAGAGTTAGACATTACAGATGTCTTCTCTTTGTAAAATTATTAGTATTAACACTGAGAGACAGGCATATTGAAATATCACTGGCAGTGCTTTCTGTCTGTACTGAACCTGAGAGTGTTCATACTCACTATGGGCTGGAAAATTTGTATTTAAGTTCTGTACAGGTTTGGGTTTTTGGTATGCTGTAGCATAGTATCACCCTGAGCTTCTTCTTACCATAACCTGGAATTTTAGTGAGTGTTCACGTATTTCCTATTTCCTCAGGCCAAATTCCCCTCCAGCAAACAGAAGTTCTAAATGTGGAAATGGTGGATATCTGTCCTTGAACAGCATGGCAAGTGTAGCTGGGCGTTCCCTTTCTGAAAACTCACATCTCTTAGGTGGTTTCTTTCCATTACAGAAATTATTCAGATTTAGCAATGACAGAAAAGAGCACATTCTCTGGATATAGTGCCGAATAGGGTCACTTTTCAAACTAACAACATACAGCTTGTCACCACAGGTCTAGAGATCACTAAGACTGTAAATGCATTTATATAAAATGACTGTGCCTCAATAATTTTGCACTGATCTGTGAATCTGCAGTTGGATCTATACAGGGAGGCCCTTCCTTCTTAGCACCCTACTGAGGAATCTCAGAGAGACTCTCCCTAGGTCTCTCCTCCTGCAGATCTGGCTGCAAGATCATGGTTCATGTTATAAAACACGGAAATTAGCTCCTCCTAACTGGGATGGCTGCTGGCTTGGATTGAGTCCTAGTAAGCAGAGTTAGGCTAATGCTAGTTGATGGTACCCTTGCTCTGTGAGCCCTTGCTGCATCACTCTGCTGTTAGGGACAAGGGTGATTTCCGCAAAAACCTGAGGAAATAAAGTGCTCAGGGTTTTTAAAATTCTGCTTCACAGAAACAAGAAACAAAAAGATAAACGCTACTTGATTTGCTATTAAATATCAAAGGTGTGAAAGAGTAATTCTCATGCAGCTATACATTGTATACATAAATGAATACAAAAACATCTTATGACAAACAGAAATAAATTTCAATCACAGTAAATGTAGTATTTTGGTTTATGCATCATTTCCTCCGGGGTGTTATTCACAGTCCATTATTTCTGAGTAAAATTATCTTTGGGACAGACGGTCACTAGTAAAGCACACCAAATCCCTCATTCTCTAGCTAGATGAGAAGTCTCATCTATAAGCAAGACAGCCCAATAATAAAAATGATATTCACCATTCAGCAAAAAACCCAAAACTATACCACCAAAATGATTTTCCAATGCAGCTACTTTACACCAGTCAGTGTTCAGTGCTAATGTGAACTTCCATGCCAGGAGGGAAAGTTAATAATCTCATTTTATTCCTTCCCATTTCCAGCTTCAGTAGGAAACCTTACAGTAAGCTTGTTTCTGCCTATGCTGTAAAATCTAATTCTGCACACCAGGCTGTCCTGATTCCCCAAGATTAAATACCTCTGCGATGAGGGAAGGGAATAAAGGATTTAATTAGTAGCCAAGGCTATGATTCACGGTTGTTTGATCTCTTTCGCAAACTGGTAACAAATGCTTTAGTAAATTGAGAGCTTAACCATTAACTGGTGATATTTGTTTGTTCAGCCCCTTGTGACATCTCTGAATTCTGGTTACAGAATAGCTGTCTGCAACCTCTGGGGACATACAGCACGCTCAGGTGCCAGATAGCCACTCAATACATAACCACCCCCAGAGCAAGAGTTTCAGGAATATGTTTGGGCTGTTTTGTTTTTTTTTTTTTCTTTTCTTTTTTAGGAGTGTGGCGGGAAATGACATCATCTGAGCATGCTCACAGCCAATGGCAGCATACCTTGCCTGCATCCCCACAGCCAGCCGGAGATGCCCTTTGGAGATGTACTGCCATGCAGGGCCAGACTCCAATCAAAGGGAAAGAGTTTTTAGGGACTACTGGGATACTCCAGAGTGCCCACTGACTGCAGTGTCACTGCAGGCACTAATCCCTCTTGCAACTGAAATCCCCCATTTTCACACTTTTGTTTTTGCCTAACTTTGGGCAAAAGCTTGTTTGATAAGTGCAGTAGCAACAGGGTCACCAGACAAGGTTTTTGCCCTTGTGTTGAGCTCTCATCAGGCTTTGAGTCTCAACCTCACCATACCCAGCAACCTCATGATAAGGGACATCCAAAGGGACTTCCGATCACTATTTAAGTAATTCCAATAACCATCACCACATTACCTTAAAAAATAAACTGAAGTAGTTTGTATGCCTGTAGGATCAAGCTAAAGATTATTGCCTCCAATACTGGACAACATCTCAGCCTGCATCTTTCTGAAGAAAAATTGCCAATAGCTCTCATCGGCTACCAGCAATATTCTTTCTCAACATAAACAGGACATCAAGATGACCTTGAATATGGTTCATACTATGTGACATTACCTGTGGACTCAGAATTAGATCCTAAAGCTGATAATGAAGCAGTAACATTGTCAGAACCCATAGGAATGATCCAGAAGGGTGAAGGAGGATATAAAAAACTCACAAATAACAGAAAACTGTCCCAGTGGTAATAAGGTCAATAGTTTCATACAAACCTAAATTATTTGCAGGTGTAAACTAGGCATGCTTTATCTGCACACTGAAAAAGTAACCTGTTGCAGCTGTAGTCACTCCACAAAGTGTAAGAAATGAGGAGTAAAAAAACACCCAGCAACAAAACACAATGGATTGAGTACCCACATTACAAAAGAAAGCCTGACACAATAAAATGACTAGAAGTCACTAGGTTTTCTCTGCCTCCTTTTGTAGAATACTTAACCTACAAGTCATTTGGAAGAAACTGACCTCTTTATTAGTCCATTGGAAATCTGAACTGGAACGTCGAGTACTTCAGAACAAAACAAGCATGTCGAAGAACTTCAGGTGATTTTACAAATGTTCTCTTTTGGTTGGAAAGTTGTTGTGCATTTATAAATGCCCCAAACTATTGTAACGGAGCTGTTTGTACTTTTGACTGCAATATTACTCGTTTTTCACAGTGCAGCCAGCCAAAACCTCCATAAGTTTCCCAAGGTGGGGCTCATTCCCCAATCCCGTGCTCACCAACTGCTACAGTGAATGTCACTGGCTTCAGCCAGCTCCCAACTACCTCTTTCCTGCAAGGGACTTGCAACGCCACCTCAGAAGAATACTTTCTGGGATCAAGGCTAAGATTTTGGTTACAAAAAACCAGTGGCTTTACAAAGAAGGAAGTAAACAGTTGCATGACTTGGTTGTTCTACGTTTCAAGAAAAATAACTTTTTTTTTTAAATTAAGTTTTACAAGACTGATCCCTATTCTGAAATACACAGTTTATTCATTAAAGAAAAAGAAAGGAAAACCAATTACTAATTAGAAATATTTATTGTCCTGAAAACTGCTGAACTTTATATCAAATCCTTAGTAATGCCACTAGAAGTTTGTTGCCCTTTTCATTTCAGGAGAGTGTTCTACATATTGGTTTAGCGTTAACAGAAATATTAAAGCAATAAGACAGAGGAAATGTGCTGCTAATTTCCTATTTATAACACTTGCCTTTTTGTTCATTTGTAGAACCTTTTATTATCAGGATCATAATGTCTGGCACAGATCTCCCCTGTACATGGATGCTGATATTATCGGAATTAAAAGGTCAATGCTGGTGATTCAGAATGAGTTTAGCAAGAATGAAAGCTCAGTAGAAGACAGAAACAGACTTATAATATCTTTTACAGAATGCCCATTTCTCAGTAAACCTAACACAGATTTGAAGTCAAGCTCAGTTTTCAAACATATTTAAATTCTCTGCAGTCATCTTAAATTTCTGACTTAGGACAGAGCTAAAGTATTAAGAAAGAAGGCTGAAGTTGGGTTGCCTGAAGTTCTTGGCACTAATCATTATTTAGACTTGAACTTTATCTTTAGCACATCAGATTTTAATAATATGTTGTGCATATGAACTGAAATATTTTTTCCATTCAGGCACTGAAAAGCATTCCTTGTCGGAGAATCTGATGGACGAGATTCAGAGTAACTACATTAAGCCATTTCATTAGTGCATTTAAGTCTAATGAAATCTTTCAGCATTAGTCCTCCAGGCGCTTTTGGTATAGAATTTGCTGTGGCTCAAGGTTACTCTTGTCTTTTCACACATTCTGTCATTCCCTGCCCATTACAGTCGATGGGAGTCCCTCCGTACCAGGCAACAGTTTAGATGCAGTGAATTGGAAGGGATTAGGTTGCATCGCTGTGTATTCTTTAATAGGAAATGCTTGGTCACCGTACCAGGAAAAACATCAGAATCACTGATTCTTTCAAAGAATGTAGACTACCCAGCTTTTCCTTCCATTTGTTGCTAGAGCTTGGCAACTATTGTTTGCCGTCATTATGATACATTTATTGGGGTCTCTCAAAATGTACCCTGGCCTGTAAATGATTCACAAAAACCATCTTAAGGACAAACCAGTAAAAGCTGCCCAGAAGTGTTAGTAAAGTATGACAACATTCAAAGAGCAAACCAGTTACAAAATTTTATTAAATGGGCTTCAGCTGAGCTTAGTGTTTACAATTTGTAGAGTAGGGCTGATGGTTGCACTCAATGATCCTAAGGGTCTCTTCCAACCTAAGTGATTCTATGATTCTATAAACAGTGTTTACATGAGTAAAGTTTCATAGCATTTTCAATGCAAGAATGTGTTTATTTTTAATGGACAAACATTTTTTATTAGACCTTGCCACTCTGGACTTCAAATCCATTTGAAAAGTTAGAAAATAATGACAAGCCAAATGAAAGTTAATTCAGCTATCCCCCATAGTCCTCCCCTCCATGGTCTTCACAGGTTTAATTGCAATAGGAAAAGAGAAATAACAGATATAATATAGAACAAGAATCACAAATAGCAGGTAGGCTAGATTTTTTAAACTTCTTTGGTCTTAGCAGTCAAAGGCATTCTAGTAATTACTAGAGAACAAGTAATCTGATTACAAAAGATCTATGTCTATTGAACTCTTATTCATGATTGCAATTGGGTTGTGAACAGGTAGGATTTAATCAAATGTATTTGTTCATTTAAGCACTGAATAATTCAATGTCAGCAGCAAATTATTTTTATGAAGACATTTGATTAATAATTTCTATAGTGTTAGGTTAACAATTTCAAGCATTTAATTTTAAAATTAAAAGCTGCTTTGACTTAAATGCATGCCTTAATGCAATTTCTGTTCCCTTCTGAGGGGGATGCAGGGGCTGACCATCCATAGGAGTATTAGTGATTATAAATTAAAAAATTGCTCTGCAAGAATACTGTGCAAGGGAAACGTCAAATTCACCCTTTTGGTGAACCCTTCAGCTAGTAAATAACTTGGTTATTATTTACTGAATGTGAACATAGCCCCAGGGGAATTAGCTTAAACTGAATTATCATTTTTAAGCTCCTTCCCCCCATTTTTTATTCTCCCAACTATCTATGGTTGGTCTTTTTTCTTTATTTTTAATTTAAAATATGTAATTTTAAATCCACAGTCAATCTTTTAATGGTTTTGTATTTTATTTTCAGCAGCTTTCTTGTTTCCCTTCTCAAAAGTAATGGGCTTAACTCAGAAATTCTTTCATGTAGTTACAGCAATCCTGTTTTCTGTGCATACAGTCTGGTTTAGCTTGGTTTGTGGATTTTTAAGGGACATGAAAAAAGAACGAGTTTAAAAAATAACACTGCCTTTGGAGGATTCTGATGTTTTAATATCTTCAGTTAAAAATAAAAATAGTCTACTGCTATAAGAAAAATTTGACAAAGAAATTGAAAAAAGGGGGGTAGGTTTTCCATAGGCATGCCATTGGAGCATGGTGTATAAAGGGGGGAAGCTCTTGGAAGGTGCAGCCTCCCCATGGGGTGGGCAGCTCAGTAATCACAACTCGGAGCATGACGGGATCTCCCCAGCTCCCAGCTGCATCTCAGCAGAGATGTAGCACTGAGGTACAGCTGGAGAAGGGCACAGGCGCTCCCTTCCACACAGCTCTGGGGATTTCCTCCTGCCTTTGGGAGCCTTTGAGCAGCTGGTGGGAAACCTGATCAGCCACATTTGGTGGGTCAGGAAAAATCCTGAGCTCTCCACCTGTGACCTGGGAGAGGTGTCCAAGGGGCAGTGGGGAAGGAGGAGGTGGGGGTTCATATGGAAAGGGGAAACAAGCTCAAGTGGCTTGACTTGTTTCAGGCATTAATAGCAATTTGAGACTTCGAGTGACTCTGGAAAATGCAGCTCATCGGTCTAGCACTTTAAAATATGCTCAATATCAAGGCAATCCGAAATCAATATTTAACTGCAGGCCTGGGAAGGGAAAGAACCATTGCTCTCCTGACCTGGAGTTAACACAGATAAAAATAATAATTGCCATGTGGATCAGCAAGAGATGGCATGAGGTGCTGAAGTTTTAAGGAAGCTGTTTTTCTGATAGGGCACACAAGTCTCACAAGGGGCTTGGCTTCACAACTCACCCAAAATGCAAACCCTCTAATATCTACACTGCTGCACAGTGACTATATTGCTTTAACTCCAAATTGATAATTTTACAACTGAATTTTCAAGAACAGCTTTCTGCAAAGCATTCAGGTGATAGTGGGAGGCTGGACACAGGTTAAGGAAGATAAATGTACCATTAAGAGCAGTTTTCAAGCACACTGACTTTCTGCTCCATGCTCAGTTGTCCCTCTATTCCCCGGCATATCCTGACAAACGAGACAAAAAATGTTTTCCAACTAAACAGAAAAGGATCTAGAAGAGCTAAACAGCATAGGATTTTGGACTGCAATGCTCAAATTTGTTCATCTTCTCTTGAGCTAAATGGTCCAATACATAGTACATCGAGAACCAAGACAAACTGCTGCAGATAGAAAAAAGCTCATTAATATGTTTTTCAGAACTAACGGTACACTGGAGCAAGCAGATGTAGCATCAGAGATTTCCCATGTGTTTTGCCCACAACAATACTAGTGAAGACCATATTTGTTACTATAACGTTGGTGCTAAAATCAGGCAATAGCATGAGATTTCTTGTACATCCTAAGTCGCTTTTGCTGTGTATTTTCAAAATTCTGCTTTTACTTACATCTATTACCAGGGTATGGGAAGTTGCACAAAGGGCACGAGGAAATAAAATAGGAAGTCAATATTATTTTTGGAAGGGATCAAAATGCCCTGTTGAGAAAACAGGACAAACATAAAAATCAGTTCCCATTTCTAATTGGCTGTTATTCCCCAACTTTGGTGGTATCAGTATAAAATACCAATTGATATTGATACCCATATCAAATAACAGTGAAGCTTTATTCAGTTCTTTGCTCTCTATCTTGTTGAGTTAGAAGGCCGTTGTTTTTCACATGGTTTCAAGGCTAAGCAATTTGAAAGTAACTAGACACAAATGAGATAAGAGATAAGTAAATAATAATGTATGGCATTGTCTTACAGACATAGTCTGGCATATTAAACTCCTTTTCTAAAGAAGCTGAAGACAGAACACAACAGAACTGCAGACTGGTGCACACAGAAAGCCATGGATAATATTTTGAAACATCTGGTTAAGAGCAATCTTTCCAGATTAAAAAAATACTTCTTGTAGAGTTTTTCATTCATGGCTCTGAATTACACAAGAGTATACCGGGCTACAATCAGTGATATTCAGAAGAAATAACCATATTGCCTATGGTTACTTGCCTCTCTATTGTTGCCCTATTAAACTGACAATAACCCTTGAATATTAAACTGGCTGATGTTAGACTACTTCATTATGCTCAACAAGCTGTTAACACTACACGGTAGCTCTTTGTTGTACTCATCATAGGGAGTTACATGATGACTGCAAACTCAAGGCTGAGTGTGGCTTTTCTATTTGGCTTAAATTGCATTGCTCAGAACACACATCACAAACAACCTGTACAGAGAGATATCTAACACCGAATACGAGATGAAAAAAGCAGCAAAATTTTGATCAACTCATTAAGAATTCTCAATTATTTGTTTCTGCTCTACATAATACTTTAACATGCTAATTTAATGATGTGTATCTCACATCTTAATTAAGACTCATCACGTAATACTACTAATAACATCCCAGTTAACCTTTCGTTTTGAGACAAAAGAAGAAAGCTTTCATTAGGTCAACTACTGACACAGTTCATAGGGGAACACTGGAAGGTCAAACCAATATTGCATTTCTACTTATTTAACCTCATACAATGACTTTAGCCAGAAGTTCCTTCAGCTTTTTCCCTCATCTCAGTGATACATGTATTTTTAAATAATGGTGAATAGACACAAAAATGTTATTTTTTCTTTATAATACCAATCATAGGCAAGAGATTAGATTCACTCATACACCCTCACGAATTCAGGCTATTATACTACAGCAAAATAGGTAAATCAAGAGAGTATCTCAGCTGTTTGACACAAATGAAAGTCATTATGTGGTCGTGACTGACAAAATAAAGCAGCTCTCCTGTTGCAGAGACAGGAATTACAGCAGGAAAAAATATCACAAAGAAAAAGGCCATTGACCTGAACAGCAATATTTACATTCCCCAAATCAGTGACGATACTATTTCAGAAATCCTAACATTTTCCATGTTGTTTTCCACTACAGAGACTGGCAAATTCTCCAGCCATTTAATAAAGAAAAAGAGAAGATGTATGGCGCCACTGCAAAGCTGTTTCTAAGGATTATATTCTGAAATCCTACCATATCAAAAAATATCCCATCATCACCACAGAAATCAACTGAAGAATATGAGACCAAATTCTGTGCTGATTTATACCATGAGACACTAAAAGATTCTGGAAGCTGATGGTCTCTTAAGTCATCATGGCTTCTGGCCTGCCACCTCTGTAAGGGCTACACAGAATGATATAAGCGTCTGCTCACAGCTGCACTTTTTAGTGGGTGTATCCTCCAAAAATAAAGTGATAGAAGACTGAAAACATAAGGGTGTTGCTACAGTTTGTGCAAGCTGCAATGAAAAGCACAGCAAACCTTGAACAGATAGCATTAGGACAAGGGGACTTCACTTCCCATGCAAATGCCATTGCTTCAAAAAAATAAGCAGTGACAAATGTAGTTAAAAACTACAATTTTTGGAACTGGAAGCATTCTCAAGGATTTGTTATTTTACAATGGTGGAGAAACACATGGGACTTCAACTTGTGGAGAACAGCCTTTTCCTATAAATCAGAGAATGTAATCTGAAACCTAGAAACAGCACAGGGGCTCACATTTATGGATTTAAAACAGATGAAGAGCAAGCACGCTCTTAACCCTTTCCCCATAATTTCTTCCCAGTACAAAATGAAAATGAATATGCAAGTACTGCAAGAACAGAAATGAACTTGGTAAAAATCAAGATTAATACAATTCTGTAAACACCAAAAACTTCAGCTCTTTGACTAACCTCCCTAAGGACAAAAGCATAGAATTGTCCTAAAGCAAAGCACTGTCTAGCAGTTACACCATAATCCACTATTCGGACTGTTCTTTCATCAACTTTTATTTAAGCAGTTTATCTTGTTGAGATTAGGATCTCTCTTATAGAGCAAGACCTGGCAAACACAGGCCTCTGGTTTTGAATATCAGGCTATATTTCACTGAAAAAAAGTAACTAGCAGCCTGTCATCTCACCGTTAGGTTATAGACTCCTTCATCGGGCAACAGGAGAACTAATACTAACACATTAGCAGTAATTTCTCTTCAAAATATGTAATACCATTAAGACGATAAAAAGAGCATTTATTTGTTGTCTTTTAGGATCTCCAGCCTTTTGCCTATCATTTTAGCCTTTCTTGTGGCTCACTGGAGAAAAAAAACACCCAAACCCAGAATAGCCTGTTCAAACTTGAATCATAAGATCCAGCTTTTTATTTTTATTTTTTTTCAAATACCCCCCCACCCAGCGTAAAAGAATTGGTTGGAATATCAGCATTGCCAAGAAGAATTAGTCTATACCTTGTCAGAGTCAGAGTTCTAGTACTTCCAGAAATTCGCTCACATACGTGACACAACAGTATGATTAAAACCAGAAACGTGCTCTGATTGAAATAAAGTATGATGGTACGTCACGTTAAATCTCTACACCAATGTTATATTTTAGAGCAAATCCTAAAGAAACCAACCCAGGACAGTTGAAAGAACAGGAGAGATAATTTTAAGCTTACTGCAGCATCACTCATCTGCACACACAATATTTGCCCATGGTAATCCAACCTCTGTCCCTTTATTGGCTGCAGTTCAGTGAAGTGGTACTTTTGTCCATATCTCCCGATGAAAAGCTGGGACATTTCTGTACTTCACTGAAAAGGCTGCAATTCATAGGAAAAATGTTTCTAAAGTGGCAATGATGAGCAACTGAATATTTTTCAAGTGAAGAAGTAGCTACCTGAGAACATTAGAAAAATGGAGCATGAAAATGAACTCAGTCTTACCTCCTGGGCTTATAGTGGGAGAATCCAAAAAATGCAGTCATGGCTAAAATGTTATACTACGATAATCAGAGAGACAACCTAAAAAAATCCTAGTCTAATTTCTAAACATCTTGCTAAAACTCATTTATGTAATTGCACTTGCAAAGAAAGATTTGGGGAAAACAGTGAGAGTAAGAGAGAGTTTATGTTATTAACACCATTGTCTCTTATGACCAACATTTGACATGTCAAATAAATCTCGGTAACCAGAATGCTCACAACTTTTTTTTTTTTTCTAAACCAAAGACTGACTTTTTCACAAACTCATTCTTTGTTGAAAATTTAAGATTAGACCCTGAACTGCTTCACCTTCATCCTATTACTGTTACTATTTTGTAAAGCCACAGTCCAATTTAAAATATAATCTCAATTGCTTCACTTCAGTATTGCAAATGCTCAGATCAAGATCTCACCTTTGTATCTTGTGAACCCAAGCTCATATTGACAGACACTTACAGATGTCCCCACTGGGATTTCCAAAGATGTCTATCAGTTTATCTAATTAGGTTGGGATACACACTTCTGAAAAATCTCATGAGATATCTAAATATTCATGATAATCTGACCTGTTCCATACATGACTAGATGTGCAAATTATACGAGTGTGACAGAAGAGGTACTTTGCAGCTTGAAGGCCACTAAAAATATGGACTGTATCACATTTACTGAATTACATGTTCAAAATGGCTAGAGAGACAAAGCCTTCTTTAAAGCACATTCTGTGGAAAAGCTCCTGCCTAAAGGTACAGAGCTGCTTTGAAGCCCCCCATCTCACCAAAGTGGGTGTAGGACTTGATGTGCACAAGTCACTTTATTGAAGGCAAGGGGAGAACATGCACCTGAACTTACACATTTGCTTAGCTCAGAAAACTTTTAAGATAGCAAATATGGATGATGTATTTAAAAGAATTCTAGATACACATTTACTAAGTACATTCATATCTTTTGTGTGGAAAATCTGACCTGAAACATCTGAGTTCTCCTGTTCTAGCACATAGTTAAAGAATATACTGTGTTATTACTGTTGCAAAAAGACAGGAGAAATTTTATGAGCTGATATGCTGGAGACAAAAACTGGCTGGGACTAACTACTCTGGTATGTGAACTCCATTTCTTTCTGTGGCTTCAAAGCATAAGAACAGCTCAGCAACAATTTTTTTGGCCTAGAATTACTCTCTAGCAGGTTAGATAGGGAAAACACCATGTGTTTTAATTACTTTCTCCCTCTCAATTCAGAAACCGTTAACAAGCTTGTTGTACCTTTCAAGTTCTGTTACAAAGAAAAAAGTATTTTATTAATATTCTTATCTCATTGTTTAAATATGTCACTATGATTACAGAATGATTTACAGTCAAATGCTTTGTTAAAAATATCATCTCACTTCATAACATTACAGTTCAGTTTTGCAACACACATTTCTGTAAAGCAACATTTCCTCAATAAGGGTAGGGAATCAGCTCAACTAGCTGCAGTGCAAATGATAGGAATTCCTTGATCCTGACCAGTTTTAGGTGGGCTCTATTTACTCTAGAAATCTTTTCTTCAGTGTTATCGATACAGTCGAGGAATCCAGTATTCAAAGAACAAATATGACCATGCATTTCTCTTAGCAGTATCAGCACAGAGAAAATTAAATGGAAATCAAGACTAAAGTGATTACGGTCCAGGATGGACAGTCATTTGAGGAAAAACACTAGTAGTGGAATTAAGGAAGGATCAGCATTTGTGCTATACTTGTCTGAGAATCCGGAGATTCCCACCTCAATATTAACATTGCATGTCATACCACAAAAACTATGGCAAACGTTACCTAGGAAAGTGGACAGATATCTTGCTTGGCTGTAATATTGTAAACTACTGTGATAAGTTACATTTTTGGAATGTGAGATAAGATGTATATAATGCATATATTTACCTACACCTCTCAAATGTCTTACCTGCAAAAGAGGTAGAGTCAGAAGCAATTGGCCAAACCCTCAGCTGGTTCAAATCAGAACCCCACTGATGTAATTAAATAAACAATCCTGACAGTCTTACTTAAAAGAGCACTGCTTCAGGCTCTTACCTTCTCTTCTCCCTCCGTGACACTGTAAGCCATCTCTCTTCTCTAAGCTATTTTCCTCCACATTAGCTCTTGGCCCCTTCTTCTCATCTGACTTTCTTACACTTTCCAATTACTTTTTTCTCTCCTTTACCTTTATGTTTTATGCATCTCTCCTGTGGTTCCTCATCTCTGTTGTATCAGTCATAAGTTACTTATCCCCATTTTCACAGCCTTTCATAGTCTGCTGTGACCCTAGCTATTAAATCTCCTGAGCACCTTCACTCTGTGTGCCATTATTCAATAATTGTGCAGGCACATTTCCACACTTCCTTCCTTGCCACCAAACAACACTGCAACATAACATTTTTCTATTTCTCCTTACCCTTTGGCAGCATAGCATTTTTTCATGGTGGAACACAACTCTATGAACTCATAGAATAGAATACAGCCCTCCTATACTAAACAGCACAAACGCCAAATTGGGCTTTCATGTAGTTATTAATTTTGCAACTGTGCTTTCTGTATTAAATTAACGACAGGAATGCCCTAAAACCAAGCAAAAACTTGTTCACTTGAAGTTTTGTGAGATCCCAGACTAGGGTTTTATTTTGAGGAAAAAGGACTTACTGACCCACACTGTCATCTACCTAGTAAGCGCTTTACAGATACACTGCTAGTACAAACCCATAAATTATTTCCAATTTTGAATTATTATTTCATAAAAACATCTATTTATATAAACTAACATACATAGTAATCTATGTATATGAAAGCATTCATTTAATACAAGGCAAATAAGTTACTGTATGTTGTCGACAAGAACTGGACGGAAAAGGAGTAAAGTTTGATTATGAAATTACCATGACTTTAAAATACCTTTGAGAGGGTATTTTAAAGCGTTGAGAAGTTGAAATCACGATTAGCAAGAAGATTTTCAATAGACATCAGCAGTGATTCCTCAGTCAAAGTCTTCTGAGAAAGTGGGGAAAATTAGTAGTCCTTTTCTCTGAGCTACTATTACACCTTGTCTATGCCTCTGTAAGTTCTGCACAGGCCAAGAGCAGAGAGGAGAGTAGGCTAAGATATGCAGGAATACTGAAACAAATTTCACCTCATTTGTGTTCTAGGGCATTATGAAAGTTTTAATAGAACTGAGAATGCTAACTTATGATGGTACCCTCGAAATGAAGAGCGGAGAGTTTACATTATTCCAGTCTTTTATTTCAGTCTTTATTATTACAGCTTTACTCATTTCAGTCATTTCAGGGACTGAAAAACAATTAGGAATTCTGAAATGATGCTGAAAAGCATGGGAGTGGGCATGGCCTCACTAAGTCCATCGAGTGGCTTTCTGTGCAGATTCCTCCCAGGCGTGTATGGGAAGAGAAAGCAAGTCAAGTGTATTCTGTTTGTGGATGGTGCAGTTTCATCTAAGCCAGCCTCTGAGGCTGTATTTGCTCTTCCCCCTCACATGCCCCTTTAACTAATATTATTTTCCTCTCCTTCCAGTTTATGAAAGCATACCCGTACTGGATTAATCTACTGAGACCTTAACTAGAGCTTAAGCAATACCATAGGTGTTTGTGCAAATAGGTAATCACAAGGATCTAGGCTTATCCCCATTCAAAAGGGGAAGTGTATAGGATATTCCTCCCCTCCTTTCTCTTCCTTTACTTATCTCTATTACTCAACTTTTGTAAGCCTTCTAAAATACAGAAGAAAGAACAAATATTAGAAGAAAATTAAAATTGCCTCCTTTACCAGCCTTTCTGATTTGTATTTTCCTTTATCCTGAATTCCACTTAAAAATCCTAGTAAGTGTCCTATAGTGAGCAACCAGGTTATCAGAAGAGTTAATGGCACGTCGTTAATGCTGTTTTAAATATGAACTGACAGCGTAGTCAAGGCACAAGGAAAAGCAAGCTTATAAATAGCTTAAAATTCAATCAAAACCAGACAAATCACAAACAAGTTTGGGTAATGGAGTAGGTGACTACAGGTGTAGACTGCACCCTGGAGTGCCATAATGGGAAGCTCTTAAAAAAAACACTCCTTAATGTTTGGTTGCTGGCTTATGCCAAAAAGCAGAGCCAGGAACTGCCAGCTCCTTGTGGGCAGAAAATGCATGGTGACAGCATACATGACACGGTGACTCTGTTGTACATTTCAGTGGTCAGGGACTCGGTGACGATGTTTTTCAAGCCAGGCCCAGTGTCTGCTCGCAAACAGCTCTATGGAGCTGTGGCTGCGGCTCAAGCTGGGGCAATTTATCCCTGTAGCACCACTAGTGTGAGACCTATAAAAAGTTACATCTCTTAAGAGCAGCAGGGCTTAACGCCCAAGGCAAACATGCTTTTTTGCAAGGAAATGAGAATTTCTGTCTCTAGCACTTCTTAGTAACATTGGAATTTTTTTTAAAACACATTAAATAAATTCTTAAAGATGCAGACAGACAACCAGGTACAAAACAGTTAGGCAAATCCCACCTATTACCCATCTGTCTCAGAATTGCTTTATATCTTTACAAGTCTGGGTTTTAATACAAATAGAATTCATTTCACTTCATCTCAGACCGAACCTGAAACAAATGGTTTGGTCTCTGGAAAAGTGCTGGATTTTTTACATTTAAAAAGGTTTAAGTATCTTTCCTTCATACTATTTTTTTCTGATTGCAAGCCAAGACCTAAAGTACCACTGATGAAATGCCACAATAAAGAACATTTTCACAAAATTTTCCATCTGAATTGGAGGCAGGAAAAAAACAAACAAACAAACAATCAGCTCCAACTCTTTTCCCACAAGACTTTCATGACCCAGTTTGAAAGCTCATGAGATTTTCATGAGTCTGAAATATGCCATGAGGAAATCTTTACTCAAACCTCTGAATGTTTATCCACTGCTAATTTTATTGGAAGACTAAGATGATATTGATCTCTAGAATGAGTTATTGACATTGTTTGTCCCATAGACAGACAGCCTGTTCCTAGGTTAAAATAGAAGCCTAAATATCCCTAAGTACATTTTCTTCCATATTTTTTAAGTTTAAATATTGTTCTCTTGAGCAATATTTGCATGTGTTGTCTGTGTGTACACACATTTAAAGCAGATAAAATAGAGCTATGACAAAATATCTATTTACATTTGGATAACTAGGTGACTAAATTGAATTTGTGATGGTTTTTTTTTTTTCATGTAATTCCTTTTTTCCCTGGTGGTACTGAATGCCCTGAAACATTTTATCTTGCACAGCAGTCTGTACTGACACCGTTAGCTGCTGCTACCCATGGACACATTGATACCAAGTAATCAGGGCAATTATTTGGTTGCAGTCAGGCCTAGAACAGAGGCCACATAAAATGATTTTTTATATTAGAATGTTTTCCTGAATCCGGGCAGGAGTGAATGCTGTTATGATGGTTGTTACTGAACAGCAACCACAGTGTCCTTAAACAATATTTGCCCCTAAGATTCACATTCAGATAAAATTAAAGAGCTGATGGGTTAAAGACAGTTTTTTATAGTACAAACAGCTGTTCCAAAGTTTGTTTTTATTCTAATGTTTGAAATTATTAAAGCAAAACACTGTAAAAGTTCACCTTCAAGCACAAGAAGAGGCATTTCTTAAATAATTATAGCTGCAACACAAATTAAACTATATTCAAACTGTATCTGAACAGTCCTTTACCATATGGACTTCTTACAAAATGAGTATATCTTAGGCAACTAAAACTTCCTATCTAGTTTTCAAAAGATAACTTTTAATTATTTTTAATTTCAGAAACATGAATTTCTTGGTAAAAAATGGAACCTCTCTTCCTTTCATGTTAAACAGTACACCAGAAAAAGATTTATCACTGGCAGTAGCACAGTCCTCATAGTTTTTACAGAAAAATACCTTTATTTTCTTCCACTGTGTCCCCTATAAATACATATATTTTCCTGATTATTGTTGGAGTGCTCCTGCTGAACTAACACTTTTCGTTTCAGGTAAGGAGAATATGAGAATATTAATGCAGTTGGTTTGAAGTAAAAAAAAAAAAAAAAAAAAAAAAAAAAAGTGGAATACAAAATAGAGGAAATGCTGTAAATTAAGTGAAGCCCTTTCAAGTTTGTTGATTCTTGCAAGGATTTTATATACAGGACCAACGTGTAATCATCGAGATGCTTTTCCACTTAAAAGTGAAGAAGGTAGATACCTAACTTGAAGGCATAGAAGACAGAAGTTCAAGTATGCTATTCAGTCAGTGGCAATTTAGAGAATTCCAGTGAGATAGCTAGAATAACTGGTATGAATTCATTGGAACTAAAACTCTGCCCTGTTATGTGTTGCTAGTATATTTTACTCAGTTACTAAGCCAGCCTTAAATAAAAACATGTGGATTATATAATAACACATAATTATTTAGTTTTCATAATATACTTTCACCTAAGTAGATAATCAGCAACAAGGATTGAACACAAGAACTTTTGACCTGAAAGCACATAGTTTTTTTCTCTATTCAACACGTACATGATCTCTCTTTCTCAAGACTTCAAACAAGTTACAATGGTAATGAATATTTTATTAAAAAAAGGTGGTTTGAGAAGACTGAATAGTTCTTGGAAGCTCAGGAAAGGCATCCAGCACGGTGGTATCTGTCTTTAAACAGGAAATAATGCAACATAGGTGCTGGCATTGCCAGTGCTCAAATCAGTGTTCAGGAAATACCAAATATATAATCACCTGTAAGTGAAAAAGATCCAAGGCAATGTCAAGAAAAGCTTTTATGCTCTATTTTTTTCACACATCCTAAACTTAACTGTTCAACTATGCCTTCCCACCAGCTCTTCAAGAGAAGTAAAAGGCAGACAGGTCATAATACAAGAGGATGTGCTCTAAAACTGTTTCTCATCTTCATCCACTTGTGGCAAGCTGTTCTTTCACAAGGGTTAGTACAGTTCTGTGATGGGGTGAAATCTTGGCATGCCCAAGTCAATATGAGTTCTGCTGTTGACATCAGTGGGTTGGAATTTCTCCTATTATCTTTACATACCTGGATAGATGCCTGAACATCTGCTGAGGTTGTCTCTAAAAAGCCTAAGTGCAGTTTCTCAGAAATACTCAGATCTGCTGGTGAGGATAATTTCATCCCATTAAAAAACACTTACAAATTACGGGTTCACTAGAAGTTGCTGTGCCTGACTTGCTTGTTGGATTTATTACGGAGAATTCTCATTTCAGAAAACACAGGCAAATACTTTCTTGCTTCACATAACCACCTTTTTCCAGACCCCTGTCAAAATGTGGCATATTAAGCAACTTGTCCAAGGTTACAGGAAGCCTGTGGCAAAGCAAAAAATTCAGAGTCCCATGAAATTATTCGAATGTCTTCCTTTTTTTTTTTTTTTTAAAATACCAATCAAGAATGAGAACATGGGGAAAAAAAGAGGGGGGTATACAATGATGATATATGGGTGAGATGACATTTTTCTAGCCCAAGATATCCTACAAGCACAATGAATTAAAGTGCAAAGAAAATGTATATACACACATGTACAAACATAAAACAGGAAATTTCCCAATTTACAATCCGATATATAGCAATATCCAGCCATAACAGATCCAGGCATCTCTGCTTATAAAAGCACAAAGAATAAGCAGTGGTCTGCACAGGAAGAAAGCGCTGGTTTATGAGAGAAACTTCCAGACCGGCTACAAGACTGTTTGATGCTTAAGCAGGACATAGAGCCCCTCCACCTCCCTGAAATCTCCTTTTCCCCAGACTCCACAATGCACTTGCTTAAGGGAGCATAAAGCATCACAACAGCAACAAAACATACAATATAATTCAGAACCTCAAGAAAGATCTTGTCCTAGAGGAAAAAACCAAAATGCTGCAAAGACTGAGGAACATAAAATTAAAAACTTTTGTATATGACTATACTGTCAGCATGTTAGAATCAGACATTCATGGGACTCCAAACTATGTGATTTATTTCCTCTTAACAGGGGACAAAAAAAATGCATTTAAAGCATTAGGGCAAAATCAATGTTTTCTTTCAATTACTTTTTCATGAGAAATTACAAATCAATTGTCTTGAGTAGCTGGGACTTGAACTGATAAAATGACCCAAAATAGACATTATGAGACTGGTAATAAAAAGTCATGAGACACACTAAAGATAGAAAAACACGTCCCAGACTATCTTTTAGCTGTGCATTTAGAACTGGCTGAGGAAAAGCAGGATTAAAACTAGGGGGCTGCATACAGGTGACTTCCGTGCTTTCGCCATTAAAACACAGCTTTCAGTATAAAGAGCAAGATGTTAATACTCATTCCATATAATGTTGCTCATGTACATTGAAATTCATAGAATGGTTAGAGCTGGAAGTGACCTTAAAGATCATCAAATTCCAACCTCCAGCCATGGGCAGGGACACCTCCCACTAGACCAGGTTGCCCAAAGCCCCATCCAGCCTGGTCTTGAACGGTCCAAGGGATGGGGCAGCCACAACTTCTCCGGGCAGCCTGTTCTACTGTCTCACCACCCTCACAGGAAAGAATTTCTTTCTAGTATCTTGTCTGAATCTTCCCTCTTCAGTTTAAAACCATTACCCCTCATCCTATCACTACATTCTGTCATATAGAGTCCCTCCCCATCTCTCCTGTCAGCCCCTTTCAGGTACTGGAAGGCTGCTATAAGGTCTCCCTGGAGCCTTCTCTTCTCCAGGCTGAACAACCCCAACTCTCTCAGCATGTCTTCTTAGGAAAGGTGCTCTAGCCCTCTGGTCATCTTTGTGGCCCTCCTCTGGACTCCAACAGGTCCACATCCTTATTTCTGTTCTTAATTTTTTGGACTTGTTTGGACTGCTTTGTTACCTAATCAGTCATTCAAATCTGCCATGCAGTTTACGCACACAAAAATGTGATGTGTTTATGTGAGAAAGAGTCTCTCCAGGAGTCAGAAATGAAAGACATTCTAATTTAACTAAAAAGATCTTGCAGTTGCAATTCCATGTTGCTATGAGCATATGAGCACTTCCACAGAGTATACTGGATGAGGTAAAGCACCCTTTTACGATTTTGCAAGGATGAGGTTTTTTGCCCTCTTGCAAAGACGAAACAGCTCACCGAAAGATTGTTTTAGGATACAACAAGTTAAACAGAGGACTAACACATTAATTTTGCAGAACTTGACATTAACCAAAAAACTGTAGACTCTGCTGAGGTACAAATTTTCCGCCTGATAATATTTATATGGTGAAGTTAATATTTACAAATACAGTGATAAAATGTAAAATACACAAAGCCCATGCAAGAAGACCCTCCAGATAAAGAGGCAGTGTGAGATGGCATGTTTCTACTTGAGGCGCTTTGTCGCCTACTTTCAAATTTGAAAATCCTGTGATATACCTTCTACCCCAAGTACTGAGGTCTTGTAGCATCCGAAGCACTTCAAGACAAATTTTACAGCTTCTTGAGAAATGTTGGTGTGAGTAAAACTTCACAGCGGAAGCATTAATACAGCGAAGGGAAATACCCCTAGCAATTTTAAATTTAGATCAAACCTTTGGTCCAATCTCAGTTTCAAAGTGCAGAACGTCACTAGCAATTTTCTATTACAATGCCATGCTGTTAAATTTAAAGTGATTTACCAGATTTATAGAACTGACGTACTTAAAAAATACAACTAAGAGCTCACTATTCTTACAATGAGTAATAATCCTGTTTTTTCAGCTTGGCCTTCAGCATATCGCTGTCACTGGTAGGAAGGTAGAATTCAAGCAAGAGAAAGCCCGATTTTTCTTTTGTCCTGCTTAATTTGGCAAGCAATTCTGTTTCTTGTGAATTTAGTAACACGCTCAGCCTTTAGTGAATAGTAATCATTGGAAGTATTAGGAAACAGAAGCCAAGGATTAACCTTGCATTAAAACTACTGTTGACCTTATAAGAGTGATTATTTATTAGTCTGTGAAAATCATGACATAACCTCACAGCTCATATAACTATTCAGGTGTATTATAAAAATAAATAAATACCATCCTTCTCCCACCACCAACAGTACTGCATTTGAAATCACTTGCACTTAAATCACTTGAAGTTTTAATACTGATGTGTAACAGGTCAACAGAAATAGAGCATTTGGGTGACTGTTAATATTAAAAAGTTAATCAGTAAATTCAATAATGGCTGCATGACTAAAAAACTGCTCACAAAAAACCGAAAGGCTCAAGCCTGCTTTATATTTAGGTTGTTTAAGGAATTTTGCTTAGAATGTACAGAGAGAAAAACAACTACTTGGTCGTAGACAGTTGTTTGTGCAGCACCAAATTTAAATCCAAGAGAGATTATGAGAAAATTTGCTGCAGGCTGTCAGACCTCATTAAGTTAATGGAACTGGTAAATTGGCACAATGCCAGCACATTGTAGAAAGAAAAGCGCTTTTCAGCTCAGGAGTGAAGGAGATCTAGTTTCGGTTTGGCAGCTAAAGGAGATTATTAGCTATAAATAATGGCTGCACTGAGATGACTTATATGAGATCGCTTGACCAAAAAGAAGGCGAAGAGACAAAAAACATTTACATTTTGAAACGAATGATACAGTCTCTTTGTTGGATGGAATCTAGAACAGCTTTGTAGACATTTTCCTTTTAAAGCCTTACTATTTACAAAACCATCTACAAGCCCTCGTAACAAGCTTAGCTACCACTAAACTCATTAATAGAGACAAAAATCTTCTCTTTGTTGGGTCTTTGAATCTCTTTAAAAGCTGTTATGAAACTAATGGTTCAGTGTGAGGTGGTGATGTGCTGTGATGTACTTGCTAATATAAAAATGGTAGATTATTTTGGTCTGAAATACTGCAGAATATTTTTGGTCAGGAGAGCAGAAGGGTAGCAATACTCAGGCAGGGCAGGGAGCAGAAATTGGTAGACTTGGGAAATGCTAGTTTCCTGAGTCACCAGAGAAGACAAAACGCTGAAGAATGTGACAGAGAGAAATTTCTCTTTAGCTAATGAGATGTGCATGGTAAAACACATTATTTATCTCACATTTCTAAATGGTAAACAGGCTTTGAACTAAAGAAGACCAGATTATCCTTGGAATTTATACCAAGAAACCAATTATTGTTAGGCAAAAATTAGCAGTAGAACACGTGTCTGGACTGCAAACAGTTCAAAATTCAGGAGCTTAGTTAAATAATGAGATCTGCAAAGTTCAGGTCAAGATTTCAAACATCTCTATGGCCAGGAATTGGTTCTATTTGTTTATTTATAGTTATGTATATCTCTGCTTTGAAGCTGACTGCCTATTCTTCCATTCTTCAGTGGTGAAGTTTTTTTGAAACAGGTGTTGACTCACAGCACTAAAATAAAAAGCACAAGTCCTATTTCTTCTGCATAAATGAGAACCGGAATTTTGCTGTTTACTTAGTTCATTCTTTCTTTGCCGTAGAATCATTCAGGTTGCAAGAGACCCTTGGGATCATTGAGTCCAACCATCAGCCCTACTCTACAAAGTTCACTTCTACACCATATCCCTCAACATCACATCCAATTGACGCTTAAACACATTCAGGGATGGTGACTCAACCACCTCCCTGGGCAGCTGATTCCAGTGCCTGACCACTCTTTCTGTGAAAAATTCTTTCCTAATGTTCAGCCTAAACCTACCCTGCTGCAGCTTGCAGCCATTCCTTCTCATTCTATCGCTAGATACCTATGAGAAGAGACTAGCACCAAGTTCTCTACAGTGTCCTTTCAAGTAGTTGTAGAGAGCGATGAGGTCTCCCCTCAGCCTCCTCTTCCTCAGGCTAAACAGTCCCCTCAATCGTTCCTCGTAAGATTTATTCTCCAGGCCCTTCCCCAGTTCTGTTGCCCTCCTCTGCACTCGCTCCAGCACCTCGATATCTCTCTTGTGCTGAGGTGCCCAGAACTGGACACAATACTCAAGGTGTGGCCTCACCAGTGCTGAATACAGGGGGACAATCACCTCCTTACTTCTGCTAGTCACATTTCTAATACAAGCCAGGATGCCATTGGCCTTCTTGGCCACCTGGACATACTGCTGGCTCATATTCAGCCACTTGTCAGCCAGAACCTGCAGGTTCTTTTCTGCCAGGCAACTCTCCAGCCACACTTGTCCTCTTATTGTTTCTCAGGAACACATTTTAAAGGAAAATCAGGCCAATTTCTATGTGTATTTTGGCCTCAGCTTCTCTGTCAAGCGTTTGGTGGAGGGGTGCCTTTGTGCCCATGAGCCAGTTCGGTAAGAACACCTGCCACCTTGCAAACTGGATTAACATCACATAGATCCCTTGTCAGCATTGCACATGAGTGATTTTTACTTCTGAGCAATTCAGTCCAAACTGAAGCCAACTACCTTCACTCATGATCTGACCAATTTCCACAGGCACCCAGTCACAGTGGGCACAGGAGGCACTTCAATATCTGTACGAGTCTGCTTTTACTTTAGATTTACTGGTGAGTGATTGGTGAATTCTGCCAAAAAAAGTAAACATCAGGTTCTCTCCTTATGAATGAAAGCTTTATTATGCACTAAAAAATTTCTGCACAGAAAAGGCTGCCTCCAATGTCCAGCTGAGCTAAACATGAAAAAACGTATTAATACATTAATGTGGTAACACGCACTGCTTTCACCAGAGATCTAGGGGAGGAATCTATCAGACTGTAGCAACACCAGTCATGTTCTGATGCCATGCTGCCAATTTGAAGAGCTGCATCCCTTATATACGGGATGGAAATTTTGCATCTAACACTATTACTTACACTCTTCCCCTTCCCCCAAAAAACCTCAGCCCTAACATGAAAGTACTTTTTATTTTTAATACTGTTCAAGAGTAGCTTACCTCCTGTAGACAATAAAATGCAGCGTGTGAATGTTTCTGGAGGAATACTCACTATGAAAGTGTAGTGTTTAGCTACTCTGAAACGTGATACCAATTTACTTACATTAAGAACAGCATTCCTTCATGAAGTCCTCTCTGCGCTTTAGGAAAGGATACATAAAGATCATAGCTATATAGTTTACCCAAGTGTTCAGTTTGAAGAGAAAACAAAGCTGATTGTTTCTTTTCTAAGCAGCATGCATGACAGAAGCCAGAGACATATGGAATTAACAGCTACCACCATGAAGACTACAGATCACACATCCAAAAAAACCTACTCCAGCTTTGAAGCAGTTCTGATATTTTTTTCTACACACATACACAAAGGGGTGAAAAAGACTGACCATAGTTTCAATTCAATGTTAAATGTCAATTTAATATTTAAACAATGAAGTAATAAATCCCTAAGCCCCAACTTGCCAGTTTCTACTACTCATCTCATCAAGATGCAAGAAAACTATTTTTTCCCTTGTAACTTTCCAAGTACATAAACTGACTTCATTGTCTCCCATTACAAGATTATACACTTTATGTACTACAAATCTATAACAAAATATCTCATTAATATATCCAAGTAATGCAGACAGGATCCCAGTAAGCAAATAAAACCCAAGAGACCTGAAGCACTAAGTACCATCAGATATTCTTCTCTAAACATCTAAAGTAAATGAAATAAAACATACATGACAAGGTTCTCCAAACCTAACAGCATTTGAGATTTTGCAGTCTAGTCAACTTCATCTTTTAACTGAGCTTCTTTGAACACGTATGGATTGCGCATTAAATTTAGGAAAATCTTCTAAGCAGCTGAATGTTATAAGCCTTGATGGGAGTGAGGACCATTCATATTTCTCATGGTGATGCTTTACGTCACTTTATGTGGATACTATAAGCCAGAAAAACAGATCCCTGAAAGCAGGAGCCTCCTAATGATGGTAAAAAGGGTGAATGGTTATTGAGTAACCTGGAAGAAGAGGGAATGAGATGATGCAGTCCCAGTTGCAGATGGGGCAGGAGTCCAGTACCCAGACACAAAGAATGAAAGGCAGAGAAATGGGGTGAGGAAGGGAGGAGCAGAGAAAGACAACTGAGAAGTGTTTGAATCAAGGGAAAACAGTTCAGGAAGATATTTGAGCACATGAATAGGCTTACATGATAGAAACTCAGTTCTATGGTTCATTTATTTGACGAAACAATTTTCAAACAGTCTGAATAAAGTGTCCTATTTGGAGAGCAATATGTTAGAGAGAAAACAATATTCAAATAACTGTAATATTGCTGCTCTGATATGCACTGGGTTTTGTGTAGCTGAAGGTGTCAGCCTACTGAATTTTACTGACTTTGTAGACCAAGCTATAACCTTGCATACAACGGTTTTACATACAGCACTGTATCAACTGCATTCCTACTTGAACATATTAACCAGGCATTCTTTGACCACTTGTCTACTGTAATTACACTGACTTCCATAGAGGTTTCACCCACTTACAGCTGTTAATCATGAACTTTTCTGTCCTTAATGTATTCCAAACAAAACAGAAGCCAAAATTGCTTGTTTGCTGTTTTACATCTGTCTTTTGGGTGCATATCAAGACTGTTACCCCAAAGATATAGTCATTAAAGTCCATGCACTTGTTCATTATAATAATGACAAACAAAAAATATTTTTATGGTAAATTTAGTAAAAAGAAATAAACAAAATCTTCATTCACAAATTGCTAATCAATATACAGACAAGCAATAGGAAAATAATAAGATACCTCAGGAATCATACAACCTGATGACTCAGACAGCCCCATCTGGTTTGGCAGAACACAAGTGAGTGGTACCTTAATGTCAGCTTCCATGGTTCAGTGGTTCAAGGCTGATAGAATTTATCAATGTAAATACTCTGAAATAGATCGTTCAGCTATTCTTCTAACACAGAAATGTAGTAAAAATCTTACACCTGCTAAAAATTTTCAAGAAGAAAAAACATCGATTTTGCACATCCCAAATTTTAA
Organism: Jacana jacana; assembly: GCA_013400555.1. NCBI lineage: Eukaryota > Metazoa > Chordata > Aves > Charadriiformes > Jacanidae > Jacana > Jacana jacana. The sequence goes on from VZTM01029915.1 coordinate 28,701, forward strand.
TCTGTAGTTATTTCAATCACTTCCATACATCCATTTCTTCGCGACATTTAATTTTCTGCCTCCATATAGCCAAAGATAGTTACTTATAAATGATATGAACTGAAAAAATATTTTTACAAATAATATATACATTATATATATCGCCTATGCGTGAAGGATTCAAATTATTTACAAAACAGGAATATATAAATTATAGCCAAACGCGTGCATTTTCAAAGTGCTGCATGTACAGCCTTGCAGAAGTCTGGAGATGCAGAGGGGAGATTTTGTAAAAACTATAAATGAGGAGCTTCCTTCCAGGATTAAATCATCAGGTGTATGTACTTAGGGAAATTTGAAATTAAACTGAGAATAGAAGAGTTTAGCAAATACATCTTATTATGGCCACATCTTTTAAAGAAATAAATATATCTGGTACTGACTGAAAACTGGTGTCTGCAGATCTAAGACACAGAGAACGTATAGATATCCTGCCCTCCAGTCCGATGTGTTTGAAGCAATGTATCAATTATACTCAAGGTAAGATGTGACAGAACAAAGGCCTACATCCCTCCACAGAACTTCATTTTAACCATTGAAATTATTTTTTAGAACTATTGAGGATTAAAGAGAGGTCAATAAACCAATTACTTTGGGCAATAGCGCACAATAAGTACTAGTAAAGTAATTAATGCCCTTTTCATTCTTTCCACATCATGGAGTGTTAATAAATTGGGCTTTTGTCACTATCCAGTATTTTCTTTACAACAAATTTCTTCATTCCAATCATCTTTTTTATGGCTCCCTGTTAATACTTTAAAATACCAGCCTAATTAGATTTGCATTTCAACTGTTAAGTCACAAGCTCCGTTTTCATCTCTGTTCAGACTATTTTCTGATATTCCTAATGAGGCAATACTTTTATTTAAAGGGTGTGATCCTTTAAAGAATTTCTAGTAGCTTATTAGTTATGTGAAGAGGATCTTCCATGAGTTCCCACGTATATCACTTAAGCACAGTGCAGCGGCACACACATTAGTGATAAACACTAGCACACCATTAAATCCAAGATCTCCTGTAAGCTGGAGTTCAGCTTTTTACAGGATCTGCCTGTTTGCAACTGCAGCACTCTAATTACTGCCTTCCCTCAGTTGATATTTTGATTTGTTTCATGCATTTGAAATATGTTCGCTTGACCATGGCACAAGTCAAACAAATTATTTACCTCCAGGAAAGGTGAAAAGAAAAAGTTGGGCAGTGTTGTCACCTATGAAGACTCCTGGGCAGAAAAGAGTGCTTTCCCTGTATTTCAACTATAGAGTTCTATACCTTCCAAAGGGGTCCTTTTCTGTGAAATACAATGTATCTTTTTTTTCTGTCAGGAACAGGAAAATGGGAAAAGACAGTAATTTCTCCTATGCAATGTGAATTTTTTCTCTGAAAGAGACAGAAGTAAATACCTTGAGCGTCTGCCTTTGAAAAGGAAATTGCAACAGTAGGAGGAGCCCTTCTGCTGAAAACACTGCATAAACCAAAAGTATTTTAAGGATTTTTCTTCCTGGAAAGTAAATTAAAATGCGATGCTAGACTCTCCCCACCTACCTGCTACTACTGAGATTTACAGAGAGAAAACCAAGGTCACATCAATAGCAAGGCTTGGGCCTCATCATATATATGGAAGAATGAGAAACCTCGCTCCAAGAAGGCAAGCCAACCAAACTGCAGAATAACTGGGCTTCCTCCAGGCCTTGAAGAAAACTCAAGGATCTCTTCAATACAGGCCTTCTCTATGGTAACATACTCTGCATGGCAGCATGATGAGTTAAATCTATGGTCAGTATCACTGTACCCCGAATGCTTCTCATGCCTCGGAAACATTTGAAATTAGCCCTCCATCATCAGATGCTAGGATCCTACCTGTTGACATAAATGCTGTGGTGAGTTAATACACAGGGAGCACTGACATCTGAGCGCATACGTGAAGCATTTCTGAAGCCAACATGAATTATGCCTGTATCTGAAATGTAACTTTGGCCCATGTGCATTCTGGTCCTTCTCCCATTTCTGAGAGCTTGAAGAGAATGAAGGGATAAGAGCCAAGCATGGCAAATGTAGCCTACTACCACCTCTGCTTCCCTCGGTGGTGAATGAAGTCATTAGCTTGAAAATCTGAGTCTGGAAGAGGCTTTGAAACCACTTACAGCCTCCAGAATTCCACCTGGGAGATAATTTGCCAAGGTGCTAAGTGGAGACAGAGCCAAAGTTCCTGGTTCAGCCAACCCAGCTGCATGGCAAGAGCCTCCTGCCAAGAACGTGGAGGTACAGAATTGCAAAGTCAGACATAAGACTGCACAATTCCCACAATTATGCACCCAATTTAAATCCCTGCACTGAAGTTTGTAAAAGGCCTTGAAGATGAAAGGTACTATCCACAATAAACCCTAAGTAAAATTATTAAAACCAACACTTCATGAAAAGAGATTAATTATGCTATTACTGTTTGTTCATGTGAGTTTTCCATAAAAATAGAAAGCCGGGCCCCAGTTCAACCAAGCATTTTAACATATGTCTAACTGCATGTACAAGACTAGTCTAGTTTAAGTTAATGGGACCTCTCTTGCTTAAAAGTTAGGCATGCGCTTCACTACTGAGGGGCTTGGGATTAGAGACACAGGTGCAAAGTGACAGGTTCCTAAAACCTCTTTAAGCATCTTTATCTCAAATAGTGACATGTTTTTTTACCTCAGAGAAACCTAACTACCTACATACCAAAGTTTCTGCCCATAAATGTCACTACACACCTAAAAGTCTGCCACATGGAATGCGTCAGTACATCTTGATATTGTCCCACGGGTAGGTATCTACACATTCTCAGGCAGACCTCTCCAAAGGTGTCTAGTGTTAAGGGCATGACTACTGCATGAAATTTTGCACAGACCTTGGCTTAAAAAAGGTAGCATCGACTCCTACCAGTTGCTGAGTATTTAAAGCACTCACCTGGGAACAGCAAAACCAAATTTCCCTCTTCCTTTTCCCAGTTTTGTTCAGTACAAACAAATCTGAATGGAGATGACTCCTGTTCTTCAACTGCCTATAAAGTCTAACCACAGTTTTGAGTTTAAAGGGCACAGAACTGTATTACAGCTATATATTATATATAGAGAGGGATAGGGTTAAATATAATTAAAATTCAAGAGAAAAACTGAAAGTGGTGAAAAATTATTGTTAAGTTCTTCAAATAAAAGATGCTAGCATATTCAATTCTGAGTGAATGCTGCTCTTTAAGGAAGCTAAAGGAAATACAAAATTCTCTAGACAATATCTTTCAGTAGTTCCCACTGTTCTTGCAGTTCTTTTATTGTATATACTTTGTACTGACTTGAAAGCACAGTTAATACTAGCTGCACTTACCTCGTTTGTTTAGATTGAGGATGAAATATAACAACGAGAACTTTATGGCTTTTCCTATAGTTTATGTTTCTGAAGATATTTATTACTTTTACGCTCTTCATTCTTTAAAGGGTGGCTTGTGTTCCTCTTGAACTGTTTTCTTTAAAAGTTAAAATCAAGGTGGAAAACAAATCACAAAGCAAAAAGGGCTCAAGACTTCTTTTTTTTACTCTGAACAATGCACAATAACTGCCCTTTCCTATGGCCACAGTCACTGCAGAGGGACCAGGAGGAGGTTCTTTTCATTGACTTATACGCAATAGCCATCCTGAGAAAGAGACCCTACAACTGAATTTTCCTTCCTGGAATGGCTTATAGATTATGTGCTGGCACATGAATTCATTGAAAGAGAATCAAAGGAAATTTCTCAGAAATAGAAACCTCTCTCTTCTTTGTTTTAGTGATGCGTATTTTATTTCATGACACACAAAATTTGCCAGGCACTTATTAGTCCTTCTAGTGAACTATATACTCTACTCCAGAGATCAAATGCTTCCTTATATTTTCAGATCAATATAGCAGCAATCTTTTCAATGTCCAAATAACCTGCAAATTAAACCTACACATATGTTGACATTGAGTAGCCAGAGGAATCCTCTACTGCTTGAGGAATATCTGTCTCGCTTTGCAAGCCTCCTTCAAGTGTCACAACTAAGAGCTCCAAGAAACCTTCAAGAAAAAATAACAGGAGAAAGAAGGCAATTCTGGCAGACAGAGAATATAATTTTAGGTAAAGAAACTTTGCACCTGGTATCCTTTTTGTAAAAAGAAGTAATTTATCTGGAAATAAACCCCACTTTGAAAGAAAGACCTGGATAAAGTGAATACTAGAGGGAAAGTAAATCACTTATCTTTTTGGAATAAGAACAATAGGGCTTTTTAATTACAAATGTTTTATATAGAAGTAATTCAAATGCTATGTAATGAAAACAGGAGTGAAGTACAGAAACTAGCAGGAAACTTGTGAAAGCTGCATTTAACAGCCACGTAAAATACCTTTATTACTTGATGTTCTCTTGTGTAAAAGTCATTGATAAATTTTTCTTCCTACATTTAATAATATCCACTTGCTATTTTACTCTGACTTAACATTTTCTTAGACACACATACACACACACGTGTAGATACACTCCTTATAGCCAGCTCTGTGAGAACTCTCCATCTGGTCTGCAAACTGTAGAATTTCCTTTCCCATCTATCTCAGAAATATAGTCCCATGACCCACGGGTCACCATCTGCTCAGTTACACTGGCACAATGCCTAGTATGCTTGAGGTAATGCCACCATCCTTTCCTCCAATTGTAAACTCCCAACAAGGCAGACATCTACCAGAGTGTTTGCACACAATGAGGCAGCTCCCAGTGAGATTATAGTTAAGACACCACAGAAATTCCCTTCATCTACAGTAGCCTAGGATGTGGGAATGACCAAAGACACATGCAGTCTCTCTTGATCAAAGGTCATTCTAAGGAACAAAGCAGTCAGTGCTGATGTGTCCAAGATAGCATAATATAACACACACACATAATTGTGTCCAGCATGTGTGGTTCCCCCCCAGTTCCTCTCTTAATGATCTTTGCTTCACTCAGTATTCATTTGCGTACAATCTCCTATTCTCAGGATGCCCTAGAGCAGAACAAATTATACTAAACATAAGTGAAATCAAACAAAGTTTTCATTGAGTACCATTCATAACATTTACAAACAAGTCTCTTGTGTTAAGTTTCTCAGAAATAATTGGCAGGGTCAGTTTTACACAACTAGAATTTTTTTTTTCCTTTTTTTTTTTTTTCAGGGGTACCTATGCAGTACAGTAACAAAAAAATCTCATGTGACTTATTTAGTAAGAATAAAGGTAGTGGAAAACTGAGACAACTTTTATATCATGAAAAACAGTAGATAGGAATAAACATACAATTCCACCAAATTAGACGATGTGTGTGCAAAGTTATTTTTCACTCTTTTTCTTACCAGCATTACTAGATATAAAAAAACCCTATGACTGAATGTTAACCAGTTTCTGCAGTACACATTATGGTTAAACGTTGTCTTTTAAAGTGCTCCAGTATTTTAAGTCCAGAGTAACTCCAGTGGTTTAAGTGGGATTACTGCAGGTTGACATATTTACTCACTAAAAGTCCTCATAAAAAAATCAGAATTCAGTGTTCTGAACTTGAGATAAACACTATATTTCTGCTTTTGCATCAGCTTCAGCTTTTAGCTTCAATAGATGCTTTTTTGCTTTTCTGTACAGCCTGGGCTTGTGCTAGGGAGGTCTGTCTGTTAATGAACAGAGAAAAGCACTCGTGATTTACCTTGTTATTGGACTTGGCTTTTCTGTCCACTACTCAGAAACGCTCTGTGCAATTTCTGTTGTGCGCTTATCTCTGGCTCACTAGCTAGCATTTTGAAACAGCAATAAGTCAAAAGCCCACTGGCAGAGCAAAACTGAAGCAGGCCTTCTTCTAAAACATTGTGCAACTTGTAGCATGGGCTTCTCCCTGAGCCATCGTTTCAGCTTCATTACTCAACTACGTAACACATTGTTCAGGTAACATTACACTGGCAGAGTAATTTCAGCATCATTGTGCATATTAATCTTCACGAATGGCAGAGCTAAAAATAAAATCCAAACAGTGTGAGAATCTAGGCAGGGCTATGACAGCATTTCTCAAGGGATCAAAATGTCATTACGTTTACTCCTTAGAGGGAATTTTCTTCTCAGTCCCTTAAATCTTGCAAGAGGAGAGGTCAGACCTCCAGCCGGCTGCACATGCATGTGCACATATGCCAACATATGTGTTTCTATCTGTAACCTAAACACAATGATAGGTATTGTCACAGAATTGCAAAACATCAACCCGAACTCAACCCAAACAATTAAAATAGGTTTGGGTGAAGAGTCATACATTGCAAGGAGATTGCCAGCAACTCTCTCCCTTTGAAACTGTAGGACAATGATCTTTTCAACAAAATTACATAGAAACTCAGGCCCCTCTTAGACCATTCCTTGACAGCACTAAATAGTAGCAGCGATGGTTTAACCCAATGCTCCTCTATGCTCTTCATGGGAAAAACCTTTTTCATTCTAACTGGGATTTAGGCAGAGCAAGTCACTTATGCTGCACTGTCAGATGGGGCTCCTGGGATTCACAGCTGGTGTTCAGGAGGTAGATTCCAGTCTGTGGGGATAAGGACAAAGCTGCCTACAATGACCTGTTTCTAAGTGAGCCAAGTACCAAAATAGATTTACTGGTTTTGGTAATCCAACTAAATATGCACTTACTTTGGTGTCTTAATACCTTTGAAATGGTCTAAATTCAGAAGAAGCAGAAGCATAGATTATTAGAGACAGAGGGAAAGCCGGAATTGTTGGTGGTAAGGACATGTGTGTCATTTCTACATACAAACATATGAGAATCATCAAACATCAAAGAACGAGGAACAGGTTTCTTAGCTGGAAAAATCTTCAAGTGAACTTGCTTAACTCCAAGAACATTTTCCTTGTTATATATTTGGAATTATCTATTCATTTTGCTAGTCAAGATCCATATTATTTCGCAACTTCTCTAAGTGTTTCTGCATGTTACTGGACGACGCTTTCCTTTTTCTTATGCTAATTTGCTAAATTGCGTTACTAAATTCTAAATTAAGGGACAGTTATGGCAAGTGACTGGCTACAATCTTCCTAATTATTTCCTTCATTGTTACTTGCTATTCAACATCCAGGTGTCAGAGAACGTAATAGGAAAACAGACTGAGTAGATATAACCAAGGACTTCAAATGAGCTATAAAACATCCTAAGATAAACTCTTGTGTCTTTCAGATCATAGAATCATAGAATGGTCCAAGCTGGAAGGGACCTCTACGGTTATCTAGTCTGACCTCCCCACAGTCAGCAGGGACACCCCCAACTAGACCAGGTTGCCCAGGGCCTTGTCGAGCCTCACCTTGAATATCTCCAGGGAAGGGTCCTCAACCACCTCCCTGGGCAACCTGTTCCAGTGGTCCACCACCCTCATATAAAAGTGTATTTGTAAGCATATTAACATTAAGCAAGCATTTGCAGCAATTACCAAAGGAAAGTGACTTTTAAAAATATCAAATTTCATGGAAAGGTTATGTCAAACCCTCTGTGCAGAATTTTGAAAGACCCAGGCATTTACTTTGGAGCATGTCATGCATCCACGTTCTCATGTATGTGATAGATCCACACCATGCCCCCTGTCCCAGAGGACATCATGACTTGTCCTCACTGTACATTTCTCTGCAAGTTTGTTACAGCATTAACTGGTTAAAAGAAAGTTGACCATACAGAGCAGAAAGATGGCTGAAAGGTGAAATGTATTTTTTCCTGGCTCAGTGTGTGTATTTTTCTGCCTCGGTTAGACCATTCCAGTAACATTGTTGGACTATAAATGTAATCCACAAGCATGAGACTAGAGTGAATGCTGATTAATATTAGGGTCTCAAATCCACAGCTTCGTCTATGAGCTAAGCTTGGGTCAGAAATGCCAAGTTAAATAGTGGCACAACTCTTAAGAAATAACTTGTGACTTGGACAATCCAAAAGGAATCAATAACAAATTAAAACCAGTCAGTAGCAGTGAACTGAATAAATGAATCATTCTTCCCAAAACAAACCTAATAGTGAAGTTCATTTATCTATCAGGAAATTAGTGCTGTATTTTTGAAAGGTGCTAAATTACTTTTTAGAGATATCATAAAGCTGATATTGAAAACCAGAACAGTTAAAAGGCAGCTTTCCAAATTGCTTTACTCTTAGTTAATTGGTAAAAGCACCATGTTTATGCTTGGCATTTCATTCTTCAAAAGTGGGTAGAAAATTCTTTTGTTTCACTTTTGAAATGTTTACGCAGCACAGCTTTCCCAAGAAGTCTTCTGGAAAAGTTTCCAAAGGATTTGGGAAAGATTATAAAAATCTTGTAATTGTGGATTAGCTCTGAAGCAGTAACTGAACTCAGAACACCACAGGAAATAGGGCAAAAAGTAAGATATTCGTTATACACTGTGAGCTGAAAATCGAGTTTGGTAAGAATCAAACGTAACAATTTTGAAATGTTTCCAGGATTTGTGACTAAGTATGAAATTGTTCACATTTAAAGGAGTACAATATTGGGTTATCCACATCAAAATAACATTCATCTGATTTTAAATGCACGCGTATTTTAAACATTGATAGAAGGGGAAAAAAGGAAAGACTTGTATTAAAGGATTTTAATAGCAAATTTGTGTGAATAAACTGTGCCTTAATTGAGATTAACTGTATTCTCCCTTTGAAAAAAATCTGAATGATACCACTAAAATCATATTTCACAGAATCACAGAATTATAGGGGTTGGAAGGGACCCTCAGAGATCATGTAGTCCAACCTCCTGCCAAAGCAGCTTCACCCAGAGGAGTCTGGACAGGAACACATCCAGGCAAGTTTTGAATAACACCACAGAAGATGACTCTGTATTTAGCAATTAAACAACTCCGTTTTGCTGACAGCAAGGTCACCAGGAATGGGTCCTAGAGCTTTGAATCAGTTCCTAACTCCTGATCATATTTTAAACATGGAAAAGGATTGAGCAAAATGTTTTCTTACTCTGTCAAAAGACCAGTCCATGTAAAACTGACCAAGAACTTCTTTTCTTTTGAAGGTTTAAGTATGTCCTCATATCCTTTCACATTATTACACCTAGAGAGCAACCTTTTAGCTGAGGCAGCTCTACCACAACATACAAGAATTGTTAGAGCTGGGCAGATCTGTGCAACCAAAGTTCTAGCCCCAGTGCTCAACCCAGAACACAAAATTATGGTTCTGTTCAGCAATAAGCACCATGAAATGTACTGCAAAGGGTACCATGATGCAGCTGCTGGCTTTTTCCTCCAATACCAGAGTCTGTTTCTTTTTCCTACTGTGGAGAAAATTCTGAATATGTTTACACAAAAGAATTTACACAGTAGAAAACACTGGCTTTGCAATGTTAATTTTTTCTCCCAATGCTCCATTGAAAACTTTCTATAAGTAATTTTTTCCTCCAATTAACACGTGTTATAAGAGCAGCAGAAAGATCATAAATTATTGTAGCTGTAGGCATTTCAGTATAATTTATTACCGAAAAGTCACGAGCACTGCTTTGGAAATGCCAGCCTGTGAATCTGTAAACCTAGGAAATTATGAACTAAGCTGGTCTCTTTTCCCTGAGGTCAATTAGAAATGACACCAGCAGACTTCTCTGTGACCTGGGGAGATTTATAGTTTACCACGTTAGGCCTATGGTTCAGCCAGAAGATTAAGATCAGAACAGCACCTGGAAGACTGTCATCAGTTACGACAGGCTGGACCAATGGCTCCCGGCTAAAACGTGCACAGGAAAAGAGGTCATGTCACGTAGCCTTTATTTTTACCAGGGCTAAGGCACATGTGGAAAGTACTCATCTGAGAGGGAACTGGGCTAACAAAGGTCTAATATACAGGCACTGGACTGTCCTGTAAGACAAACAAAGGCAGCAAGTTGTCAAGGCACTTTGACTTTGCTCATTACTAAAAGTCACCTCCAAAGACATTCGCTACTTGATGAGGCCTCATGTGATTTGCAAATCTTGCTCTTTATTGCTTTTCCTTTCTTATTTTCACAAGTGCAACCATTAGCTACAGAAGGCCTCACGTTATAAGTCCTCACCGTTTAGGACAAAAATTTGATCACTCTGCTGTGAGAATCTTATAAGAAAACAAAAAAGGCTGTGTCTTTTAGTCACTCATAAATATTTTATAATTTCATAAGAACAATACCCTACAAGGTTAAAGTTCAGGTCTGTAGTAGTCAACGAGATCCTTGCAAGACAATAAAAGGGAAAGCTATCCTTTGTTTTATAACAACTTTAGAAACAACTTCACCCAGGCGGTGGAAGCCTACAGACTTTCCATTGTATTCAAGTCATTTGTGCAAGTTGCCCTTTTTCTAGCTTTGATGAATGATGTTTGCAGCGGAAAAGCTGTTTAGTGTTTCTGAGAATTGTGAGTATTCAGATCCATGTCAGGTACTCAACAGGGACGTATGGAATAGTGCACAGCTTAGAAAGCAAATGTCATTTTCTCAAGTGATCACACTTCAGGCTCAAAGCAACATTTCCTTAATTTCTGCTACTATACGTAGGCCCAGATAGGAGGAAAATTAGAGGAAAGCAGATAATAATGTTTGGGTTCTCAGTGTTTCAATATCTTTAAAATGAGGATAAAAGAACACATCTGACTTAACAGTGCTGAGAGGCTTAATTAGTGCTCAGAATACTATTTATAAGCTGGATACCTGAAAACCTTGAACAGGTAATTACTAAATTTTGTTATTTTTGAAAAGTGAGTACAACAAGAAAATTCTTTGTCTCCATTTTTTTTTGTGTCTTTCAAAGCATAAAATTAGGTCCTCTAAAATAATCTGAAAATGTCCTGAGGATTTATTAACTTAAGCCATGTTGTTCCTCATTTTGTTATTCTCTCTTGGTTTATAAAGTCATAGGCAATAACTCTAGACATGAACCTGACTGCTAAGCTGTATTACTTATCTACCAGATTAAAACACATCTTGCAACATGCCGCGCACCCAGGGAGACCCAAACTTCTGTTTCCAGCTTCAGATCTGTGGATGTCACTTCACAGCTACCATATTTTTGCACAAAATTTCTCATTTCTGCAGCGAAAGTTGAGACTCTCACAATGCCTGGACAGTGAGATTTATTCTTGTAGTTAAAGATGAACAAACAAAACCACCTTGATTTGACTTTGACCCTTTTGTATTTTAAGCTCCTCCTCAAATTCTTTGACCCAGCTGAGCACTACTGCAGTCTTAGCTTGAAATTATGATTTTTAAGAGTGCTTTAAATTAAAACATATTAACAAAAAATCACTGAAACTTAACTTTTTGATACATTTTTAAAAAAATGTTCTTTCTAGGCTTGTTTGATGTTCTTAGAATCAAAGAATAGTTTCCCCAAGTAAAAAAAATGAAAAGCTTTTCTTACCCTTCCCTTGCCCTCCTCTCTAGTAAGGAGAGGCAGCGCATGCTGCAATATATTTGACATCACTGAGCACTAGAGTAGTGAAATGGGTATCTAACAAGTCTCTCTAAAGTTAGATACAGGCACACGAGTGTACTAGCTATAGAAATAAAACTAAATACCCACCTGCTTGATAGAACTGACCGAGAGGTAAAAAAGATATCTTACGATGAAATTACAGGTGTACCCTTGGCAAAGTCAAGAAAGAAGTCAGTGTAACAGTGTGAGCTGGCTGCAGCGCTCATACGCAGTGGCTTTCCCAGCTGTTTGATTAGACAAACGCCTGATAACAACCCTGGAATACCACATATAAGCACAGTGTAGTGTTTTTCTTACTGTTTATTTGCATCAACTGTGAAAATCACAAGTCTCCACTTCCTATCTTTACAACAATCTGTTCAATATGGACTTAAAATACACTTAGAGTATCACTTTTTTTGTCAAAATTCGATGGTTCTCACTGTGTATTAAACCTCTCCACAGAGGGCACACTCAGTATAAAATTTAAATGTTTTTAAACGTTTCAAGCTGTCACATCTATGTCCTCCATGAGATCGGAGAAGGAATAAAGTCAAACAGCCCCTCTCCTGAGGCAACTTTTCCCAAGTGATGTAGTCCAGAGACTAGCTCCTTGGCATTTGTTATTATAATCAACTTTCCATAGCTTTTACCAAGGCATAATCCTTAGTATATTTTTAACTGATGCAGATAGATTTTCAAGTCATACAACATAAAACAAGTGCACAGGGTGTTATGCATCATCAAGAACACAGTGGATAATGTTCAGTTATCCACTTCTTTTCTACTCCAATTCCATCCCCTTGGATGTTCTCAACTCTTATTTGAATGACCCTAGTGTTTTAGTCTTAATAACCTTCACAGCAGTCCATTCCAAACATTTATTACTCCTGGGTTACAAAGTATTGCTCAGCTACATCTGTTTTTAATTTGCTTTTGTAAAAGTTTTTTTTGGTGTTTTTTTGTGGTTTTTTTTTTAATGCACTATTTTTGATGGAAGAAATATACCTAAAAGCTATACTTAAGGAAAAAAATTACACAGGCCAAAGCATGTAAAAGGGTGTGGCAAGCATGGCTTTTGTCATAAAGCCTAATTAATGGGCACTAGTTGATATTGAGAGCTTGTGGGCTTCCTTGCCAGAGAAACATCGGTCATTTCTGTGGATGTCCCGCACTCCGAAGTTGAAATATATACACACAAAGGAAAGGGTTCATGCTGGGAATCCTACTGTTGCTCTTAGTTAAGTATGTGATGAACAAGATATCTTGGACACATTCAGCTGTTTTTCCTTGCATACATACCACAGACAGCATGTGGCAGACAGGTCTGGTTCTGCAAAGATACCAGGGTAGGGAGGGATCCTGCAGATCCAACTGCTGTGGGCAGCTATGCAGACCATAAGCAATGTTGGGGAATCTGATGAGAATTAAATTATCTGAGCTGTATTAATAAAGCTATCCTGTGCTGTGATAGCCCTGAGTGGGATTTATACATGGCCAACTTTGCTTCTACTTGGTCACCCTGTTTAAATGCACAATCTGAGCTGAGGGTTATACTGGGGACTGACACATCTTTGATCAGCTCAAGAGGGTTGTGAAAGTGGGGCAATAACCCACTTGGACACTTCTTTGCTCATGGAAAATCAGCAATTAGTTGTTTTTTGCAGCACTGGCTGGGCCCATGGGCATTGTCACACATTGACAGATACTGCAAGTTAACAAAATTGTTCCTAGCATGGACTGCCCTGGATAAGCTCTAATATGGGGGAAAAACAAACAAAATAAAATACAAAGTCCATGCTAAGCCACCAAGAAGAGTCACACAGACACAATTTTCTATTCCATTACACATATCATGATTAGTACTGGCTTCTGCTTTCCTCGGAGTTGCGCTTTGAAAGAGCACTTTTTAATGCTTCATGGAGCAAAAAGGACTCTCTGCTCCCCGAGAGGGAACTTTATGAAAGTTCCCATCAATCGACAGCAGCAGCAAAGCAAACCCCGCTCCATCTTGCTTCAGTGCCCTTCTGGCACTGCTCTGATTGCAGCGCAGACAGTAAACAGTAGTGTGTTTGTGTGCAAATAGCATTCTCCTGAATGATGGCTGCACCTGTGTAAACTGACATCAGGATCTTTTTTTAAAATTCAGTTTATTTAAGGAGTTCACAAGAGACACCTGTTCCATGCACAGGCACAAATGACATTCAATGAACTGAAAAAAAAAAAGTATGTCCTGGGGGGTGGGGGGCAAAAAGGGCTCTAAAGGCAGGCTTGTTTATATCTCCTGGTCCTACAACAGACAGCTGCTGTTGCTTTCATTTCTGGTCTCCCTCCTCTAAGTTGGTATTTGCAAAATAAAATACAACTGCACCGAGTTTTAAATACTGGCATGTTAAAGCAAATACCTAGATAAATACTGGGGAGGAAAGGAGTAGAAGGACTGGAGGGGGCAGAAACCAGCCTGGCCCCAGCCATCGCCTTTGAGAATGGCAGCCCCCCCATCTCCAGATCACTGTAAAATAAAGCGGGTGAAAGCCTCAGCCCGACGACTTATACAGGAGCTGCTCTGGCAGATTTCCCTGCTTCACTCACAGTGCTTGTGCTCTGTTCTTTCCTATGTCCCTTTACAGCTAGCACACTACCTGGTTTTGGGGTGATTTGAGGTTTTGTTCTGATTTGTTTAGCGAGTTTTTTGTTTGGTTTTTTGCTTTTTTCCTTTCTTTTTTTTTTTTTTCTTGAGAAAAGGCACAGTGGGCTCTACTACTTCTGAGTTGGCTCTGCAGGTTTGGGCTCCGCAGCATTCATACTGTTCCACCAGGAAACTGTTCCCATTTGGGACACCTGCCTCAGACATAATAAAGCAGAAAAAGACTATTTCTACTCTGGGGGGAATGGAGAGACAGAAGCTGCTCACATCCCATTTGACTGAAAGCATTTTAAAGAAGGCAGCATTGATATTGGCAATTGCTAGCCACCTGGTTGGCTCTGTTTTACTGCAGTAATAGCGTTATCAGTGTTAGAAATGTCTTTTCCAAATGCGCTGTTAAGATCTCAGCTTTTCAAATGCAGTAGATTGAAAATGCCTGAAATAAGGAGGGGTTTTGGATGCAAAGAAGATAAAATTTCTGCATTCATTACCAAGTGGCAGGCCCTATGGGGTGGATACTCTCACAGAATCATGGAATTTTAGAGTTGGAAGGGACCTCTAGAGATCATCTAGTCCAACTCCCCTGCCAAAGCAGGACTGCCTACAGCCCATTACTCTTCATACACTATTCCCCATCCTGCCCAGCGGAAGCAGTAGGCATCAGACCTGTGCCCCAAAATGAAATACTTTTTCACAGAGGATAATGAAACAAGATGATTTACAGAAATGGAGCCCATTAGTAGTCAAACCTGTAGGAGAACACAAGCTGGAAAGACAAGGATTTAATATAAAGCAAGGTTTCTTGAGGGAAGTCAGGCAGTAAGGACAAAGCCTTCCAGATGACTGTGATGGGCAGTGAGGAATTAATTCCCACCTCCTCTTATCTCTGTGTGATAAGAGACAGGGACCAATGCTCAGGACTACAGTGAACTTGCAGTGGAGAAACTGAGAGTCCAATACCCAGCAGCACTATGGCAGGAAAATTAGCCAACACTGAAACACAGCAAGGTGGAACAAGAAAACAGAAGGAGGAAATAAATGATTTCAAAGGGCACTACCATTTTGAAGATGAATAAAACACCTGCAAAGTAGCAGAGTTTGAGTTTCCATGTACGGCCTTTGTAATACACCTGCCAAAACTGTCAAATTTGGAGGGAAAAAATGGATTTGTGGCTTTAGACAAAAGCAGCCTTCCTGCCAAAAGAACAGCCTTGTTCATTTCAGTGAAATAAGGATGGAAATCAGGTTCATGCCATGTCAAGACTATGCATCCCCCAAACACCAAAAGCTTTTGGCTCTTTCCTCTATCAACATATAGCACATCTCATGTCAATGCTTTAGATTCTTCAAAAAGTATCGTAGAACTTGTCATCACCTGAAACAGGGCAAATGCAACAAAAGACAACCAGAAGCTTACTAGAAAGGTTATTGAAGGTACTCATCTTTATCAGAAAAACACACAAGACCTCAACACTTCACTCACTCCCTACTATGTCCCTTCTTTGCTGATAATAAGCATTTTCCTGGGCAAAACTTCACTAATGTTTTATCACTGAATTTTGCTTCAAGGGAATTTGAATGTTTTCATTTTACAAGAAATTTTGTCTATTGTTCTCACATCATCTTGATCTTTCAGTGCCATTCCAGTGTCACACCCTAGTCCTTTCCAGAGACTATGCCCTTCCCTTACACTCCAGTGCTGTTCCCAATTCCAATAAGTCAGACATCTGTCTCAATGATAGTAATGATGGGAAGCAGATGCACAACTACTTCGTAATCACTAGGAAGACCACATCACAAAACAGCAATACAGACACAACATGGATCCTCAACTAACTCCACAATATATAAAGGCACTAAAAGAAAATTCTAGAGAAATATAGTCTGAAGCATACCATTTCACAGAATCACAGAATAGCTGGGGTTGGAAGAGACCTTTGGAAATTTTCTAGTCCATCCCTGCTGCTTAAAGCAGGGTCAACTGGAGCAGGTTGCTCAGGGTGGTGCCTAGTCAGGTTTTGAGTATCTCCAAGGAGGGAGACTCCACAATCAGACTGGGCAACCTCTGTCAGTGTTTGAGCAACCTCACAAGTGAAAAAGCTTTTTCTTGCAGAATCACACAATCATAGAATAGCTTAGGTTGGAAGGGACCTTGAAAATCATCTATTTCCAACTCCCCTGCCGTGGGCAGGGACACCTCCCACTAGACCAGGTTGCTCAAAGACCCATCCAGCTTGGCCTTGAACACTTCCAGGAATGGGGCATCCACAACTTCTCTGGGCAACCTGTTCCAGTGTCTCACCAACCTTATAGTAAAGAATTTCTTCCTAATATCTTACCTGAATCTCCACTCATTCAGTTTAAAACCATTACCCCTTGCCCTATCACTACACTCCCTTGATAAAAAGACCTTCCCAATCCTTCCCATCGGCCCCCTTTAAGTACTGGGAGGCTGCTATAAGGTCCCCCCTTGAACATTTTTTTCTCCAGGCTGAACAACCCCAACTCTCTCAGCCTGTCTTCAAAGGAGAGCTGCTCCAGCCCTCTCCTACGTTTTAACAACATTTCCTATGTTTCTTGACAATTATTTATGGCCATAAAAATACAATAAAATAGAGCAGGGCAACTGTGCCTTGTGAAAAATAATGCCGTGTCATTTGTCTACAGGTCTGTGCTTTGACATCATTTAACTGCAACATGATTGTCCTCCTTAAACAAGAGCCCAGGACCAACAATCCATTCACAACTTGTCCACTAGCAACAAGCTTATAGCACAGAAAAAGAGTGAGCAGATTAACTGCTTTGCAATCTAGCCCTACATTCACATGACACAGGTCTGTGCATGGATTCAGCATACTGTAGAGGCTCATGGAAACTGAAGGCTAAGTTCCTTTCCTTTGTCTTCTGCCAAAGCGAAAGCTTTGACATTTTTGTAGTGATTTGATTTTATTTAGATTTTTGTTTAAAACATGCTGAATTTCCAAAGTCAAGTCCAGTTCTACAGAAAGAGTGCATCTCCCTCTTGAGGATATTTTAATTCTTTGAGATGACAGTTGGGAGAACACCATGATTCTTAGAGCTCTCGTCTCAGCGTTTCACATACAAACCCTTTTGTGCCCTGTCAATTTTAACACAGTTTATTGGGAAGTTCAATCTAACCCAGATGTTTGTTGACAGAAATTTCACAGGTGACGACAAGATTTCATTAACTCAATATGCATGATGTTAGTTAATGTGACTTTCTGAGAAATCTTATTCTATGCTCCTGGCCCCATGTCCTCATGTACTGCTGTGCAAAGCCCTTTTACTGAAGCAAAAGAGAAAAACAGTATTTGCACAAGTTACAGATTTACTTACCCACATATTTCGTCTTAAAGTGCAAAACAGACATGTCATGTGAAGGTTTGTGAAATAAATTGTTAGTCTGACAGCCAGACTAAAAATAAGAGTAATTGCATGCTTATAGATTCAGAATTAGGCAGCAAGATAGGATTTACAAAACCACTTAAGGAAGCCAGGTTCCTGTTCCCTCCGGTACTTCCCAGATGCAATCAGCTTTAGAGTGAATCTGCATGACAGCTTGGTCTTCCAGTTTGCAATCCCCCTGTAACACTCAGGCTAAAGAAGGTAGTGACTTGTCAGTATGGGAAGCCGTTCTCCCAGGATGGACCAGACTCCCACTACCTGTTCTGCTTTAAGGTTTGGGTTGTGAGTAGCATACCGTGCTTCCGAAACAAAACCCCTCCTTTCTTATCTTAACTATCTCAACTCAGCTTGATAAATTAAAAATGTATATCGTTAAACTTTCTGAACTATAATGGGCTACTTTTTTCCCAATGTGAGGAACATATGCCTAATTCCAAAACCAATACAGTTACTCTCTTTCCAGGGCACATCTTCTCTCTCACTGTATGTTCCTCCTCCTTCCTCACCCTCTGAAATTTCCTGCTTGGTGCAATGAGATATAGCAACTTACATATGATGATCGAATAATGACACTTTGATTGCTCATGGCACAAGGCCCGACAGCTCCTAAGCCAAGTCATTGTTAGACTGCAATAGACACCAAGTCAAGTTTCACTGCTGAAAAGGATGATGGAAAGGAACAGAGTAAAATGAAAGTAGAGCCACCAATTTTAAACTGCCATTTAAAGCAGATAGGAATCCTGCAGCACACAAGAAAACATGCTTCTCACTGTATCTTGGAACCCTTAAACACATGGATGGTGGAGCAGAACAGATACTGAGAAGTTACCCGCTCTCTTAAAAACCGGAGGTATAAACCAACTACACATGCACCCCAGTCACATGGAAGCACAGTACAAGAAATGCATCTTCTTAAAGAGTATTAAGTCACAGAATATTGATTAAAAAAACAACAATAAAAGCAGCAAATTCGGATTCTGAAGAATGTAAATCTGATATCTTAAACAATCACTAGAGCATACCTGACTAATGGTTTAGGCTTAGCTGTCACTGAGAATTTCCTTGATTTAAAATAAATGATGATGACATAATATTAAATTTCATTATATTATTTCAAGGGTGCAACAATGTAAGTCTCATTTCTTGACCACTATTCTTTCATATGAAGACAGAAATTCTTCAATATATGCTAACTCAGCAAAACGGATTGTCTCACAACTACCTGCCACAATCCCATAAATTACATGGCAATTATGAAAAAAAATATGAAAAAAAAACCACTTCAAATGTGCAGAAAAGGTCAACCAAATAATGTGCTGCCATACCAAGCTCTTTTACCTCCAGTCACTGCAAATTCAGTAAGTCAAAGATAAGGGAAAACTGTCAGAAGAAATCCTAATAATCATCCTTTACTAAGTGTGATGCCACTGGCAGATTTTTTAAGCCTCAGTTTTGATACAGACGTGACAGAGGAAATGTGGCAACTTGCACTCATTTTCCAATCTTCCTCCAAGCTATTTGTAGTGAAAAGTTTTTCATGAAACAAACAATAAAATATTATTAGTGACCTTTGGTTTAAGAACAAAGTCCTGAGGGGGGAAAAAAAAAATTAAATGCTGTGAAAATTTTCAATAAAATCATAACAACTGGAAGACGTGAGCAAAAGCTGAGATTTAATTTTCCATCCCAGAAATGAACTACAGAAATTGAAGGCTCTGAAACCTGCTTGTATGTGAGCAGAGCTGGTCAATGATATTGATGAT
>VZTM01029917.1:15574-59349 GCA_013400555.1 Jacana jacana
GCGGCGGCACCACCAGTGCCGTGCGGGCCTAGCGCATATCGGGCCGGCGTTCGCGGCGGCCCCCCCCTGAGGGCTCGGCAGGTCCTGCACGGCCAGGGAGGGGATAGTGACAGTCTGAGAGGGGGTGTCACGCCCTCGGAAAGCCGGTCTGCCCTGAGCAAGGCATTTCTCAGGACGTGGCAATTGGCACCCATTAGCTCGTAGAGGGGATTATGGCTCGCGCTTACAGTATGACACCCAAGTGTGTTCCTCTCCTGCTGCACCTAATACCCTGACGTGGCTAAAAATCAGCTGAAGGCCTTTAATGCTGTTCGGTAGCGAGATGGTTTTCCTCAGGATGCTGGACAGTACAATTAAAACTGTGGCTTGGCCGGGGGAACAGAAGCGTAGAAGGCCTGAAGTTAAATTCCTGCAACTTTGTGAACGTCAGCGGTTAAGCTATCAGCAAGACTGAGTTAGTACCTCTCAGAAAACGATAGCACCAAAAAGTCAGTGCTTATCAGTTATGTTTTGCAGGCAGTTCTGTACGTGAGCTTAGCTTGGAAGCAACTCTACCTAAGCTTCCCTTTTTCTTCCCCTTGGGGAGGAGCTCAGGGAATCAGACAATAATTTGGGGAACGGCCTGAGTAAACTGGAAGTAAAGCCAGTGGTGGTGGGCGACACAGTTGGGATAGAGCTGTAGCTCTGTGTGAAGGTACCTGAGGAGACCCATGTAGGTGTGCGTAGTGAGGGAAGAAGGAAATGGACTTTGCGCAGTAGCGAGGTTTGGCTAAATTAGTTCTGCTACTTACAAAACAAATTTTCTGCTGCCAGAGAATACCTGGATCCTTATGGTAGCAAAATAATTATGATTTGGGCAAGTCTCAGAGTGTTGCCCAAGTCCCTTAGAAAAAGGAAGCTTTCTTTTGTGATTATTGGGAGAAAAAAAGTGTGTTTGAGAACATGATGGCCTGTGAACAGCCTGCAGACATTCACACATGAGAAGTGTTAAAGCATGTTGCAGTAGACCAATTCAGGATAACTTTCTGTGGCTGTTGTGAATAAGATCTGTTCCTTTAGTGTCACCTGACAGGGCGTAGGATGCATTAATGATTTTAACTTTAAAATACCAAAGTAATGAAACTAACAGTTCCAAATACACTTTATTTCTAGGGACTTTGTAACATCAAGCTCAAAGTAGAATGGTTCTTTCTATTAAAGTACTCTGCATGCTTGCACTTATTCCTTCCTCCCCTCCATCCTCCTGTGGGCTCCAGAGCAGCTTCTGTAATGGTTGGCCTCAGTGGGCCCAGCTGTGGCTTTTTTTGTGCAATCATTCTTTTTAGGGTCCATTAAGAATTGTATTTCATAGTTGGTGAAACGGATGTACCTCTGATTCAGATCACAGCTTCTAAACAAGGTGCTTCTTAGTTATCCTGAATCATTTCTACCCTTCCCAACGTACACCTTTTCCCTGGTCTAGAGGGAAACAGAAAGGCGAATCTATTAGGCTCCTTACGGCTAGAAAGCAATAGAGATCTAGAAGTTTTGTCTCAAAGTCTGCCTAAACTTGAGGTCGGTCAAGCATTTTGATTATCATGCAAAGGGTCTAGGTTTAGGGATCGGGGGAATTGATTATCCTTCTCTGGAGCAATGATCTCCCTTTAGAAGGTTGTGGGGAATTTACTGGCAGTAAGAAGATTTATAGAACCTCTGTAAATTTCCACGTAGTGTAAGGCAAGGTTACATAATGGTTACTTGCTGCTGGTTTGTTTCTACATAGGAAATAAAGTACAGAAATTCCTTACAGTAAACGATATTCCATGGTATCACTTGTGCTGCAGAGTGCTGCTGGACAACTCGGAAGCTATTGAGGAAAAAAGAAAAGACTACAGTGTTACTGCAGTGATAGGGTTGCTGAGGAGCACAGTTAAAGAAATCTGAAGTTTTAGTTGCTGATATCTGTGCTATTTGCTTTCCATTTCTGTAAATATCATTTACTGATTCCTGGATTATTTTTTTTTTCTGAGATATTATGTCAGGACAGAATTCTTTTTGTTCTTAAAACCTTTGGTCTTCGGGCTGAACAAGCAAATTAGCAAAAATTTGATTTACTGTCAATACTTTGATTCCTCAAAAATAGAGTTTGAGTTTCGGTAATTGGTTTGTAAAGGTTTTATTTAGGAATTGTAGTTATTTAGCCTGAGTCCTTGCACTTCAAGGTATAAACGATCCCAATAGTTCTCTACCTGTTGATAGCTGTTTGCTTTCTCTCTCTCCTCTTTTTTCTGTAGACTTAATTTATCCTGGCTTGACTAATTCCCTTTTATGTGGCTGTGAAACTGAAGTTAAATCCCTGGGTATGTATTTAAGGCAAGAGGGCTTTTCAGTTTTATTCAGATGCTCCCTTCCCTCCCTGCACAGACCTGCCTCACCAGGCAGTGAGGACTGGGGAGAGAAAGAGAAGAGTTCCCTCAGGTTTGCTTACTGGCTTTTGCCTGAGAGGTGAAATAGGTCAGTAGCTCAGTCTAGCAGGGAGGACTCAAACTTGACTTAACTCTTATCCCACTGGAGGGTTCCTAGTGAAGATTTTCCATTTTAACAGGAAAATGATGAGTGGCTCTCCCAGGATGTGTGTGTCCCCTGGCTTATCTTGATAAAGTGGTTCTTCAAATCTTTGTTCCTGTTGGGCAACCAAAAACTCAGTGCCAAAATCTGAAGGAAAATAACAGCTATGTTATTTAGGAACCCTGACTCAAGAAAATCCAAGGTCTCCATTTGAAGTACTCTCTAATGCCACTTAACTCAGAGGAGATGCTGACTTCAGCTTCCTTTACCTGTACTTAACTTCATCCACCTTTTTGTTTAGAGCCTGAGGGCAAGGAGCAGTTTGCACAGGCTTATCCACTCTGCTTTCCACATTGTTCTGCTGCTGTGGGAGGAAGAGGAGGAGGACTCGAAGCATCCCTTTGGCAGTGTGAGGCTAGCTGTTGGCATGGACATTGTCTGAGGAGTGACATCCCTGTGTCGCCCCTCCTTTGGGTGACTGGGATGGGAAGGAACAGTAGGAGGTAGAAGTGAACAGATAAAACAGAGGTTGGGATCTGCAAGAGACAGTTGCAGGACAATCCCCCAGGAATTGCCCAACCCCAATTGGGCTGGGTAATATGGTGGTCGCCAAAGGAGCTGAATTTTTTTAGAGTAAGATCTATAATACTTTTTCTACCATTTAAATTTATTCTTAGATATTTTTAAAGTTTTGTTTTTGTTTTTTTTCAAATCCCTTCATTAAAAAAAAATCTCCTTTGCAATAATGAAACAAAAGCAAATGTTGTTTTTCCAGACTATGTAATTTTAATATTTGCCTCGTTTATTCAGAGGGCCTGAAGTGTTTGATTAGATTTCTATCCTTGCTTTGCTGTAAGTTGTTAGAAAGTGGTGCAAGTACTTTCTGGTTTAGGAACAGCATCTTGCATCACACCTTGTGAAGGTTCAGAGTGATGTTGCCTTGGGGCTGTCACAGCTGGGAAATGTCACACTTTGTGTCAAAGTTACACTAATTTTATGTCCATCGGTGCCATCTTCCATCAGAGATGGCTTATATGTATGAAGAATAAATCATTCTTGTTCACCAACTTAAGCAGAATTCCCATGCTTCAGATGACTTCAAAGGATGCACAGGGAAAGTGACTTGTCCAATGTGCAGTGGCTAAACTTAAAGGGGCTTGAGGAACTCTTGTTTGTCAGTCTCTGCTTTAATTGTTAGCTTTTTCATTACCTCTGTTCGTTGTTGACATGATGAAAATGTAAATTAAACCCCTCAAACCGTAAGTGTATCTTACTTTCTGCTTTTTTTCTCTGCTCTGTGGTGTAGAGATCATTAGCCTGGTATTTCCAATCAAGAGTTGTTAATACAAACTTACATGAATATGGTTAATATGTGCTCTACTATGCCCATTCTGTCTGAATCAGGATAGATATTATTAAATAATAACTTACCTGTACCACATTTCCTCTTTGAGATTATCTATCTCTATGCAGACAAGGACTAATTTTCCTGCATCATTGTGGGTTCTTGCTAAATGAATGGCACTTTAAAAATTTGGTTTGAGTCTTTAATCAGTCCTCCCTGTAAATGCAAGGAGAGAGAGAGAAATTTTCTGCTATATATGTTGTTTACAATCTTAGAAAAACCTCACACGTGTTCATGTGGTAATTCTTCTATTAAGTCCTGATTTTTAGTGTACATATCTGCTGAATCCTCAACTTGCTTCGAAATCTGCTTCTGTTATGAAGATATGTTTTCCCAATATTAAATTATGAAATTTAATTACATTGAATTACAAAAAGTACATACTTAGCCTGAATGTGTAGAAAAGTGCATTATTAGTATCAATCATGGCCTATGTTTTCATATGGTTAAATATATTCCCTGTCTTTCTCTTCAAGACATAAGTGTATTTAGTGTGTTAGTCCTTAAATACCAACTCAAAAATGTGTGTGTGTGTTTGTTTACAGTTTTTGATGATGAAGAAGAAAGCAAGTTGTCTTATACAGAAATTTATCAGGAGTACCAAGCTCTGGTGAGCGTTATTCACTATTTGTGGTAGATTTAAAAGAAATATAACTAAAAAAGTTAAAGTAGTATTTAGATGAACTCCTAATTGTGATATTTAGAATTTTATAATGTTGCCTGTTACGTTATTTTGAAATCCTGTGAGTCACAGTTATCATATGCACTTTTATGCTTAAACACCAGATAAGTAGAAGAGAAACTTTTAACATACAGTCATCTCTCTTATGCTGTGTTACATATTTTTCGTTAAAATCAATATATCTATACTTATAAGCTTGATAATGTTCATGTTTTCTGTCAAGTTAAAATGACAAACAGCATGGTGTCTGGGAATGTACATAACTTGTATTTCCTTCACTAATGAGTCTGAGTTTCAGTTATCAGAAAAAACTAGAGAAGATTTTTTGGGCATGCTTAAAGTACCTATAAACCAGTGCATACAGATTTCTAAAATATTGTTTTGTAACAAGGCCTGGTAATACCTGATCTTGAAAAGCATCAATTGGATAAATGCAGACCAACGTCCATTTTTCCTCTGAGCCTGAAGGGTCTCAGGCACACAGGCTGGCAAAAAGCCTCTTACCTGCAGGACTGAAAAGGCTGAGGAATGCCAGCCAGCAGTCTGGGGGAAAAGGTAGGGAAGTGGCGTTCTTGGACATTGGAGAAGCTAAATTTAAGCAGTAATCAAATTTAGCAATAAAAATGCTTATTTTGAACAGTTCATGAAAGTAAATGAAGCCTAACATCATAGAAAAGTTGTACTATTGCAATGATTTTCCTTTGACTTTAAAAAATATATCAGCAGAAAAGAGTATACAATTATGAAAAAATTAATATGATTCTTAACGATAAACCTCCTAAAAAGCAAGGTTTCTATTTTCTTACAGGTTGAAAAATTATTAGAAGACTATCTTAAAGAAGTTGGAATTAATGAAGAGAAATTTCAAGAAGCTTTTTCATCTCCTCTTGCAAAGACACACACTTCACAGGTCAATCTTCCTTTGTTTAAGAACACATAGATGTAATTTTTAGCTTTATATTTTCACTAACATAGCAGAGTGGAGATGAAACTTTGAAAAGCTTTCTTGTTAAAACTGTAATTGTCTAAAACATAATGTGTTTGTTTATATTATGAACTTTAACAAGAAAAACGTGCATCTTGAAAATAATGACAGATATTTGTGTGGTGTCAGACAGCTTTTGAGATACATCTTCTATGCTATGTGTTTTCTAAAGCAAACCTCTAAGCTCTGTTTGTCAGCTTTATAGAATCATAGAATCATTCAGGTCAGAAAAGACCCTTGGGATCATGGAGTCCAACCATCAGCCCTACTCTACAACGTTCTCCCCTACATCATATTCCTCAACACCACATCCAATCTACTCTTCAACACAGTCAGGGATGGGGACTCCACCACCTCCCTGGGCAGCCCATTGCAGGGTCTGACCACTCTTGCTGGGAAGGATTTTTTCCTAATGTCTAGCCTAACACTACCCTGCTGCAGCTTGCAGCCATTCCCTCTTGTTCTATTGCTAATTACCCGTGAGAAGAGACCAGCACCAATATCTCTACAATACCCTTTCAAGCAGTTGTAGAGAGTGATGAGGCCTGCCCTCAGCCTGCTCTTCCTCAAACTAAACAATCCCAACTCCCTCAATCGCTCCTCATAAGACTTATGCCCCAGGCCCTTCAACAGTTTCGTTGCCCTCCTCTGCACTCGCTCCAGCACCTCGGTATCTCTCTTGTGCTGAGGTGCCCGGAACTGGACACAATACTCAAGGTGTGGCCTCACCAGTGTTAGTCTTCAGTCTGTTTACAGTAGCAGACAAATATGAATATTAAAACAATAGACCTATATCATAAAAGATTTTTTCTCTGGTTTTATAATAAAACAGTCAAATCTGTAACAAAATCACTGGTCTTGAGAGCACAAGGCATAGCTAGGCAGCCCTATTGTTGCCTGCTCAATGATATCTTTCACAATTGTCTCGGAAATACTGGGCAGAGGAGTGAGAGCCTCTGCTGCCAACTTAAATTGGGCTTTGTTGATATGTCCTCCTAGATATCGAGTAACCTTCTTCAGAATCACATTCCTCACTCAAGCTTACATGTTTGTTCAGGAAGTCAATTGATGGCAGCTGTAAACTTACACTGGGAAACGTGCCAGCTTTTGTGCTAATGTTATTGTAGTCACGGTCATCTAAAGACAGAAGCCATCACCTTCTTTTCTTTACTATTAGCCCTCCTTGTATGTTTGGAAAAACAGAGAGATAGGAGAGTTAAATATAATTATTAAAAACACGTTCCACAGATTTTAAATGTTAATAAAATTTCAAGTAGAGTGAGATGGGTATGATTTCTGTAGGGTTTTTAACGTTGTGTGTATCTTCCCTCCCACAGGCCATTTTGCAAACAGTGTTGGCAGCAGAAGATTTTAGACTATTTAAAAAGATGATGGTACAGAAAAATATTGAAATGCAATTGCAAGCTATTAGAATCATTAAAGAAAGAAATGGTAAGAAGTGGTAAATGTGTGTTCTCTTCATCTTTTTAGTGTTCTTTTGATGGCTGTGTGATCTAGTCATAAAAGAGTACAGCGTATACTTCAGTTCCAGTTCAAGTTAGTGGAAAACATTCAGTTATCTTCCTGGGACTAGGATTTCAATACTTAGTCCTTGGTTTGTATTCTCAGTGACAGCTGTCTGTGTTCTCTTTTAAATTAACAGATTTTTCAGTTATGTGTGTCTAAACTTTTCTGTGCAACTTGATTCAGTTTTTTGTTAAAGAATTTTGGTGATAATTTTGAGTGTTAAAGCAATTCTGTCAGTTCATCAACAACGTCGATGTTGATAGTTTGAATTATGCTACTTGCACAGCAATGATGTTGTACTGTCTGCCAGCTGTACCTTGCAATCCACACTGTAGAGTCGCCTATGAAAAATCCATGTAGAAAGCAGAAGTCATGGCTTCCACCATGCTAATGCATGCAGGCTTTTAAAGAAGAGAAAATGAATTTACACCCAACTTTCGGAAAACTGCAAAATTTGAAAATGGTTGAAATTAGCCATGGCTGAATTGCAGAGTATAAGAAATGCTGTATAATGGTTAGTGCAGAGTATGGGCTGTGCTTTACCCTTAGATGTCAAAACTTTCATAGCTCAGAAGCCTTTGCCTTTTTGCTACTAGCACCGTGATACCAAGGATCTAGAATCTTTTTTTGGAAACATTTACAGAGGGAGAATTAGACAGTTTGTGCTTTTCTTTTTCTTTCCTTTTTTTTTTCTTTTTTTTTGTGTCCCCTCTACCTAACTACCGATGCCGAACGGAGTAGAACATCATTTGCTTTAGAGTAATGCATAAAGTTTAGCATGGGTTGTTTTTTTTTGATAGGTGTGTTGCCTGACTGTTTGACAGAGGGTTCTGATGTATTCAGTGAAATTGAAGAAGAAGAAATGAAAATACTGAGGGAGGTCCTAAGGTAAAAATGAATGAGCCCTACTCCCATACATTATTTTAAAAAAAAGTACATGGAACGTAACTCCTCTAGCCTTTTCCAGGAAATTGCCTTCATCTTACAGATGACCTCAATGTTCTTGTCAAAATCCTGCCTAAGAGAAAATGAATGGTGCTAGCCAGTGTGTGTGATGTGCAACTCCAAGAGCCTCATCGCTTCCATTCTCCCCTGAATCTCCATGCAGACCTAAACTTAGATCTGGGTTAGATGTGGACACTGGGAGCACACCAGCTGAAAGCCATTTGGGGAATACTCTCAACATTACAGCCTTGGAAAGGCGAATTCTCTGCAGTAGGCTTTAGTCCTTTCTACACCTTCCTTCTTAGTTGTGTCCAGTGACTGTTGCTGTGATCTAAGAAGTTGTGTGAGGACTGATACAACTTCTATAGATGCTTCTCCACTCCCAGTTCCCATATATATAAGCATAATCTTAAACAAATAGTAGCAGATTAATCCATACCTGTTATTTTAAATTATGCTACCTTCCCTCTGTGTTCTGGAAATACTTCCTGTCTTTAAATGAGCAGATGAAGCAAGGGATAGGTAAGTCCAGGAAATTCTTACACAATAATTTTTGCACAGGGAAAGACAGACTGAGGACCGTGGGTTCTGTGTGTTTATTTCTATTAGGAGTGTGTTTTCATTTAAGTCATGGAAGTATTTTGGATGCTTACAAATTCATGTTGTAATTGTTTTGACAGTCCTCAAATGTTTAAGCAGCGCTGAATTTGTCACTAATACTAAAGAAGTTCTGAGTATTTCCTTTTATTTTGTGTTACAGAAAATCTAAGGAAGAATACGAAATAGAGCAAGAAAGAAAGAGGACTGAACAAGTGAGTATTTTACCTTTCCAGAAGGGTTGTGTTGAAGATTAAGAAATACTCTGATAATCCGGTGCTGGGTGTCGCTTTAAGGCAACGTGTACCAGCCTAAGCACACAAAAGGTCTGTCAGGATGATTTTACTGACACTTTTTGAAAGGTCTGTTCTGTTGTTTATGTTTTTCTTGATGGTATCATTGACACTAGTGCTGTATGTGATACCATTAGCCACCAGTCACTGGTGGAGCTCCTGTGATAAGTATATTCCCTCTTTGGTATCTGAATTCGGAAATCCTGGTAACGGATGTCAACCTTTCAGATCCAGAGAATATTTGAATTACTAATGTTGTCAAGATCAAAGGGACTTTAAAGTATAAGCTTCTTAGGGATTACAGCATTCATAATCCTTCAGGAATTTTAAGGATCACTTCATAGACAGTATAGTTATTCATTAAGGCTGCACAGTACTGAGAGAACCTAATCACCAGGAGCCAGAAATCCTCTCCAAGTTCGACCGTCACTTGGTCTCGGACAGAGTACACTATGTGGAAAGGTAACTGAACACAAACATGGACTGCCTAAATTGCTGTTCAGTCAGTAACTGAGAAACAACTTGAAGTTGAAATCAACTGCAGTGGAAGTTAAACCTTCCCTTCACTGGGAAAACATATGAAAATTGTTGGCATTGTAGGCTGTTCCAAAAGGGAGCACAATTGCTCTTCTATTTTTTTTCGGTCATCAGCAAGTTGAGCATACTGCCTTTGGCAACAAAAAAAGAAAAAAAAGGCACTGTTTCTTCAGCCTGAACTGAAAAGGAAACTGTCTGGAGACCAAATGTAGCTACTACAAGGGGTGGACACTGTATTTCCAATCCTGCTCCTCAATTCAAACCCACGATAGGTGCAGGTGATGGCTATGCTACCGAGTGCAAGTCCTGAACTCAGGGGATGTTCTACCAAATTAAACCTTTCTCCCAGTGTCTGACACTGCAGAAAAACGGTAACAAAAGTTTTCTTTCCCCTATTGCAATGTTAGATTCCAGGAAATGAGTCACCTCTTTGACTGGATTTATTATGAAGAGATTGGGAAAATCAAGCTTTGGCTCATTTTAAGAATTCAAGATTAAGATGGAAGTTTATCCAAATTTCATAGGCCAGTCAAGAATATCAACATTGTTGATAGGACCCCTGGTTATAGAGACCCCAATTAAGTTCACCCAGACAGAGAAGGTGATAGTTACTGTTCAATAGTACGGTTTTGTTAGAGAATGTTTTAGTACAAACTAATTTAATATTTTGATGAATGTTGGGTAGGCTTTGACATGGATTGAATTAGATGATTGATGAACAGTGTAGATGTTTTCTGGGCAAATCCCATCTGGATTTACTATTTTGAGATGTGGGTTGCAATGTCAGGGTTTCCCATACAAGCGCAGAAGTGAAACAATAGTGTCAGAGATGATCCCGACCTGTTGTTTCCATTGAGCTGATTATTTTTCCCTTTCTGTGGTAACTTCAGTGTAAGTTCCTGGTTCTCATACTCTATTGTATTTTTCTGGTAGATGGAGGTCTGCTTGAAAGTAACAGGCTAAGTGTGGCAAAAAAACCCCTACATGATCTATTTATAGCTGGGAAACTAAATACCAATTCACCTAATATTCTAGATTCTAGATTCTGATTTCTTATTAGGGAACAGGTAAAAAGTTTTATGACTGTAAGCCATAAGAAAAAACCTTCCTATTAGTAAAACAGAACAAGTAGTTTGCTTTTCTTGACTTTGACCATGCAATACGGAGTGTAAAAACCACAGTTTTAACTGAAAGTTCTTTTGGGAGCTTTCTTTGTGTTGACAGTTTAATGCCTGAAGTCCAGTACCAGGAAATGTAATGGTTGGTTTTGTTTGCTTCCTAACTTAAGGCACGTGATAAACTTCCGTCACCAGTTGTTACCAGTCTTCCAGGAGATTCAAAAGAAGGTGGGAAAGTTAAGGAATCCACTGAGGAAGCTGATGATTCTGAAAAAACTCCAAAATCTCCATTAGGTAATTTTGTGGGGAAGTGCAATGCTGAGTGTCCAGTGTGGTCCTACCTTCAAGTTATTGAAGAGTCCACTCATATCAAGACCCACTTGGCTGGATGAGCTGCGAGTGAACCACCTTAGCTTTGAAGTGAGCTGAGGGTTTTTGCACTAGGTAGCTGCAGAGGTGCCTTCCAACCTGAGTTGTTTTATTACTCAGTGATGTTATAAGTCATCTCCTGCAGGAGAAATACAGGAGTCTGAGTTTTCAGCTTTCAAATTACTCTGCATCTGTTGCCATTGGTGTCAAGCACAAGATGTTCCCTGTAAGTAACTAGGAAGCATTGACTTAAAGGATGATTTCTCTCCCTCCGTGTGGCCATTAGAGATTTAATTTGTAATGTGCAACATCTCTTGATAACAGTCAAATGCTTCTAGAGGAACTGTTAAGATTCATTCAAGCTGAATTGTTAGACCACCAAAGTGAATCTTTGGTTCAAATTTTTGCTACTCATTTTAATCTTTTCAATTTTATATTTTTGATTTTGAGTGGAATTGTGAGGCTTAATCAACTTACAAATAGCCAGGAGAGCTGTTTTAAGTGGTGGTGAACTTTACCCAAGTTATGTAGTGAACATTGTCCTGAACTGTTTTGTAGATGGTTATTTACTGGAGAGCATGACCAAGCCAATGCTTTTACAGGGAGGAGAAAAAGAGGAATCACTGGTTGTGATGGAGATGCTCTTGGCATGTTTGTGTTGCAGCTAAAGCACAAGGGTGCTGACCTGTTCAGGAAAGCAGGAAAATTCTGAGGTGAAAAGAAGCGTATATATGTATCTATGTAGATGTGTGTGTACGCATGCACACACATATAGGCAGGTATGTATATATGCACACATATCTATATATATAGGTATGCATAGGTGATCTTCAAAAGCAGATTACATCTCAGTAGGAATTGCTCTCTTATGAATTTGTGGAAAAAAAATGTAACAATATTCTAAGGTCACTTCCAAGAATATAAGAGAACTTTGGGAAATAATAGTCTGCGCTGTCTTTAATGACATTTTTCCTGTGTCTTGTACGTGGCTTTGTATGCATTCACACTGGAAATGTTCCTATCACAGACACTTGAGCTGGATACTTTTAGCCTTGGTAGTACATTTGGAGCATGCTTGCTCCTTGCTTTTTTATTTAGTGGCCATTAACAGATGAAGTGATCATAGGACCTTCTGTTCTTGTAAACAGTGTCTTTCATATTAGGAAACTTAAAGAATAAATTGTGTTGCTGGCTTTTAAAGTCATTCCCCCCTTTATCCTTCTGTCCTTCTGCTGAGGTTTTGTTACATTTATTTGAACTGTTCTTCTCTCCTCTTGGAACCTCAGAAGTATGCAGAAGGCCTGCTGTGCCACCTTGCAGTGGTGCCACTAAGCTATGTCTATGCAGTTGTCTTCCTGTTTCAGAGGAAGGCACGTTCCTAGCAAATATTTTGTCTGCAGAACTTAATCCTGTGCTTGAGAGAAAGGAGATCTTTGAGCTCAGGAGTCAAGACCTCTCAGCACTGAGTGCAGCCCTTCTCTGCTGTCCAAACAACTGCTTAGCTGGTGCTGAGTGTTCCGATGCTCTTGAAATGCTGAAGAAGAGACAGCCCTACAAAAGGTTTCAGCTGCTTGGAAACCATCTTCATCCTTGTAGAACTGGCATCTTGTAGCAGCATAGCTGTCCACAGAGGCTACTAAGAAAGCTTGCCACAGCTTATCCTCCAGTATGGCCTTTTGGAAAAGTGGGTTTGGGTAGTGGTGGCAAAAATCAAAAAGAATCTATACTGGCAATCTTCTTCCAGACCCCTTTCTCACAGAGAACTGAGGACTGGCTTCCAGACTGTTCTTCTATTGCCTGCTTCCAGTACACAGGCTCCCAGCTACAGGTTCATTTTGGATTATGGGATCATATCCTCTGCTTGACTTGCTTCCTCTTGCTACCAGGTACAACTCTGGGAGTGGAAACAGCAAAAACCTTTCGCTAAGTGTGTGTCTTTTTGGTAGTGGCAGAAAAGCTGCTCTTCTCTCACCCGTGCTTGCATCCTGTCTGCATCTTCTCACTCCTAGGCCCACATTACTGAGGAACAGGGCAGCTTGTCTTTCTTGACCTGAGCAGGGGAAGGACTCCTGTAGGTAGGGAGTATCAGCTGCCTTGGCAGCATGGCCCTTGCACGAACCGGTTCTTGTAGTCAGAAGAAGGAAGAAATTGGTTTTCCTTAGTTTTTCGTTCCCTCCAGTCTGCTATACATTTCCTTCAGATACATGGGGTTTTTATTATCTTTTGCTATTTCCCCTTCACCTTGAGACCCAAGATTGCAGTTTGTGGGCCCCTTAAAGTATAATAAGGGGCCCACAAACTAAGGGGGCCCAGTTTGTGTTTGTTTTGTATGTTTACTTTATATAAAGTATAATAATATATACAGTATAAACCACCGTATAATAACTTAAAAAATTAATGGTAGTTGCCTTAATTTTCTTAATTTCACTTTGGTGAGCTCCCTTCAAGTAATTCACAAGTTAGAGCTTGCAAAACCATTCCTGCTGTACTTTGACCACCCAACTTGTTGCCCTCCAGAGAGATCAGAAGGGTGAATTTCATGGTAGAGGTCACGCTCAACACCTCGGAGTGCAAGCGACCTTTCCAGCGTCTGTGGGCAGCGCTTCCCGTTCCAGGTACCTGCGGGGCAGCTGCTTCAGAAGCTGCACTCGTGTTGGCACCGAGCAGCCTGTGTCACACAGATAAGAAGGACGCAGCATCTGCATTTTGAGAAGATTCTGAATTGCCCACTTGGAAAAGAGCATTGTGGAGTCACCCACGGTGTGAACGTACATATAGACAAATTCTCAAAGGAAGAAAATGTTACGTACCAGTAACTGTAACTCTGAGATGCGCTGTCCGCTTGTACGCTCACCTGCCCCCTCCTTCCCTCCTCAGTGGCTTTGCAGGTCCGTGGGGTAAGGGATGCTGGGGGTCCTATGATCACATCCTACAGGTACTGCTAAGACACAAGCATCTCCAGCTCAAGTGTTTGTGATACAGGCAGCAGCAGTGCCCGTTTCCATACATACAACACATTTCAAAGAACTGTTTACTGGTAAGTAGCTTTCCTTAATCATAGCATTGATTATGGTGTAGGAAATTGCCATGCAGTGTGTGGATTTGGGGTTTTTTCCCCCTGTGGTTTTTAATCAGACCACAATAGTGTGAGGAGGGTTTTTTTTTAGCAATTTTAACTTTGACCTCTCACAGTGCCCCTAAGAATTTGTATCAGTCAGAAAAAGACATTCTTTGGAGCACCAAGGCTTCCAGCAGACATATTGCAGTGAAATGAAAATTCTTCAACTTGATTTTATTTATTTTTACATTTCTTTCCCAGTTTGTTTTCTGTACTTTGCATAACAACTCAGGTATTACAGATAGGTCAAACCGACTGAACACAGGGCACCTTGTATTTCACTACCTATATTGCATCTATATGGATATTTTCAGACATATTTCAAAGCAGACAAAAGCCTCTTCATTTCTCATAGGAGTGTAGTAGGAGCAGCAACTCACCTCACTCGGGAGTAGTCATAGGTCAGCTCAGGAGAAGTCGTAGTAAAGTTATGAAAACCTACCTTGCTCTGCAGTCTGGTAGCTGGAGAGGCTTTGACTCAGGTCAGTTACTGATGCCATGTTGGACACCATGCAGTTCAGTGGGATGCAAGGCACACCTACCCTCGGTACCTGCACTGCAGAGCTATGAAAGGCTGGAGTTCATGCAGGGCTATTTTTCTTTGTCAGCAGAGGTGTTTGTCCAAGGAAAAGGCAAGAGGTGAACGGGATATTGTGCAGGACTACTCTCTTGCATAAGGTGAGGGACTTGATAGGGAGTGGAAGACATCAGAAGTTGCCTGAGCCGTGTTTGTGCTGTGGCTGACCAGAGCTCCCTGGGCAGCCACCAGCCACCCCCTCTGGGGCTCTGAAGCCACCCAGTGTAGGAAACAGGGTGGGTTCCCCCTGTATCCTCAGCTGGGGCAGAGTTAGCTCTGAAGAGGAGTAACTGAGCATTGGTGCAATGCTTTGCACCTCTTGGGCTACACTTCCCTCCAGCTCCCATAGAAGTTCACTTAAATATGTTATTTTCTGATGCCTTTCTCTGAAGCTGAAAGCTGAACCAGGGCACTTGTACTGGTTGGCTAAACTGAACCAGTTCATTCATACTTAGACTTGGTTAAAGTGAACCTTGTAGGGTACTGAGTGCTGGGCTTGCCAAGACAGGAATTGAAGGTACATTCTCAGGACGAACTGACTATTGGAACACTGAATATGAAATCACATTCCAAGGGTTTGACTAATTTATACTTGATTGAGGTTGGGGTACTTATGATGTAAAGTGCTCTTTAATTGCTTTCATCCTGCAAATACAATATCTGTGCTTTTAGAAAGAAAGTTTTATTAATTAAAAGTGGAGAAATGTGGGGTTGTTTTTTTTTTTTTTAAAGTTTCCTGTTCCATCAGAAGAGACATCTGGATATTGGAAGAAAACCAAAACCAATTTATTATTTATTTGATATACTTATCTTCTTTCTAATTGTTTTCTATGTAAAATTGCTGTTTAGAGGAATCCCAGAAATCTGCAAGGGAAGACTTAAAACCAGTGCGCCCATTACAAAAAGGACCAGAAAGCTTACCTCAGCCCTCTTGTACCAAAGGGAAAGAAAACCTTAAGAAAAAGCCAGCTGGAAAATGTTCAGAAAGTGCAGCACAAAAAGCTGGGATGAAAGGACCTGTAAGTTTAAAACAAACAAACAAGAAACCCCCCAAACATAGATCTAGAATGCAAAACCCCAGGATTACATTTAGAATATACATTTAAGACAGTCTTACATTTAAATCTATTTTTTTTTTTTCTATTCTTGTAGTCAGGTGGGTTTGGTTTGGATTGGTTTTGTTTCTCTTTTAACCCAGCATGCAAAAACTTGTGGTATTTACCAGTTTAATTTGCAGAAAGTTCAGTTCATCGTTCTAGATCTGGAATAGACCTCAGCATTCAGCCTTTGTCCCACGAGAATTGCTGAGTGGACAGTTCTGGCTTGAAACTTCAACTTGGATTTAGTTTTTTTTCAGCTGGTAGTTTTGGAGGCAAATGCAAAGTAAATGCTTTTATCTCAAAAATAGGTAACGTGCACACCAAATAATTAATTTCCCCAATCATCCCAGAATTTATCAGAACTTGAAGAGCAGGAGCTGAAGCAGCGAGAGGACTACCTAAAGAAAAAACGAGATATGCTGTTGGCTACAAAGAAGGAGTCAAGAAATAACGTCCTGTTGCCAACAAACACTGACCAGAAGGAGGAGGAATCGCCCCCTAAAGAGGTAAGGGGTTTGAATCCTCCTGACCACTTCATAAAACCCCCAAATGATTTCAGTAAGGCTATAAATGGTGTCACCGAATATTGTAGCAGGATACCAAAAGTGATAGAAGTAGAGAGGGGAAGTATTTGCAAGTGACTGTTTTTGGAGATGCTTATAGGCCAAAAGGTTTCAGTGATTAAGTTTAGAGTTATTCTGCCTTAGCAGCACCAGTTTAATTTCATCATTAATTTGTGTGTCCCAATGGCTGAAATGCTGCCTTTCTCCTACCCTGTCACCTACTGCTCGGGCTGCCTTAAATCCCTGGGGGTTTGTTGGTTTGGGGTTTTTTTTCCAGCTGAAAAGGGAAAAGCGTGTTTTCTTTTGCAGAGTTTCATTTTGCAGAGGTAACGGGTTTCCTCTGTTTTCTCTCTTTTGGGAGTTTTGTGCCTGTTTCAGATGAAGAAATGCTTGGTTTCTATCCCTCAGCGCTGGGGTAGAAGCGACGCGGTGAGGATGCAGGGCAGGAAGCCAAGGCTCTGGGAGGGGTGGGGGACCATCGCGGGGAGGGTTGGAGGCTCAGGACAGGAGGACAGGGCGCTGCAGGCAGAGGTACAGCTGGCAGTTTGCCCCTTCTTTAGGCTGCTTTTTTGGTCCAAAGGCTGTTCTCTGTTCAGAGATGGGCATGAAGCGACGGAGTGAATTAACTCCTGCCTTCCCTGACTCAAAACAAGTGCTCAATCACAAAAATCCTTGCACCTTGGGGATGACAGAAAATCTAGTTTTGGGGGGAAAAGGTAGCAGTTTCCTTCCCTGTTGAGAGAGTACAGCCATAAACAATTCCAAATCCTATGGCAGGATAAAGCTCTACCGAAACAGAGGTCCTCATCACAACAACAAAAGGGGAAAAAAAAGCCCCAGCTTTTTTCATTGGTCATTGTTCTGGCTCGTATGACTTACTGTGTTTGCCACAACTAGGGCTCATCCACAGTTATTTGGGAAGAAATGCTTCAAAACTTGCAACACAAATGAGGAAACGTGTAGCAGAACTTAAACCCCCACAAAACGATGCAATAACAGTTATATTAAAAAACCCAAACTCAACAATCGTCACTTTCTTCTTTACAGAGCATCTACCTGAGTCTGGACATCTTCTGGTGCCTCAGGCACTTGTCAGAGTTGCTGAGTGTTTTATTCTGCTCAGACTGTGTCTAAAGTCCTGCTCATTAAGGAACTCCCCAAACAGCTGAGCAGCACCAGCTGAGTTTGAGGGGAGTCCTTTCAAAAAGGTGGTACAGTGCAGTGGGGAAAAGGCAGATGGATGTAAAGAGCCGGTCGGTGGCAGCCTGGGATCCACCTCTCAAGA
Source organism: Jacana jacana (assembly GCA_013400555.1). Classification (NCBI taxonomy): domain Eukaryota; kingdom Metazoa; phylum Chordata; class Aves; order Charadriiformes; family Jacanidae; genus Jacana; species Jacana jacana. The sequence continues at coordinate 33,223 of VZTM01029917.1, forward strand.
AATGGAATAATTTATTGCTTTTTGTTGGTTTTTCTTTTAAATTTAAGTCCTCCCGGAGAGCACGTGTTCGAAGGGCTGCGGCTGCAGCCTCGGGGCTGCAAGGGACATTCGGTGGCCGGTGCTGGCAGAGAAAGCGCGTGTCAGGGGTTGGCCTGGCTCACTGGTGTCGGAGGGCAGGGTAGTGACCAGGGAAGGCAGGAGGGTTGGTCAGGTGTCTTTTCAGGCTTCATTTGTTTGTTGTTGTTACTTCCCCAGGAACTGTCAGAAGAGAAGCAGCGCCTACTCCAGAAGAGGAAAATGCTTGCAGAGAAACTCAAAGAGGAAGTTATTAATAAGCGGTAATTGTGTAGCTCATGGCAGAACCCACCCGTGTTCTGTCACCATCACTGAATGGATTCGGTTTTCCAATATTACACTTAGTTTCATAGGACTCTCAGGCAAACAGCAAGGTGGTACTTACCTATACATATTTAAAATGACACTGAAATACGCTAAACCCACTGATCTTCCAGAATGCTGGAAACGCCGTGACTTTACAGTGAGCAGTGAGGCTGTTTACCGTCACCTGCAGTGCAGACTGTCTGACCCGCTGGCCTCGGTCACCCGGCAGTGCCCAGAACAACCACACATCTCAAGACCTGTCCCAGTAACTCCAACGTGATCAGTTGAGAATGAGCTAAAACTTTAACATTTTATGTTTGAATGTATAGAACTCCGTTCCTTTTATTAGGATACTATAAGCAAATTGCTATTTTTCAGCTGTGCAATGGAATAAAGTCTGATTTCACAAGGAAATGCAGCTCTGACCAGCTGGTTTTCCAGGATACTGCAGCTTGGAGGCCAGAGACGGACACTCAGTCTAGCTTACAGCGGTTGGTGTACTTTTGGGGCAGTTTACCACTGCCCAGCTCCAATAGTGCTATAAATGCAACTTTTAAGTGAAAAAAGGATTGCTGTAGTTACAAAGTAAAAGCTGGGGCGGTCAGGAAGAGTTCTTTTTCAAAGCAGAAATCTTTCAGACTCCTGGTTGCTGGCTTGGCTGTGCCAGACGCCAAAGGCCGCGGGGAAGAGCGTGCACAGCGTCACTGCGCCGCTGCCAGCAGGAACGCCCCTTCAAAGAAACAACCCAACCCCGTCCAGTTTCATGTAACTTTTTATTAAAATAGCATTTATAACTGATACATGGTGGCAGATGGTCTGTTCTTTTCAAAAACGGAGTGGTAGGGGAAGGAGCCCAGGCAGGGGAACAGGCAGAACCCACCAGCTCAGAGGGGGAAACGGCCCCAGCCAGAAGCCAGTTCAAACCAATGCTGTTTCACCTTCTACAGGGGATCATGGTTTATTGTTTTCAAATGGGACATCTAATGGCACTGGGCACAGTCTCTCTAGAACTATAACGTTTCATGACGTTCTTGGTTTTGCTGTAAAAACAAACCAAACCCGCTCCTGTAGGTCTGAATGTATTCTTTTAAAGCACCTGAGAGTACTTCAGGGAAGAGCCGGGGTGGTGGGAGCGGACACTCTGGGGTGGGAGGATCTCAGAGAGCTTCTTTTGGGTGGCTGGAACGGAGTGAGGATGCCTCGGGTCCGCAGACCAGGTGACGGGCTGTGTCAGCCCCGGGTTAGCAAAGGCCCACACTGCGTAACTGTTGCTGGAGTAGCATGAGTAGTGCAGGAGGAAGGGAACCATCGGCACCACTGGAGAGAAGAGACTCATCGGGCAGGAGAGCAGGCACAGGGCGATGACGCGGCAGCTGTGCTTCACCACCAAGGGCTGCCTCGGACGCGGTGTTGGGAGCCAGCGGGGCCTTCCACGGCGCGGGTGGAAAATGAGGAGTCCCGTTCTCGGTCGCCTGGAGCTCGCAAAGGGCAGGGCCCTTGTCCCCAGGCCCACACACAGGAACTGCTGTCCATCAGAGCTGCCTCTAACTGCCGCGTCTGTGAGAGCTGGGGCGTTCCCTTGGGCATCTCAGCTACTTTCAACACTGCAGGGACAGCTCATCTTAAAAAACACTCTCAAGTGGCCACATTTAAAAGTGGGAGTCAACTGACCCCGTACAACAAACCAAACCAAAGCGGGGATTATGGAATTACAGGGTCACATTTTAATTCCTGAATTTTACAGTTCAGCATTAAGATCACCACATGTATACAAATGGTGTAAAACAAGTACAGTGGTATTTTTAATACAAAATAAACTTCTGTTTTATGGAAAAAAACTATACTTCATATCTACACAGACAGCCCATCTTTTTCCAAACAATAGCTAAAATTAAAATTAACTACAAAAATCTCCAAAACAGAGAAACTGCTTCAGTTTAAACTATTCCAGGAGAAATGGACCCAAAACACCTATTACAAGTGATCTCTCTGGTGGGTTGCAGTTGGTTTTGCATTTTCAGGTTTCTGACACATTAATTGCTGCTGGGGAATCTCCTCTCGCTTCGCCATGATCTCGGATCACATACGGGCAAACTAACATTAAAATATTTACAGTTCACGTCGCTGCTCTTGAAAATGAAGCCTGGGCTGTTTGCCTCTACCACCAACTCGCCTACTCCTGCGGCGTCCGCTCGCCTCCTACCTGGAATGTGCTTTGCTTTGTTTAAAAACAGCAGCTTTCGGGATCGCACCCAGACTCGGGGGCCGCTTGTTGCCTCTGCCTCAAAGCCCGGTGTTCTCTCAGTGAGAGCTCCAGCTTGGTCCAAAGCGACTGTGGTGTCACGTCGCTGCTAAAGCCACGGCTGTGAACACCCCCTTAGTGTTTCTCTCGCCCCCACCTCGGGCAGGCAGCTGGAACGCGCAAAGGGGAGAGAAGGGCTCGCTGCTCGGGGAGGAGACAGCTCGTTTCACCACAGTCGGGATCTTCCACCAGGGGAAGCCGACGGCTCCTCGGGTGGGCCGGGTACAGCACCGCTTTGACACAAGCAGCTCCCGGAGAGGGCTGGGAAGCCATCACTCCTTGGCATAAACACTACCGGGTGTCTAATCAGAAAAACAAGGAAAAGCATCCATTTGGACTCCAGCTTCCACTTTCTCCTCTTAAAAAGTTTTAATTTGTATTTTTCATTTTTAACTGCTTTAAACAACTCAACATGCACCGTAACGGCAGCGTCCCTCCCTCCAGCCACGAGAAATGCCACTTCCTTGGTAACAAATGGTCCCAAAATCTGGATTGTTCTTCTGCAAACAGTTAGTTTTCCCTTACAAGGTTTTTAAAAGAGGCATTGCTAAAAGAACACAACTGACAGCACCGTTACAAAATTAACATTTTACTGGGTTCAAAGTTTCAGCTCCAATTGCTGTGTCCTAGCTCTGTCCAACGCTGGGGAAACCCTGCAGGATTTTAAAAAACTTTTACCGTATCTTTCCCTCCCCCTGCCCTCCCACCACCTGAGCCGTTCCTCCAGCACACACCCAGGTTCTGGGAATACTAACCCACTGCTTTTTAAAAAATTTTCTGCTTTTTTTTGACAGCCTGAATGGCAGACTCCTTACTTACTAGAAAGAGATTCAGTTCCTGGGAAGCTTTGTGTTTACAGAACTAACCCTTTCTAGCTGATACGTTGAGTTTCTTTTGCTACTCCTTGTATTATCTTATATACTCATGGGAGAAAGCTTTCTGAATCAGACTCTTTTTAGCTCTTAAAACAGTTGCAGCATTTGAAACCCCGTAATAAAAGTTCTTAATCCAAAGTTTTGGTTTCATTTATGAACCCAGACGAGGTCTTTTCCTTGGAGATGTCTCCTCCTCTTCATCATCATCTTCATCATCAGGATAATCCACTAGGCCAACTAGACTTCCCTGCCAATTAAAAAAGAAAGAAGAAAAAAATAATCTCATGTTGCAAAAAATCCCGAGGAATGTGCAACTTTACTGCCCAGCCCCAGCCCCTGCCCCAGCCCCAGCCCCTCTGCCCCGGCCACACCGGGCTGCACAAGGGTTCTGGTGACACCTCTGTCATTCAAAGACCCGTTTGTCTTAAGAATGTTTTGAAGCTCCAGGTTAGAAAAGTACTGGAACTTCCCTCCTTCTCTGGATCCAATCTCAGGATTACTTAAAAATCACCTTGTTAAGCTCCCGACGGGAGAGGCAGAGAATCCAGGGGTGTAACCGCACAGCCCTTCGGCTGGCAAGGCTCAGGTGTCTGCAATACCATTTTTGCCAGCCCTCCCTGTAGCCTCTCAGGAACGTGCAGGCTCAAGATGAAACTAAGACACACCAGAGTACGGCTCACTGCTTGTTGTCTGCTTAAAAACACCAATTCCCCAACAGGGGGCCCACCAACTGAATTCAGAAAAAAGCAATTTCATTTGTGTGCTACGCACAGAGCAGCCACTGGAGAGTTAAAACAGCTGAGGAGCGGGAAGAGTTAAATTATACAGAAGAGGTGAGATGCCCACCAGGTTACCAACAGGCTCCAGTCCCACCTAGTACTTTCTTAAACCTTCCCTCAAACTAGTAAGGGCTTAAATAGACATGGCTTTGGATGAATCTGTAGGTAAATAAGACGCCCTGCCCAGAGGCTAACGCCACCGTGCCAAGTTACAACCAGCAAAGTCTCATGCCCCTGCTCCGCTGTCCTCAGTGAGGAACAGCTTTTGTACAAGTTCTCCCACCTTCGAGGCTGTCACTGCTGTGGTCAGGGTTGTGTTCTTTGAGGAGGAGCCGTTGGAGCTTGCTGGTGACGTCTGAGCTGCCACGGATTTACTGTTTGCACCGTTTGCACCATTGGCTGCGCCGGCTGAGTGGGAAAAAGTGAATTTGAATCCCCCAGCTGAAGTCCTTTTTGGAAGATTCTCTTTGTCCTCGCTCTCCTTAGCTGAGGGACAGACATTTTCATACTTAAGTATCGGCTGTACACCATGGAGTACAATCCACATCACAGCATAATCACAGGGCAAAAGCTGCCCTGCTGGTTTGTTTCACTTCAGGTCAAACTGGGAGCTCACCTCCTGACCTGCCCCAGGCAGGCGCCAGCACACCCGCCAGCGGCACAGGCGCTGGGGACGCGGGGACACCGCTCTCAGCACACACACGTGCACACACAGTAACATTTTGCCACTGAATGTCATTTAATCTAGACACAGCTTGGAGCAATTTAACTTGTTATTTTGATCCTAGACTGTCTTGCAGAGACACGAGAGGAATTCACGAGTTAATGATGTGGAATTATGTGCTGAGGATACAGAGCACAAGCAACTGGTTTGTTTACGTGCCACGCCCCGTGTCCGCCATAGAGCACTTCCAGTGCTGACAAGCTGAAACTGAGGAATTACCTTTTTTAGTTTCCATAAATTTTTCATAGCTATCTGGAAAATCATCCTCCTGTTTTGACTTCTCAACTGGAGGTACAACAGCTTCGCCTTCCTCCTCTTCGTCTTCATTGAACCACATTTCTTCATCCTCCTCTAGGGCTCTTGCATCTCTGCGGAATCTATTGCTACGCAATATAGATGGAACACTGTAAGAGACACACGACAAGTGATTCAAATTTTGCCCGTTGGTTGGGACTCAGCCAGGATCAGAAACGGGATCTGAGGCTGCCCTGTGAATTCCGTGCGGTTGGGAAGGCAGCCCAGCTCCGCCTCTGGTTCTGCAGTCACCACGAGCTTCACCAAAAGCCCAGGTGACAATAAAGCAGACTGCATCCTAGCTCTGAATGACAGAAGAAGACCCTGCCCTTCGTGAGCTGAGAGTTTTTTGAATGTACCATTTCATATCCTGACAAACGTGAGCCACAAGGAAAGCCAGATGGAGGTTTACTCTAGTTGAAGAAGTATTCATCAGGAACAACAACAACAACTAGCCCAGCCCTCTGCTTTTTGTGCCTTCTAGGGAAGGAAAACACCAACCAGCAGGAAGAAGGTAACACACAAGGGCATTCAAAGTCTCAGAATCCATAAACTGGGTCGTACCTGTTCAGTTTCTGGTTTTGTCGGTCTTTTTCTTGCTCATATTTTGTCTTCAATCCCTTGAAGGTCTGAACATACTCGATAGACTCAAGTGCGTTATAGAAGTTTTCAACTATATGTGCAATAAGGGACTTAATATCTTCCTGCGTAAGAACAAGACACGGTCTCAGCCTCAACCGTTAACATGCAGCAGTTCTGAGAGCTTTAGAGTTTAGTTTTAGAAGCACCTGATTCATGGGCCAGAGTAAAAATGTTAAAGTGTGAAGTCATAGAATTTATTTTTTTTAATAAAAAAGCTGAAATCTGGAAAGGATTACTGATAATCACCAACTCTCCCACATGAATGGGCAATATACTCAGTAGTGTCCCAGTTCTATTTGCGATAGCTTAGTTACACCAGGATGCTTGCTATCTAGGATGAGAGAAGGTTTTCTCTTGAGGAAACAACGCTCTCCCTGTAAGTTTCAGCTGGTTTTCTATCCCCATGTCCCCCAGCAGCGCACGGGCACTGAACCACATTTCTTCATCCTTATATACAGTGGCACGAGGCACCTTTCAGTCTCACCCCCTTACAAACCTCACCATATCAGGCCACTCTGAACTTTCAAACCACGCTGGCAGAGCTCACCTGGAGCCACAACGCGTTTCCTCCTTGCTGGAAAAGTCGGCAGCGACAATATCCTACGACTAGAAACTGCCCTTCATTCTCACAGACCACAGGGATCCCCCACACCAAGGCCTTCACAGTGAGTAGCTCAGGAGCTGTTGCAAGTCCTTCCTTCCTACCCCAGCAATCCCACTAAGTGGTTGCTCCTGCTTGCCCCATACATCCCCTCCACATAGGCAGTGTTCCCACAAACACTGCTGGTGGAAAGACCTGCTGACTCAAAGCTGACAGCAGCTAAGAAAGTGTGTGTACAGGAGTTTACATGACAATGACAGTTCAGATTTACGGCCACATTAGTCTCAGTTTGACTGAGAAATACCCAGATTTACTCAAATATAATATATTTCACTTAATTTCTCACTTCAGAGTTTGATCTAGAAACAACACACTGAAACACCTACATGAATTTCATCTGTGGGACACTTTTACATAGACTCATATGTAAATAGGACCGACACTCTGTGACGGGACAATCAAGTCAAACAAGCACAAAGCAGCTCACTGCCTCCTTTCCATTGGGATATTTATCTACAGGGTTTTAGTTTGTTCCTGTAAATAGTAACACCTTATTTCAATGGAAAGCTTTGTGTTCTGTATGTCTGCCCGACATGTAAAAGCTGAAGAAGCTGCTGAACTTACCACTCTGATGAATTCAAACAGTTCAACCACAGCAGAGTTGAGAAGATTGTACCTAGTTCCATTATCCAACAGCGCATTTATAACTGGTTCAAACAGGTTTCCCTTGGTTATATAACGGTTATAAAATTCATCTTTTAGGCCAATTATCCTCCTCATAAAGCGAAGAGCACCTAGGTGAAGAAAGAGGGTCCAGAATTTGGTAACTACCAAAACCCTGCCAGGGTTTCAACCTGCTTCTCTTAAAAAAAGAACTGAAAACCCCTGATATTTACTGAGGAAGATGCCCCCTCCCCCCCAAGCCAAGAGCCTTAAAAATCACTTTCTGAAAGTTGAGAAGAAACCTTTGCTGACATGAAACCTTTCTTTCATTCTTTGACTTTCCGGGGTATTTGAGTGTGATCAGGGTTGATCAATTTCTTTGTAAAATCCAGCAGCAATAAACTTCAGCACAGGTGAGGTTAAAGCACTAGCTCCCATCTGTGCTTCTCCGTGTTCACCGCCCAGAACCGGCCCCCTATTCTTCTAATACCACAGTCACCAAGTTTCATTTGTTCTCCACAAGGAGCACTAGGTTTATGATGCTGGTAAGAAATGAGCTTCTCCACTTGAATGAACCAAGACAGCTGATCACAGATCACCCTTTCTGTCATCAAGACTGGAAAGGATCAGTGTGGACTTCAAAAGATACAATTCCCCTTCCACCTCAAACCGCACTGGCCTATATTAACAGCCACCTGCTGTTAATATTTTTATCAAAATTACCCAACAGCTACTCAGTATTAACTAGGAAATTAACACAAATTTTTAACTCAAGTACACACTTTTACTCCCATGCATGCCACTCCGCAGATACAAAGCCTTGAAAAGGAAATCACAGGAGTTCCGTACTCACACAAAGCCAGAAACGTGTGTTTTGAATTCATCAAGACCAGTACTCTTCTTAGCAGATCTTTGTTCATAATGTAATTCTTGATGTGATACGTGTGGTGTTCCACACAAAAAGTGAGCAGCTCCAAAATTAAGGCAAGTAGTTGTGCCGTTTGATAATTATCTGCAAGAAAAAGTAATGCCTTAAGTTCTAGATAGAACCCCCCAGAAGTACTCTCAGACACCGGCTCATCCCCCAGCTCAGCTGCTATTGCAGTTCTTGACAGGTTTCTAGTGGCAAACTGCTTTGCTTTAGCAGAACAGAACAACACACATCCAAATTTGGCTTTTTGCTTCTTTGTTTATTCAGTCGCAAAACTCACCCTGAATTGGCAGTGGGATTTCTCTTCCAGCCTGTTACTGGTTAAAGGCAGTCCAGGCTAATGGTGTGGAGTTAAAAAACCCAAGCCAGTCAGATCTGTACTCACATGTACCTAATTAGCAATGCCTTTTCATACTAGTCAAAAAAGAAGCCTGCACAGATAAAAATCTTTAACAAACCATAAAAGCTCAGCTATGTCTCTTTAGTATAAATTGTACCAACACTGGTTTGAAGTTTCAGTAGCCAAAGTAGAGCAGGAGAAAAAATAGTAATAGTGAAACCCAGTAACTCAGCAGATGAAAATGTTCTTTCAGCTTCCTGTTGTCTCAAATGAACAAAGCACTTACATCTATTTTAACTAAAAGGTATTTAAAAAAACAAAGTATGGACATATCTAACTTCCCCCCCCCCCACACACACACTGCACACAAACCAACCTTCAAAACCTAAGGTCAGTTAAAACTTACCAGGACAAATTGTGTTACTCTTGGCGGACCCAACTACTGCGTCAGATAAATAGGAAACAGAAACAAAAATCAGAGCAGGGTTTTCAAAGTGCTGTAAATATTTAAACGATGGGGATAAACACTCAATTCAAACTTTCTGTCAAATCAAATGTTTCTCTGCTACAGAGAAATACACAGAGAGCAAGAATGCATGTCAGCTCAGTCTATATTCAATTTACATTACAAGGTTTCAAATTCAACTAGGTGTAAATATGCAATCCAATCCTTTTGTATGCCTGAAATAAAAGAAAGTGCCTATTGCAAATTTTCCAAGTAATATTATAAAACTAGTACAAGTTTTATTTTTGTATAAAATGCAGAAGACATTTCTTCTTTTGACATAACACTTAACATGAGAAGATGGGTCAGAGGAAAGCAATGTTTTTCCCAAGTATGTGTGGGTTTGATGTAATCTCTTGGAAGAGTACTCAGAACAAAACCTCTGGCTCAAGAGGCTGTAACGGTGTTAAATTTCTGTTTGTAAAGCACTAGAGGCAAACTAGTGAGTGTTGTCTGTGTGTGCCACAGATTGCCAATGCTTTTACTGGTACTAGGAAAAATAAAAAAAGAAACAAGATGAAGGAGTTCCAAGTTGAATTTCTCGGAATAAATTTCTTTCAGCATTTCTGTGCCACAGCCAAGTGAAAAGCAGCCTTTGCAGTTAAATCACCTGAGCACACCTGGAACTATGTGAGGAGCATCACAGCATTTTTCTAAACTTTTAGAAAAAAAGTACTAAAAAGACACTCTCTGCTTTACAGTAAACATTCTTTAAGGCTATACTAGTGAAATGTATACAATTAACAATACACCCCAAGCAGACACAAAGTATACAAGGCACAGCATAAATATATGTTGTCATTCAAAAAGGGAATAAAGGGCCATCCTCACTTCTGCCTACAGAGCCCCTGTCACTGAGGAAGCAACAGCGTTCAGCAAGAGTATTCCCATATTCCCAGCTTGGGCCACAGGCTTATCCCTGGTCCCAGGACTACAAGTCACTGGAAAACACTACAAGGGGGTGGTGGTGGTGGGGAAGTAACTTTACCTTTTTCACATTTATCTTCTGATGTATTAGCCAGAAGCGGTGCAGTAAGAACATGCATACAATGGTTGTAGAAGAAATTGAGAAATTCACTTTTTTCCGTTTTCTAAAACAAATATAACTTTATTAAATACTCGCATTTGTGTACTTCTTTTAAAATAAGAAAGAGTAGAAACATAAAAGACAGCTTCCAAATAGTTCTGTCAACTCCCTCAGGTCTGCCTGTTCTCTTTTTGCTTGGTCCTGCAACACTACATTCACCCACGTAAGATGCATTTCTTTATTTTGGGAGAAGATCCGAGACACCAAACCAGCCCAGCTAGCAGCAAAGAGCCCCACCGTGGATGCCCACATGCCATTTCACTGAAGCGTGGGATTGCTTAGTTTATTAGGCACACGATACCACAGACACACTCCTTTCATCAAAAGCTAATGGCGATGTGAGCTTATTTTTCAGCTTAAATTCAGCATCACCATACACAGCACTGTCAAAAAGGAATAAAAATCTCTTTTTTTTTTTAATCCTCCAGCAACAAATACCCGGCTTTTCCTTTTGCTGAGTCAGTAAAGGTCTTTACCCCTTTGTGTTTTCTTACATTAGCTGTGGCCAACATATTCTCTGGGTCTATCAGAGTGCGCAAGAGCCCCATCAGCTGAACAGCTCCCCCGAGCTCAGGATCAGTGTCGCAGATCATCTGCTCAATGACCACATTGATGAGGAGGATGTCCTGCAAATCAAACCAAACACACCACAAGAGAGTCAGACACAGTTTCCACGGTGCAATGATTTCCCCAGTAAAACCCAAGAGTAACTCAAAACCGAGAAGAGTTGCATTTAGACCCTGGAGTTGTGTGAAGCACGACCCTCCTCACTGGAACTCACTGGTAAGCACAGCTACCATTTTATTACCGTAAAACACAGGGAACACCAACATGCTCAGAAATTTTTATCTTTAACCTATTTTTTCCTACATTTCTACTACGTACTCCAAACACTGGAAAGGTTTGTTTTGCTGTTCTTCTTCCCGCTCACTCTAAATCTAGTATATTCAAGCAAACTCCAGAGCACTTCTACTTACATCATCACTCTGCTGAGCCTCTTGCATTACAAATTCTCGGACCATGGATGGACTAAATTCTACTAGATAAGAAAATATATCTGTAGCAGCAGATCTAACTTGCAGATCATCCATTCCCTAGTGAAAAACGAGATCAATTTATTAGAGTAGATTAGATTTGGTATTTATTATGAAGTAGAGCTTCAAAAAATAGTTACAAGTTTTGAGAAGACTTTATTACAGACGTTTCTGAGAGATGCAGAAGTAGTTACAGGGAAAAAAACAAAAACAGAACAGGAAACTTTTCCCCACTATTTCACCTCTCAAAAGTGTGCAAAGATTTCTTGAATCGATGTGAATCTGATAGCTCTAACCTAGGCAGGAAAAATTTGTAATGTGCTACTTGCTGGAATATCTCAAATGCTAATGTTCTGTACCTGTTACCCACAGCCTACTGATTTTGTACAGAAGGAACAACTACACAAAGCAGTTTGTAGAAAAGTTTCTGTACTCATTTATAGGCAACAGAATTAATAATTGTCCTTGAGGTACACTGTTTTCTCTGATAACTGTACAATTTCTCAGCCTAAAATATTAATGTAACAGGAGACATTTGGACAGGTCTAGCCCTGGAAAAGAATAACAAGATTAGGGCTCATCTAATCACCGAACTTCTACATGACTTCTCTGTTTTTGTAACAGTCAATGTCCTTCAGTAACTTCACAGGCTGTTACTCTAGAATATAAAAAACATGGAATGCATAGTTTCTGAGTGACAACAGCACTGCTGTATGAACTGCAATGGTGAGGCAGCAATAGCTGCTTCAACCAAAGGAAGGGGAAAAATATCATGTTTTCACATTGCTGATTAAGATAGATTAATCGGCTTCATACCTCTGATAAGACAGGATTACGAGATCTTTGGGATAGCAACAAGCCAACAGTTCAAGATTATCTAAAAATACTTCTTTGGTGCTGTTCCAACAGCAACAGAAGAAAACCCCAAGCTGCCACGTGAAAAAACAGCTCGCTCTCATTTTTTACACTACGTTATCAAAAGGGCTCCATCTACCACAGACTTCTCCATCACGCAAAATTAGAAATAATTGTAGCAAGAAATTGGGCTACTTCAGGAATCTGTGGGCATCTTTTCCATTCTGAATGTTATGGTAAACTGCACCTTTCAGCAGAGCAAAGCCGTCCAAAAAACTTACACAAAGGAGCTTCACAAATCTGAAAAACTGCTTAAATGCCTGTGGTGCTTTTAAATGTTATTAGAATCAGCTTTAAGTTTTCACTTACCATTACAATTTCGAGAGCTGGAAGAATTCCCAGCTTTGCCAATGTTTTGAAAAACGCATCTCTGTTCTGAGGTTGTAACGTCTGAGAAAACGCGCAGAATTCTTTGAAAAAGTTCACCTATCGAATAGGAAAAAATACTGTAAAGTGTATCTGATTCAGAGAACTCTGTGAAAGCAGGAAACTGCTACACTTTGTCTTAAGAGGTTGTGTGCTGGCTGACACCTGCTCTCCTAGGAAACGGTATTATTCTAGTCTTTCTCCTCCAACCTTCAACAACATCAACAAAGGAAAGTGAAAGAAAGTAAGAAAAAAAACCCCAAACCAACCAAACATGAAAGGTCGTAAACTACCTCAGCAAGAGATAAAGTCACTTTGTAGCTATTTTATTACATCTGCACATGAAGGATTTATACTTTTGTCTGACACGGCTTTTGTTTGAACAAACAGGTGCTTCCCTTACTGAAAGCAGGATATTAAGAAGGCAATTTCAGCTGATAAACATACTCAAGGCTTAACAATGTTTGTAACACACATATAATAAGGGACTACTGGTAATCCTCAATCAAAGGACTTAAAAGATCTTTATGAGTGAGTACCATACAGTGTTTAAATGACAAACAGAAGTGATACGGTATGTTGAAGAGCACTTAGAAGAAAGTACACCTTTAGGTTTAGGATGTCAGCTTACTGATAATACTTCTCAACAATAATTACTTAGAATACATAAACCAGAGCTCACCTTACAAGAAAAGTTTTTCTAGTGAGTACAAAAATGAAGATTCAGCTACATTAGAAATTATTCTTAATGATTGCAGAACCAGAAGAAGTTTCAATATTTCTACTTAGTATCTGTGGTTTAAAGCATTCAAAGAACTGCCAGAACCCCTGACTTACCAATTCACATCGTTTGTCATCATCTGTAGCTTCATCTGTTAATTGTGCAAAAACTTCAGACAAAAATTTCTCATCTTCCTGTGTAACACAAGAAGAATATGACTTACATAATGCCTCCTCAAAGTTCAAACACTGATCTCTGTTGGATCCCACACTGTAGGAAGTCACTTAGTTTAAGCTTAGCTATGATGCCTAATTACAAACAAAAAAAGCAGGCACTAGGAGATCTGGCAGATAAGGTTTTTTTTCCTTTTCTCTCCACACCTACATTTTACCACAACATAGGGAAATCCAAGAGTATCCATTTGGAAGGACCATTTCCAGGGCACAGTTTCAGTGCTCATTCTGCAGAGCAGGAGGCCAGAACCCTACCTTACACTGAGCACAGGCAATGATTACTACAAAGAACATGTCATTTCCTGCCCTTCTCTGCCATGCCCACCCTCCTCCCTACACACCCCCAGCCCCGGATTTACAGCTCTGCCCTATCCCCCCACACACACCCATGCATCAAAACTACAGAAAATTACAGTCTTTGTTCCAGGCCCACTCGCTGCTCCTTGTGTGTCACCTGCCAGAGAAGCAGCCCACAAACTTCTACACTAGAAACTGACACCTGAGTCACAATTTTCTCCACGCTGCATCTACGCCACTGACACTACAGGGCTAACATCACACGTGTGTCAGCCACCCGATTTTGGATCTGCAGCGTTGCAAACCTTTTTACAGACCACCCATGCAAGGGTGAGTAGATCAACACATTACGAGTTTGCTGCAGCCACGTCCCTATGAACCTTGTTCCCCAAATAAGGTCTCTGCTTGAAGGAAGTTCAGCTTTTCCAATCTGGTAAACTTTTTTTGAGAATTATTTGCTTTTCACATTCAGATCCTCTACTACGAGACATTTATTTTTAAGTATACATAGGACAACATTTCATTTCTTGTCAAGCTTTTCAGTTACACCATTGTTTAAAACTCAAGAGGTACAAGAAAACCCGAGTGAACATCATCATCTCTCAACTGTTTGGGCTCTTCCTGTCCTTTCTGTCCATTGATTGCTCTACACTCACTCTTTCACATGGAAAATACTGTTGGCATTCTCTCACCTTTAAATATAATATAAATCTTAAAGCAAACAGTAACATTATGCCACAGCGTTACAACATTATGCATCACTGGTTCAACTCTGTAACTTTACTTACGCATTGAACAAATATGAACGGAACGGCAGCAGGCCAATAAATAGATATAAACGTCACATTGCATAATGCAAAGGGCCCTTCTTTCTCTCTTTTTCTGTGTGCTGTCACTAAAATCAAGGTGCTTTATTAGGCTAACAACAGAATTTTGGCAGTTACAGGAATGCCAGCCAAAGGCTTACAATTTTTTCCTGAAAATTTTAAGATGTGGGAAAAGAAGTGCTTTACAAACAAACGATACTTGGAGTCAACATCAGAGAGAGTGCAACATACAGAGACGTAGTAGCTTATTCTAAGCTTTGCTGGCTTTAACAGTTTAATTAAGCCTATTGAAAAAAATAACCATACTGCAATCAGCAACAGATGTGCTAGAAAATCCCTACTAGGGAACACTTGGCACCAGAAAGAACTCTTGCTTGTCTAAGGCTGCAGCACAGCGTCGTGCCCACGTCCTAAAGCACAGGAGGGATGTAGGTCTGTTTTCCACCCTCGCTCCGTTTCCCACGTGGCTGCCCTTCATCAACACCAGCACTGGGATCTACTGCTGCGCCGCACGTAGAAAGGAGCTTTACTGCTGCGGCAAACACAATCCGCTACTCCTATAAACTGCCCTCTCCTAGGGAGCTTTGCCGGTGTATTTAGGGTAACAAGACTTCTAATGTGTTCTCCAAACCCAAAGGAGCTTTAGTCCTTGTGCCACGACCAAAAGCTGATTTACACCAGGGGACTGAGAGAACAGTTGTGAACCTGAGGTCCATACTATTCTGTAATGTTCCTCAAGCATGCTATCAATAACATCTCTTCCACGTGTGCTTTCTTCTTGGTTTGTAATTCTCGAGGCAGCTCAAATGATGTACAGCATCAAGATTATTTTTAAATCAATGTGCTTGTCTCAGTTGCAGCCAATGCTGCAGGTGCCATGCTCTTTCTCTACTGTGCCAAAGACGGCAGTGACCGAGAGCAGCAAAAAAGCAGGGATCAGGAAATCGTAGTTTTCTGTTATGGCACAATTAAACATTCAGCACAGTAAAATGTACATGAAAAATAAATAAGTTTACAGAGTTAAAAATCTCTAAATGGCAGTGGGACTGTGGCCCTGCTTCAGGAGAATGATACTGAACTTACTTTAGGTTTAGGAAACTAATATACGGAAAAGAATAAAAGGGGAAGATTTGTTTAATACAAATCCCATTAACTTTGCAAGTGGGATTTACTTGTTAGCTGCTTCTGCTTTCACACCAAAGTGGAGAGAAGTCCAAAAGCCTATTCATGAATTTCTGTAGTTTTGACTGTTTTTCAGTTCCCTATTGCCTTCTTTAGAAATATTCCTTAGGCCAACGTTATCTCTCCAGTGCCTCTCTCCTTCCACAATTTTACTGCTCTCTTCTTCTCCTTGACACAGCTTCCTTCTTCACAGAGACTATCTATTCTCAAAACAAAACCGGCAGGTTTGTGATACTCTGTTCTACAAAACATACTGTTGTTTCTAAGGACATGGATCAGAAACAGGATGAAACCACTTTGGCACTCATTAGTTTGCACAACAAAACAGAAACTGAAAATACTCCAAATATCATGAAGTTCAAACTCTTTACCAATCTAGCTTACTTGTCACACCTGACTACTTTTAAGCCTGCTTCTGACTACAAAGTAGTAAGTCTTTTGACACAGTAAGAGATGGGTTAAGTATTGGTTTTCCTAACACCGGGATGAGGGGAAAAAAAAAAAAGTAATTATGTTACAGTGTAACATGACCATCTGAAATCAGTACCATAAAGTATTAGTAAGAATGGCTCTGAACATACTGTTTTGAACCACAGATTCAGAATTTGTGATAAAGTGGTCATAAATGTCCCCGATACATATTTTTTCCTGAATACATAAACAAAACCAGCTCAAAAGGTATATGTTGGTTGTGAATCAAGAACCTTCAACTGTTTACAACCCATTAAAAATACTAATATATACACCTGAAATCTATAATTTTATAAACAAAAGGTATCAGAAGTAAGGGCAAGCATTCAAACCATTTTGCAAATGACAGCATGCATGATGAACTTCCACAGTGAGAAAGAGTTGTAATCAATTTCAAAACTAGAGCTAGAGGTATCTATACGCAATCCATCTATATCACACTAAGAATCACTTACCTGCAACATACTGACAATCTCAACTTTGTTGAAGAAAATAAAGGAAGTGAGTGTAGAAAGAAAATTCTCTTCAAAAACAGATGGTGTCGGCAAGATGATGTCCTGAATATACTGTACCCTGTAAGTCTGGTGGATTTTTTGCCTGAGTTCAGAGTCTGTTATAGGAATAACCTCCTTAAATTTTGCTGTTTTGGTCAAGAACTCCCTGTGCCGTTTCGGCTGAGCCAAAGAAGGATCATACTCAAGGCATCCAACAACATCCATAATACACTCATCAGAAAACATCACCTCAAACAGAGTTGCTTTGTTGAGAAACAAAATTCCTCTAATAATTTCGTACAAATGATGTAAGCCTTCGGTGTTCTCTAAATTCTCGCAGACTTGGAAAAGCTGTAATAGTTTTTTAATATAGCCTTCATTCTCCAAGGCCAGCGCTAGCTTTTCTCTACGGATGGGTGAGGAGAGGACAGAGGTAACTAGGTCAGCAATCTCTTCAAGTTTGTTGAGTTCACAAGTAGGAAGGTCAATCAAAGGACTAGTTTCAGGCATTTCTTCTATATGTTCCTCTTCCGACTCAATGAGGTCCTGTGTGACTTCCACCGAAGGATCCTTGCCTTGAACCTAAGCAGAGAGCACGCACAATTATTGTCTCATCCCAAAATGTACATCAAAATAATCCAGTCAACTGCAGTAACGTGTGCTGTAGCGAGCACTTCTGCACCTTCAGTTGCCTGGAAAACGTCTAGCCCTGCAGAGATCTACATTTGCTGCCTCCAAGTTCTACAGTCACTAGCATTACCCTCAACAGTACACTTGTCAAAACATAAACCAAACCCTAAGAGCATCACAAAGGATCACACGTTGCACAGGAATCTTAAAAGGACAGAGGGAAGAGTTTTGGAATTTGATGAAAGAGCCTGAAGCTAAAGCTTTAAATGGTCTGATCAAATGATCACCCTTTCAGACTGGTCATCAGCTCAGCCCCAATTCAGAACCAATTTAAAACCTGGACTATTTACTGGATGCATATATTTAAAGTTACTAGCATTGGTTCCTTTCAACAACAGTACTTCAGAACTGGCTGAGAAGAC
The DNA here is from genome assembly GCA_013400555.1 of Jacana jacana. NCBI lineage: Eukaryota > Metazoa > Chordata > Aves > Charadriiformes > Jacanidae > Jacana > Jacana jacana. Next base: position 50,939 of record VZTM01029917.1, read on the forward strand.
ATTATACCCCAAAACATGCTAAGATTAAGAATGCACCTAAATTGCCCAGTTTGTTCAAAGGAAATGCTAGGAAACCTGAATTCTATGTTTCTTGAGTTAATAGCTCTACAGGGCATCATTTCAAAACCTAAAAAAGTTATGATAAATTCCAAATATGGAAAGCCATGTTTCTTCTTTTAACTACACAAAGTACAACTCCATTGACTTGTTACTTTCAGAGTCTGAAAGTATAAAATCTAAACCGTTTTGTAATAAAACAATGAAGATCTAAGTATCTGTAAGACACAGGCAGTCAGTAAGATTCTGGTCTAGATGAAAAGGAAGTATCACTGACATTTTTGAGCTTGCACAGCAATGCCACCTCTTAAGTCTCTCACAGTGAAATATCTTGCTCCTTATGCAATACAACACATTTTCAGCTCCACCACACTCCAAGCCAGCTTCCCAAGGCCACTTGGGAGGATGATTAAATTGTGCTACTCTGCTATTCCCCCTTTTAATACAAACAAACTCCTAAAATACCTATTCACTTGAGTTTCATCATTACACTGATTTTTCAAAAGCATGGGATTCAATTATGAAAACAACTAGTGCCCTAAATAGTGGCCATTTAAGATCTTACATATAAAAGCCTCAGAAAGCAATGACCAGCATGTGCTTATCTTCCAAGTAGGTTTAAAAATTACAGCACAAAGACATGAAGTCACAGAAGACACAGAAACATCTGGAAGAAACAAGAGTATTTAAAGTTAACCGTACCTGGCAGATTTTTTCCCAAATTTCATCACAGCCAGCTTTTTCTTGAAAACTCAGTGCTAAATCATAGTTTTCTGCTTCTGACCAGACAATCAGAGTGTCCTGTTCAAGACAAAAAAAGAAAAATATTGCTTCTGAAACAGGTCTACGCTGCATATTAATCTGGATTCAGTTACATCACATCTAAAGAAAAAAATAATTTTGATTAAAATTACACTTGTCACAAAAGACCACAAGACATTGAAATATTAAATGACCTGTTCTGCCATAAAGGAACATCACCTCTCTTTTCTGCTATTTTATGACCATTACTGTACATATTATATATTTAAATATACCGTTTTTCATATCCAAAACACTTAGAATAGTACTTTTCTGCAACATACTTCTGCACCAACAGTCTTGAAAAGGGAATGTACACATTGTGCAGGTTAAGGAAACCTGCAAGATAACAACTTTTTTCATATTTGACAAAGTATAAACAAAACCCCAAGATTACAGTATTTCCTCCCCAGAAAGGGTTAAATACAGCCTTATGAATGTGAGAAATAATTCCTAATTAATGTTAAAAAATACTCTTTTCTGAATTCAAAGACATACAGGCTGGATAATATAAAACTCCTAAGCTCTTACTGAAGTTACCAAGATCTTGTCAACAGGTATTTTCATTTGAGATTACTTCCCTCTGCTACCTCTATCAATCCAATTTGTGCACCTGCACATTTTATCGGGCAGATTTGCTGGAATTCCTAAACAGACTAAAAAGGTGGTTTTATTAGGACACTTGCTGCAGTGCTGTAAGGAATGTAAGCCTGTGCTTCCACATTCAAATAGACATTTTGACAACCTACAGTAACCTCATCTTCATGTTAAAGTGCTCAAACTGAACAGCTCCCTGCTAACTTTGCAGTACATTTGATGAGCTTCAGCAAAACACTTGCACATTCTGCCAAGTTTGTTGATCTCCTGAACTGTCACCACACCTTTTACATTTTTGTTTTTATTTATTTTAACCACCAACAAGCCCTTGCTTAATGCTCAATAAGGTCATTTACTTCCTGCAGTTACAAAGGTCATTATTCACTGCACAGATTATCAAGGTTTGTAAATCTTCAGGTTATGCATCACCTTATGGTAAATAAAACACTGAAAGTGACACCTTTAAGCTTAGCAACTAAACCCAAACAAACATCTGCCTGGCTTACAGATGCCCAACATACTTCAGGGGCAGCGGGAAACAGACACTGCCATTGCCTCTCAACATCTCTACCCCAAAAGTACTTCTCGGTTCCTTTTGTGCAGCAACAGGGAACGGCAAGGCCGATGGATTACGGTGTTCACTATGCTAAAAGGCTAATCCATGACACGGCACCATACAACTATCTGGTCACCATCCCTCACTCAATCGCTGAAGAGAGAGAGACAAAAACGTAATACCAAATGATCGTTACTACCCTTGCACCTACTGTCAGCCAGCATTCCTTCACTCTTTTTGATCAACATCACGTTAGCCGAGATGATTCAAACACACCTTTGTTAACACAGTTATCTAGGATTACACAGATCAGGGAGCGCTCCTAAGTATTTGCACTGGCAGATGTGAGGGGACTAACATTTAGGACAGGACTGCTGACAAGCAGCTGGCATGGGACAGTAGGTAAACTCTTCCCTCAGCACAGCTATCTGAAAAACACATATCCATCTCAACAAACACAACTTACCAGCTGCTACCATTATTACTCTGGAACACGAATGAAAATCAGCATCACTGATAGAGCATTAATCCTTCAGTTAATTTCTACAGGAGTCACAATCTCTCAATATCCATATGTAATTGTGTGTTTTGAGGGTTTTGCCTTGTTTTTTTAATAATAAAAAAAAAAAAAAGCCTAGTTAACCCTCCCTTTCTTACAGCAACACTATTGACAAATGCCTACCAACAGATCAGCTGCCTTCTCCCAAAACATAATCACAGGCTACATGAAAAACAGCAGCACTTGCACAAGCTCAGGCTTTGCTTCTTTCTCATTTTCACACATTCCTTAAAGAAACAAAGCTTTCTCATTCTGAAAAGAACTGTGGTCACCGCACTATGGTTTTAATGCTGTTTAGGAGAGTTATTTGTTTATACTATGGTGCCCTATATTACACTTGCACTTTTGTCCAGCAGTCACACATATTAATAGGTAGTCTCCCTGCTTTCGGGCTCTGATTCATGTGCACAAACGGTACAGCTTCCTACAGCTGACAGGGTCTTTGCTTACAGCTGCCCATCCTCAGCTCCAGCTCACAGACAGCTGAATCTCTGTGATTATAGCATGCCATTTGAGAATGAGCAACTGAATGGGGCTTCAAGGCAAAAATAATAATTGTCAGCTGCAGGCACTGAAAAGTCTGATCAGCTCCCTGACCTGGTTCTCTTTTAGAGATCAATTGAAAAAATAAGAATTCTTAAGTACAATGTTATGAGTGTTACAGAACTCAAAATCTGAAACGTTTATCTTGAGATGTTGAATGGTTGGTCTCTTCTCCCAACAGGCTATAGGACAAGAACAAGCATTCTCAAGTTGTGCCAGGGGAGGGTCAGAGTGGATATTCGGAAAAATTTCTTCACCAAATGTTTATCAAACATTGGAACAGGTTGCCCAAAGAAGTGGTGGAATTGCCATCCCTGGAGGGATTTAAAAACCAGACAGACACTGTGCTGAGGAAGATGGTTTAGTGGTGGTTTTGTCAGCGTTAGGGTGATGGTTGGACTCGATTTGAAAGGTCCCTTGCAACCCAGGCAATTCTATGATTCTATGTTCTGTGAACTTAAAGATGCCCTGACGCTCAAAATCAACACACTTACAGGTGATCTGAGATCAGAGGTGCTCAATGAACAATAGACACATTAATGAAAAGGTTCTACTCATAGTCCATGATGATTCAATGAAGAGATATTGTGCAATGATTTCAGTGACTGTGTAAGACTGCACTCAAAAATTTTGTGAGAATTCTCGAGTTACTGAACAGTACTCATTTCAGTCTGTACCACCCACACAAAGCAGAAGTTACGTAAGTTTCTCCAAAAATAGTGCTAAAAGACTAAAAGTTTCATCAGAAAATAATTGTCCAATGCCAACATAAAACCTACTCATCTGGCGTACACTTTCTGCATGACCTCAGAGTACCCCTGAAGACCACAGACATTTCCCAGGCCTATCTGCTGTGAGAGACTACCACTCCGACCTGCAATGCTGCTCCTTCAATGAACAACAGCAATGTTCCTTAGTTCACTTAAACACAAAATACAGACAAAAAAAGGGATGAATTCAGAACAACTAAGAACCAACACAATAGTTCAAACCCCTCTTGAGTGTTGGTACTGGTTTGTACAATGCCTTGTACTCCACCTCCCCTTGCTCCTACACTGGCCCCTCACGTCCCCCACATGCCAGCAGACGTGTGATGCAGAGTGAACCAGGCAGGGGAACACATGCTGATAAAAACGAATCCAGGGAAAAGGGGCATTTCAACTAAATCAGTTCCTACATCTAACCTGTCACACAGCAATAAGAATACTCATGCTGGCTTAGAAGAGGAGTGAAGAAGCCGCCTGGCAACTGCTCATGTTGGCTTTAACAGCACCCCTGGAAACGTGTTAAACCCCAGCCTCAACCAACTCCCATCTTGTCTGAAAGCAATTTGCTATGTTCTCACAAGTGACAGCAACCCTGTGCAAAAAGACAGTGCTCACACACATTCTTCAGCTCAGATCTGAAAATGGATAGAGCACACCTCAAGGAAACTTAACATCAGAAGGTGGTGTTCACAGTGAGGATTTGTGTAGCAGTTTAAAGTTGTACAGCCACGCAGATGAGAATTACCGCCCTCATAACTGAGCTGGAGCAACAAAGCACACTAACAGATTCATCTGATGTCTCACTCAAGACACACTCTTCTGCCAGTTTTGCCAGGGAACAATAACCTCAAGCAGACGGTGGAACAACAAATGGGTGTGGTAACAACTTTTTAAACTGCTCCTGCTAGAGCCTCCATAACATACCTGACCCTGCCCTTTGGCCAATGGGCTTTCCAGTGGAGGTATGTAACTTTCAAAGCTTATGCCCCAATATCCAGGAGAATCTAAAACTCTTCAGGCTCTCATGTTCTTTGCATACATGGAATAGAGATTCTTCTATGTTGTATGCTGAACAGCCTGGAACCTATGTCCAATCCAAGTTCTGTTTCTTTTGAGAAAGAGGTCATGATTATAGTATGCTTAACACCTTCACAGACTTCAATTCTGCCCAAAAGCTTGTGACCACAAACACAGTTTGAGAAGGCAGACAACAGGCCTGCCCTGTTTACAGTTAGACAACAGTTATAGTACTACTTAGCACAAACAGTGTAATATTGGCAATCACAGACTGATGCACAGCAACTAAGTATCAACATGGGTTTTTTTCTGCCGAATGATGCTATTCAACCCAAAACTTAAGTAAGTCCATTCAAGTAATTCCTATGAAGACACAGATGTAGGCAGGGCATGTTTCCTTTCCCTCAAGCTACACCATCTTGCAGCTTTCCCCAAACCCAAGGTGATCAGCACCTTAATGAAAATCTGCACTTGAACTCTGGCTCTCCTCCACACCGCCATTCACCTACAAGCACCTGCCCTGGGCAGATCAACACGGTCTCCAAGTCTTCAGGCTACCTATGTACCAGACTTGAACACTAAAGCAGGGATACTGAGGAAAGCTCACCTCTCTTCATTTCTGTTTAACCAAAGAATACGTTGCCTAAATCTTTCCAGAATTCTGAAAAAGCATCTGCTCCTGAGATGCACAGGTTTGAATACAAAGATCTTTTAGAGGTGAGACTGAAATCTCGCAAACTGAGAAGCACGGGAACGCTACATTAAAGTCTGCTTTTTGCTACTCTGAAAGATACATGTAAAACTGGAGGACAAATCTCTCTCAACTAGAAGCTGCATGATTTAAAAGTTAGACAAACCTAGAACCTGTCTCTGGAAATCATCAATCTTTATTCCTCTTCAAAAGTAGAAAGAAGAACTCAAACGCAAACTTCTTTGAAAGAGTGAACAGTGAAACACTTTCTGCCACAAGGACACAAAAGCCGTAATAAAAGCCAACAAAAATAAACCTCACCATGAGTTTTTCAAAAAACAACCTACAAACACTTCCACAAGAAAAATGGCAACAAAAGCTACTTAAGTCACTTGAAATTTTGCTACCTATTAAGCAAAAAAGGCTTTCAAATAATCAGTTGTTTGAAGTTTCAGAAAACAGGCTCCAAAAGGAAGCAATTTAAGACATTGCAGAAAAATAATCTGCCTTTGTATTTCATTATGTATTAATTTCCTCTGCTAAACAGGAAGCAGTTCAAGACTCTTAACTTTCAGAACCCTGCAGAGCTCCATACAGTCCTCCTTCCTCAGTATGGCCCGCCCAAGGAAAGCCTACCATCATCACCCATCTAACTAAACCCACCAATATCTAATGAGCCGCCTGAAAATGAAAAGCTAGGTCCAACACCGACTCACTCCTAAGCTAAAGCCAGCCAACCTGTGCTCCAAAGTATCTTTTCTCAAATTCTCATAACATAGCTTCTCACCTTTCCATTGAAAAAAAAAATAATCAAAACAACAAAATCCTTAAAGATTAGTCTCCATGATTTAGGAAGAATTTCTGCAATACTTCTGGATACCATAATGATGAAGAATAGTATAAAACACTGAACAAAAAGGAACAGACAATCTACTGCAGAACAAAGGAGCAGGCAGAAAAAATCCAGTCATAACCATTAGAACAATGTAGGCAGAGACACCAAAAATTAACGCAGAAAAAGAAAAAGGCAATAAAAGCAAAACAGATTTAGTAAGCTAAGTTTTTTAGTAGATTTAAACAAAAATGACCTATTAACACAGCTCCCAACTGTTTTACTCCATTGTTTTGCAGAAGGCTTACTCCCAGGAAATGCAACTGTGCAAGTAAGTCTCATCACAGCTAGTCCCTTTACTTGGGAGAGCAGAAGTTTTCAAGACTTAAAACCAAAACCAAACAGTAACAATGAAAGAAGTCCCACAAAGACAAATTCCTTTGTGCCATTTTCAGAGAAAGAACTCAAGAAGTAAATACGCTGTAACGGAATTAGCCTTCTTAATTCAGTAATTATTTCATACATCCTGGGGTGGGAGATAGAAGTTACACATACATGTTTTTTAAACTATGTGTCCTATACCGAGTTCAACATTTACCCAAATTGTGTATATTCTCTCCAAAGCCTGAAGTCCGAAAGGATTTTTTAGGAGACTCACATTTTAATTCCTAGAATGTGAAGTATTATAGCACCTACAGGCTTCTAAGCAAATTTGTCCCCCTCTATGAAAAACACGATTGACAATTCCATGTCGTGCTGCTTTGCATTTTTTCTGAAAAAAGCAATTAGTTTGAGCATGAAACAATTCCTCAGTAATCAGAAAAAGATAAAGCCTAGCAATAATACTTGCCTGCTGTTTTTGATATGCAGTATTTGGATTTATCTTCGATTCTAACAGTAGTGAACCTGAAAAAGGTACGAAGATATATTTACTGAATTTAACAAAATGAACATCTCCATGTATCTTACAACAACCACCCATGCTCCCACCAACATACATCCTCAACATACTCCATATCTTACAGCAGGTCCAGGAGAACCATCTTCTTTAAACACAATTCCCTAAAATAAGCCATTTAAGACAAAATTCAACATAAGTAACAGCATTAAAATATATCTTTCCTCTTCTAATTTAGAAATTCTCTGTAACACTGTTTCTTCCCCTGAAACCTGGTGTGACAATTGGCTTGTTAGAAGGCTGTTTAGCAAATCTATACAAATTTGCATCAGGTAAGGTGCTGCCCAGTGTAAAAATGTTTTTCCCCAAAGAAGCCACGTGGGCCATTTGCTTTTATTTCCTTCAACTGTCCTTCAGAAGTGAATCATCTAGATACTATAAACCCGGGGACTTTATCTTGTGTATGCAAGCAGCGTATGTATCCTGGCAACAGCTCCAGAGTCATTTATTCCAGTCTTAGGTGGTTTACTTAGCACATTAGCACCTGCCGACTGACAAACTGGTGAGCGTGTACCCTCCCCCCTCCAAAAAAGACCCTTAAGGTGACTTTAAAGTGCAACAAAACACGAGGAACACCAAGCAACTCGATCACTTCAGAATACAACCAGCTGATTTCTAGGGGAAAGAAGCCCAAACAACTTTTTATAGTAACAAGAAGGGGGAAAAGGAGCACTTCATAAGCCAGCAACGTTATTCCGAAAGCGAACAAGATGTCGTCACACATAACAACTTCATCTCTATTCAGTCAAACGATCCGCAGCCAGCCAGGGTTGCTGGCAGGGGGAAAGCCCCGGGCCAGGGCGGTAAACACTGCTGCGGCTTACTGGGGGAAGGAAACTCAGAGCAGAGCCGCGAGCTAAAGGGAAGGCAGGGGAAAACAGAATCATAACAATTCTCTGGGGTCCTCCCCGATAAAGGCGGGGGGTGGGTGGGGAGGGGGAGGACACCAGCAGCCAGGCCCGGCGGCGGGGATCAGCGCTGGCCGGCGGGGCCTAGCGGCGAGGGCCGGTGTCGCGGGGATCGAGGGGAGGAG
>VZTM01029918.1:824-15741 GCA_013400555.1 Jacana jacana
ATAGGAGGTAAAAAAAAAACCAACATGTAAGAATAGAAATGTTTTATTAAGTGAAAGAAAAATCTTGTGAACTGCAGAATGATCAACTCACAAAAATAGGAAACTATGGCCAGCATTTTGCTTCATCAAATTTATGAAAGTCCTCAGGGATTGAGATTAATGCTAAAACAGATTCAGTTTTTAGATTAGAAAGTATTTGCTCAAAGACTACTGTTGTAATGAAGGAGAATTTGTCAAAATATATTGTCTCTATGGTTGTGCTCAGCTTTTGTAGTCATGTTTTACCTACTTCCATACAATACTCATTACCATTTAGAAACTACCTCCATGTCTTCTCCGCCACTTAGGTGAATGTGTTACAGTTATTTTTCTGTGAGTTAGAACATTTGACTCTCAGTTTGTGGTCTGTAAAAAATTCACAGTGGAGGCAAATCTCCTTGCCTGCTGTGCTTATGCTTTCATAAACAGGCTTGATTTTCTGCAAGGTCTTACAAATCTCTTAGTCCTTCAATAGCCCACAAACTACATGTTGAAAATCACCATATAGGTGAAAAGGTGTAAAAAAAATTGAGAAGCTGCAATATGAATCCTTCATATTCTTTGTTTGTTATTGTCAATATTGTCTTTTTCTAACACATAGTAGTAGGATTGAGTACAGCAATTATCTCTGTAGTAGATCTACATTTCTCTTTCTACCGGAGCTGCTGAGAAGGAACTGGCTCCCCGGACTTCCTCTTGACAGGGATTGCTTTTGTGTCAGGGAAGTTTCCAGCAGGAGAACTGAGATTAACTTCTTTTGCACTACATAATCAGTACAAAGGAACAATGGACAATATATGATGTTATGCTAATGCATCGATTCTAAAGCAAACAGAAACAAATCACATCATTATGCAGTGACATTATCATGATATCTTCACTCCTGTCTTTGATGACTCTATGGCCTCTACTGGTTCTTTGCCTTATTTCATTTCCAGTAAAGCACTGGGATGAAGGAGAGGTAACAAATTTGTGGAGAAATAGGAAATATGTGGATCATGGGACAGAAAACACAGAGGCTAGGGAACGTGTCCCTCTCATCTATGGGGCTGGGGAAGAGAGGAATGGGCTCCCTGAGCCTCAGAAATACCCCACACTGCATCTTCCAAAAGAAGAAGGATTCCATTCAAATTACTCATCTCAGGACTTCAAAAAAAACTTTGCAGTATTAGCTTAATGTGTTCACCTAAAGCTGGCCAAGTTGAAAACATTCTGTCCAAAGATAGGTCCCAAGACTCTTACACTCCCTGCAGTCAGCTAGGTAGCGGGGAGCAATAAAGGTGAAAAAACCACTCTCACCCATGCTTCCCAAAATGCTACTGAATAATTGTCCCCCATTTCAAACCTTGGGAGATCTTACTATTGTGACACTACGAAGTATTTATTTTAACAGAAAAGATTTATATTTGTCACCTGTTGGAAAAAACAAAAAGTTCAGAAAAGGAGAGATGCTACCTTGAAACAGTGAGCATGAATCTTCAATGTTGCAGTATTATGCTGGGCCCTCAAGTGAACGCAGAGGAAATGAGAGCACCAGATGAACATGATTATCAAGCAATGACAGTTAACCACTGCACAAAGGAATTGCTCTGAGTTCCTGCAAAAGCCTTCCCTGAGCTTCCTCATTCTCATCCTTTCTGCAGTTAGTACTCAGTTTGCTTTGTAATATTAATCTAAAATTATATAATGTGGATTCATTAAATGCTTATATTCTCTTAAATGTTTATATTCTCAGTCTGGTAATGTTATATGGTATTTGATTGTCTCCCTTTCTCAATCAGATGCAAGAAAAGGAAAAATGCCCCTTACGTGTATGAGTTCCATGAATCCTATACTTTCTCAGTTTTATAAAGCCCTAACTTTATTTTATGTTTTCATTCTCTTTATTGCTTGCTTTTTTCCTCTTCTTTTGTCTTCCTAAATCTTTCTCTTATGTCAGTCCCCTGACTCTTCTGCTCTTCCTNATAGGAAATATGTGGATCATGGGACAGAAAACACAGAGGCTAGGGAACGTGTCCCTCTCATCTATGGGGCTGGGGAAGAGAGGAATGGGCTCCCTGAGCCTCAGAAATACCCCACACTGCATCTTCCAAAAGAAGAAGGATTCCATTCAAATTACTCATCTAAGGACTTTAAAAAAAACTTTGCAGTATTAGCTTAATGTGTTCACCTAAAGCTGGCCAAGTTGAAAACATTCTGTCCAAAGATAGGTCCCAAGACTCTTACACTCCCTGCAGTCAGCTAGGTAGCGGGAAGCAATAAAGGTGAAAAAACCACTCTCACCCATGCTTCCCAAAATGCTACTGAATAATTGTCCCCCATTTCAAACCTTGGGAGATCTTACTATTGTGACACTACGAAGTATTTATTTTAACAGAAAAGATTTATATTTGTCACCTGTTGGAAAAAACAAAAAGTTCAGAAAAGGAGAGATGCTACCTTGAAACAGTGAGCATGAATCTTCAATGTTGCAGTATTATGCTGGGCCCTCAAGTGAACGCAGAGGAAATGAGAGCACCAGATGAACATGATTATCAAGCAATGACAGTTAACCACTGCACAAAGGAATTGCTCTGAGTTCCTGCAAAAGCCTTCCCTGAGCTTCCTCATTCTCATCCTTTCTGCAGTTAGTACTCAGTTTGCTTTGTAATATTAATCTAAAATTATATAATGTGGATTCATTAAATGCTTATATTCTCTTAAATGTTTATATTCTCAGTCTGGTAATGTTATATGGTATTTGATTGTCTCCCTTTCTCAATCAGATGCAAGAAAAGGAAAAATGCCCCTTACGTGTATGAGTTCCATGAATCCTATACTTTCTCAGTTTTATAAAGCCCTAACTTTATTTTATGTTTTCATTCTCTTTATTGCTTGCTTTTTTCCTCTTCTTTTGTCTTCCTAAATCTTTCTCTTATGTCAGTCCCCTGACTCTTCTGCTCTTCCTATTTCAAGTAAATTCCTCATGCTCCTTATTCCTGTTCTGACCTTGTGTATAATTCAAAATATACTGATTCTTTCATGCACAGATATGAGATCCAATCTCAATTAGTCAATACATAGCCAGATCCCAGATGCTGCAAATGGGAATATGAGCATGATCCCAAGTTGTGCATCTTTACAGCGTGCTACTGAATCAAGACTCTGTGGTGCCAATACGAGATCCATTAAGAGTGCTAATAAACCCTGAGTTCTGTAGCAGCTACAGTGTTTTTGTCATTGTCCTGAGATGTGATCTATTGTACAATCTTGGTCTCATCCCATACACACATATGCACATGCAAAACTACACACACAAAAGAAATTCAAAAGATGGTAACATGATGTTATTGTCTCCTCTTGACCTCAGCATATAGCTCTAACTGTAACATTGACATAGAGATTTGGGAAGTGAGGGAAGGGCATCACAACCTAAATCCTAGGGATTGCGTCTGCTGCATGAGGAAATTCAAAGAATTAATCAGGTAGTCCCAGATGCGTCTCCAGGACTGCTGCCTTCTGGAGCTGAGACTTTCTTCTCAGGGTACAGGAGTCCTCTCATGAACTCGAGCCCACGGATTTTCTTTCTGAGAGGAGAAAAATATTTTAAGGTACACCAAACAGGAACAGCATTGCCCAACTTTTATGTGAACAGATCATCTGTGAGAGGCTGGTGTTAATACCCATATTGGTGTTTGGAGGCAGTGTCCTTACCTGAGGCTATAAAACAGGGTGGATGTGGTTGTACTTTATACCCCAACCACTGAAGCCAGGATGCCCAAGAGAAATAAAATACTTCAGGGGAAAAAGATAAATATGAATAATTATATACATCCTGTGGTGAGAGTACTTATCTACAATTTGGCAGGTGGGAGTTCCAGCCCCTGTTCTTACCATATTCTTTATTTTTATGCAGAGACCCACTATGATAATGTACAGAAACAGCCCCGAAGTAAGAATCAGAGTGCCAGCCTCCCAGCAGAGGTGAAAGCCATAATCTTTCCATGCCCTTTCTCTCTTATCTTGAATAATTTGTGCCATGGCGCTGTCACCTCTAGGCAGGCAAAGTTTTCCACTATCTACTTCCTTCAAGCATGGTCTTTAGGATGTCCTTCCAGCAAATTAAGTATGAGTCTAAATCCTTCAGGCAGAAGGAGGGCACAGGTCTGTCTTGCCCTCAGTAAACAGAATAAGCATTTTTCTAAGCAGCAACTGCAAGTGCTTTTTTCAGCATCAGTGTGCCATCCATCTGCATGTATTCTAGGAACACCTAGTAAGACTCCAAAACATGCACCAGATAAAATTTGATCAGAAACTAATGCAGAAAAATGTCCAATTCTTTGATGTGGTAGGGAATTAAGTGGCAGAAGGTGGCAAGCTTCTGAACATGGCATATTTCTGCAAATGCACAACAGCAGAACACCTTGAAAATACAAATTTGAGCAGTGAGCTACATGCAACCAAGTAGCAGGCAGATTACGTTGCATAATTTTAATTCTAAATTGAACCCGAATCTTTCTGTAGACAACCGAGTCTTTCATTGTAGCTGACTGTAACTCAATGTATTAAAAATACATATTTTTGTGAGAAGCAGAGCTGGTTAAATGTATTCTTCTGGAATAGTGGGATGTCAGAAGACTAAAATTGGCACTTTCCACAAGAATATATGCATTCCTTCAGAGCCATTGACAGAAAGCAGCAGGCAGCAGGGTATTCCTGCTTGTTGCCCTGGCAGGCAGGTGGCTTGCTTGGCTGACCAGCTCCCAGCCTGTCCCACTGGGCAGACGGGGAGACAACCAGCATGTTATCTTGCCAGCTTTTTGGCTGTCTGACTGGCAGATGGACTTGCAAGCTGCCCGGCTGGCTGCCTGCCTAGCCCTCCTTTTGCCTGCTGGCTGATTTACCTGCTGCCCAGCTCCGCAGCTGCCTGGCAGGCTGCCCAGTTTGCCTGATCATGGGTGAGGTGATGGGCCCAAAATAGTTTGTTCAGCAAAGCAGGAGGCTGCAGCATTGGTGTTTTGTTCTCATCCAATCTGGAATGTCCCATGAAGCAGAAATTCCCATCCCAGCAAGCTTTAGTAATCAGTTTACATCGTTTACCCATGTATTCTGTACTGGCAATTATGAGTTCTTAAGGCTGAAGAAACACCCCACTGGAACTGTTTGCTTAACATTTACCTGACTCATTTTTACTCCTCAGGTTCATCTTACAGATTTTCTCTAACAGAGTCAGAAAAGATTTTTAGATGGGCTTGTAATGTCATATTAATCACTCACTGGCTCTGTTTGCGCTGAATTAAGATACAACCAAAGCCATAAAGTTCTAATAAACCCTAAAGTGGACTCATGAAAAATCATAATGATGACAGTCTGGGATATATGGCCAGAATCTGTGCCAAAAGGACTGAACTTTTTCTTATGTACAAAACATAAAGAAAAAAATTCTGTTTGTCATAAAGATGGTAAGAGCCTGCCTTTTCTCAGAATACCATACCTTTAATGGTTCCTATTTCAGTTTAATCACACTGTCCTAAAGATTTTACTCTGCTTAAATAATGAAAAAAGGTGTTATAAAAATTGCATGAAATCAGCTTGCCCCCGGACAGGTTCTGTTGGATGTAATTACATATGCTTCAACAACTGGAGCAATGTGTTGTGTGAAAGGCTTTTAAGGTGACAGAAGTTAATTGTGCAGGTTTTAAGGTAAAAAGAAAATGGAGGGAATGACGAACACCCTGAGAAAAATCTGTTCGTTTTTTTAAAACTCAAGAGAGTAAAGATGTTATTAAATTTTAAATGGACAAAAAACAGTGGCAAATAGGGGATACACTTTATCGTACAGGGGAAATAAAAGCAGACACTCACCTGGGTGGAAAGTATTGCACTCCAAGAAAGCCTGTCAGATGTAAAGTTCTTTATGATATACCTACATCTAAAATAGGACAGTTGCCTATAAAGCAGGCTGTGATATTTCCCTAGTGACACCAGTCTACAAGGCAGTACAATAAGAAATATCACTTCTATTTTCTGCAATACTGGTAATGACAGTACATCAGAATCGAAGTGCAAGGCTATGGAAAACATTCAGACTTCTTTTTTTCCATCTGAAATACACAAAGCTTTTTGAAAGAACCCTCTGGGTGGCATTTCTCTAATGAACAGTGAACTTGCTTTCCCAAGCTGTGTCAGATTGTCACAAAGAAGACAAAGGAACTTTGCATGCCTGTAAGTGGTTTATTAAAGTTAGAAATAAATAAATCAAAGACCAAATAAATGCTCTTATCAGCTTATACTGTGCATATGCTATAGTAGCTCTTTATAATGTAGAATATTTGGTACATAATCAATCCCGTTCTAGTTTCTTATTAATACATTTTAATTTCCTATTGACTTTCAGACATCTGGGTATCAGGTCTCCCATTATGCAGGAGTCACTAGAAGCACAGTGGATATTTATTAAGTGTGATTTCTTGAGTTACAGCCCTTGTTCAAGGATATTGCTACCAGTACGTTAATTGCTGCTAATAAATTAATTATATTGCATTGGAATACATAATAAAATAGAGGCATACTCAAGGAGTGAAGGATTATTGTTGAATTTTAATGTTAGATTCAAGTATATCAACTTTACTGCTTATTCTTTCCTGTTCTATGACCACTTGATTTTGATTAGCTGGAAGCATGCTTAAGAAACTCCTACAGTCTGCTTAAAAAGATGGCAACATTTCACACAACAGAATGCAAGGAACAATATGCCATTCACCCACACATCTACCTGACAGTCCTTAGCAAATCTTTAATTTTTATTTCTTATGAAAGGTTCCTAATTCTTAGCCATTCTCCCTGGGGAGCTTTCACTTCCCTGTGACTTAATTGTTTTCAAGTCTAGTCTATTCTTTTTTCCAGTTTTAAATTATACTTTTTTCTCATTAGCAGTGTTACTACAAATAAATCTCATAATCTGTTTCCTTCCATGGTGTACACAGTATATGTCAGTCAAGTCCGTAGTGACAAAGAAAAGAGCTTTTGGAGCAAATCTAGGGTGTTAATGCCTGGCTCCTGTGACACCTACAGTGGGACAGCAGCCTGCTTGTAGCCATGGCCAGAACTTCTCAGCTCAGGGAAGACAACAACCACAGAGTCCTGTGACTGCCATTTACTGGAAAGAGACTCTCCATTATAATGTCGAATTTTGGTGCTTAAATTCTTCTTACATCCTCTTTTAGGGATATAAAGAGACTTAAAGATGCTCTTCCAGATAACTAACTGAATGAATTGTTCAAAGATGGACTCCTTGCATGGCTTGACCTTGCAAATCTTTCCATATAGCTGAATGTTCAATGGTAGCATTTTGTTTGTTCAAATTGCAATTCCTCTCCCATCGTTTTCTTGGCAAGATGAGGGATTTATGCTCAAAACAGCTACTTTCTATGCTGAACTGTATATTATCAAAGTCAGTAAAAAAACCCCAAAGTTGAAAAAGTTGCTGTATCCAGTATTTGAGATTGAAAGGGCAAGAAAAGATGTTTTATGTTTTTGCTAGAGCTTGCAGTCAAGCAGACAGAACAAATTTTAAAGAAAAAAAAAGGACACAATCTTACAGAGACTAGTTTACTTTTATTAGGATGAACAGCTCTGTGGAATCTGCCCACAGATTCAGCTTCATAAAACTGTTATGCAAGTGTTTTATCCCCACACTCAACCTAGATGTAAATAGCATCCTGGAAAACACTGTCTCAAAGGTATGTGAACAATACAAACATATATCTCTTCTGTACTTTTCAAAACTACCTTATATTATAGCTTCATGAAGTATACATGCATTTTGCATTTTTCATATTTTGGCCTGATCTTTGGGGATGGTCACACTTAAAACGGAGCCCATTTTGGTGCAAAGCTACAATTCCAATTATGACAAAGTGCTAGGGAAGAGAAGTTGATTATACTATTGATATAGTGTTCATACCCAGATGTCTTACTTAATAAATTATGTCTCAGTAAATGGATTCATGGCCACAATTTCTGTCTCATTTTTTTAGTAATTATGAGTAGTTTTTCACATTGAGTTTACAGTTGACCTGGAGTTTCTTACTGGAGATGTCAAGACTGTCATGTCAGTTCACTGATTTGTTTCTCTGATGTTTTATTTTTTCCCTCCTTCCCTAATGAAATATATTTTTTCATGAACTTTTGGCTATTATAATGATTTAGTAGTTCATTAAACCCACCCTTTGCTTGCAGATTTTTAGTTGCACCATACGAAACACAGCATGGAAACAGAAAAAGAAAGTCATTAAACAATGAAAATAATGCATAAAACTGAGTTAGAATTTCCAACAAAATATTTTATAAATCCTTGACGCTTATTATGACAACACAGATAGTCACTAACTTGCTATGTTGGTGTGATGCTATGCTAAAATGCAGGGACTCAGTGATATTTTCTCTCTTCAGTGACTCAAAGGTAAAAATGAAACCCCTCTTGGGCAAAATATCCCTAATAAACATAGCATTGACATTAAAATATGACAGGATGACAGGCACAATGGTAAAGAAAACTTGAATCACTCTTACTGCATGAGACATTGTGAAGGTAATTTATGAATAATCCAGAGAAGGTTATGCTAGATAAAACAGCTTAATTCATCTTTGTCAGTTCATGCGTAACACACATATTGATTCAATTCTAACTTCTTAAAGGTTGTTATTTGAATCCATTGAAAGTCTGCTAGATCAACCGGATCCATTACAAAGATGGGGATTATCAGTAATTTATCTAATACGCAAACACTTTCTTCACTTATTAAGTCCATTCAATAAATGACTTATGCTTCTTACAGAACTTGTTCATGAATATTTGATTAGAAGGTTTCCATATCTTCATCTGAAAATTTGAACAATAGTTGCCTATCAGATTTACTATGTTTTAACATTTTTCTTTTTTTATTTGTTTGGGGGGTTTTGTTTTGTTTGAGTTTGTTTTTTTGTTGTTGTTTTGAAATGTATCTGTAAAACTAAACTTTTAGCTTGGTAGCCTTTTATTTTAAAATAGGGAAAACAACACAGCTAGAAAGGTCATGAGCAAGCTATCTCCAAAAGACCCTTTTATTAACCTTCTTTGCAACAAGCTGTGTCAATTTTACTTCAATGTACTGATGTTCAGATGCTTTACATACTGAAATATGCAGCACAGAGAAAATAAAGGTGCAGATAATGTGCCTAGTCTGGAGCTTGACTGAGTAAGCAGGACTTCTGAAATCCCACATTAGTTTAACCTGTACTGCAAGCAAATACAGTGTGCAAACCTACATCAATGGTCATTGTTTTTCTCTACAAGCCTATGAGGAAATACATTATTGTTCAGTTAGCTGGCAAAGTATTATCACAGTACATCAGTTACATGTCTAGATGAGAAATCCAGCTACAAATAAATAAAATCTCTCCTAATTCAGACAGAATTAATATATTTGCAGCTAGTAAAAAGTACCATTAAAAAATAAAAAAAAAAAGTAGTAGTAGGAAGAGCAGGGACACAAGAAATGACCAGTTATGCAGAGAAGTCCTATACGTGCTCTTAATTTCTTTGTGATAACATTACATTAAAATCTTATGGGACTACAATCTCCCTTTTTAAAAAAAAAAAAAAAAAAAAAAAAAAAAAAGAGAGAGAATTGTAAAATTGTGATGAAGATTTTTACTGAGAATGGGTAAGTTTCTTCAGCCAATAATTCTGTTACTTCACCTCAGCACCTACAAAGCACTAGAGGCATTCGACAGCCATTAATTAGGCTGTTATTGTTATCTTTTTCATTCTGTCTCAATTAATATTGAAGTAATTCATGCCAACTGGAAAAGCTTTGACAGGGAAGATTGAGCAAGTCCCACCTGGTGGTTTGCTATCCTGAACTGTGGAAATATTTTTTGCATATTCCTGATGACATTCAGCAAGAAAGTGAGGATTTGAAGTTTAGTCTCCCAGTTTTAAAGAAACAAAAATAAAGTCTTTTTCTTTGCTAAACAATAAAACCCTAATCTGCACTAAAATTTTCAAAATTTGCTCACAACATTTCCAAAGTATTTATCATCTGCAAAAGACTACTTTTTTGTTTCTCCTTTGTGTATGGACCACAGAAAAAATAAAGGAGTACTAGAAAAACAGCATCCCTTGAGAAGTTTAGCTCCACACATCATGTTCCTTCACTTTAAATGAACCACAATCTTTGCTCTACCTTCTTTATACCTACCTATATCTCACTGGATCAGCAGGCTGCTATAAAACATAATTAAACCAGGCAGGGGTTTCTTACTTCTTGTCTGTCTCGTGGTAATGCAGATAAACCCTGAAGGTTGTACCCTGACATCTATTTAATTTAACTCATTCTCTGCTCCCATTGTTTCATTCTAGCTTAGTGATAAGTGCCCACCAGACTTTGAGATGGATTTTATCCATATTATGGATAAAACAAACTACAACATACACTTCTGTTCCTGTTTTGTGGATTCATGTTTTCTTCCTGTTTTCCTCAGTCTTTAGCAAAATCCAAGCTCAAAAAATAATAAACAGGTTTCTACATAGCTTTGCATAGATCTTTCAGATCCTCTTTCTTAGCATCTTTTGCTATAAAAGGTCCTTCCAGTTCAGAGTTTAATAAAAAAGTTGCATTTTGCATTTTGCATAACAGAGCTGTTGACAAGTCAATAACATATGCCTGGAAATCATCCACTGAAATAACTAGTCTTAACATCAGTGTGCTCACTCTGAGCAGAAACTCCACCCTAGCCTTGAGAAACTGTTCTGGGGGAAACTTCAGTTGAAGCCAACATCATTAGTTTCCACAGGATCAGCATTTTGTAACAATGCTTCCCTTGCACACCCTGCTCCAGGCCTCATCTCTTCATTTTTGTGTCCATGGCCTCCAATGCTGTGGTTATGGAAGTCCTATCAGCCCCTAAGAAAGAAATGAAGGGATAAAAGTAACAAGGTCTATGTGGCAAACACAGACCTCCGCAGCTTGTTGGATTTCCATGGCCTGACTTAACAGATGGATTTTGTGCAGCAGGGAAGAAAATCTGGGGATGTTCTGGCCCCTCTGCAGGCAGAGATGGTGCTCCCTGTCACAAGGGAAGAGGGGATGTGCTGCTGCATTCAGCCTCCAGCCCTGTTCATTGTGGCAGTAAGGATTGTTTGCGTCGGTGGAATCTCCTGCATTTGCATCAAGTCATTTATCTTCAATACAGTGTAGGTAACCTTGTCAAACTATTGAAGGTAGAGGTAAATCTATGAGTGTTTTGGCATAAGAACGATTGAAAATCATTTAATTATGGTGTTTGAAACAGTCTGCACAGTACAAGCCTCCCTGCAATCAGTACAGTAGAAATACTTTCCTCTGAAATGAATAGCTTTAAACGCAGGATATAAAAATCAGTGACAAGCAACTATTAATATGAAAGCCATTATATCACCAAACCTCCCTATGCCTGCACTGCTACACCAGAGAAATCAGGCATTTCTTATGAGAAAAGATAAAGTTTATGAAACAGGGAGTGCTTGGTCTTGGGTTATATTGATCTCCAGTGGCATTAGATAGCTGTCTTCAATGTTTCCAGTTTTCAGGCTTCAGCCTGAGAGTATGTCAGAAGTTGGTTACAATCAATTCCCTGCTTCTAAGTTTTTCTCAGAACCAAACATTTAATTTGTAATCTGACGAGTCTCATTTTGATGGTTAAATAGAATCTTATGTGATGGGGCTAGAGTACACATGTCTATCCACATCCACACCAGTCTGAAAAATAAACACTGTTTGAGGATGCAGGTTCTTTTGTAGATAATACCTTCCACCTTTACCTTTTTATTTCCACGCATGCCTGAAATTAGCAATGACACACCAAAAGGCTGTTTCATTTCTTGTTAGTAGAAAACCAACAACAGAGTTTAATTAAGAATCGGTAACCTGGATAATCATCCTTTCAAGTTGGAAGAGCTTACAACAGGGAACCAATTTTCCCAGTATGGACTGCAGGTGAGTGATAATCAAGCAATGAGTTACTTACAAATACAGTTAAGCTATGTATCCACGCAAGGCTTAGTCAGTCTAAAAGACCACTGTCACCAAACCAGAGATCTTCCCTACTCCATACGTATTTTAGCTCCCTCTTGTTCTGTCCCTCCTTTGCATGGGCTCCAGCACTCATTAGAGCTTTCCTGAAGTTGATTCAATTCACAGAGTGGAAAAAACCTTTTTTTTCAATATTGTCATTTTGCAAGGTTAGTGAATTGAATTAGCTCACAGTGAAGTCCATAAATAGTGTAAAGCAGCATAAGGTCAGGAGTGGAAAGGAAAAAGGAGGAAAGAAATAGAGTGGAGTGGCATCACCATACACCACCATACATGAGCAGCACGATCTACTCACCCAAAACCAACTCTACTTCACAAACAAACAACCAAACCAAACAAAAGCAACAACAAACAAACCAAAACAGGGTGGGCTAGAATGGAGGGTGAAATATTATT
The DNA here is from genome assembly GCA_013400555.1 of Jacana jacana. Taxonomy (NCBI): domain Eukaryota; kingdom Metazoa; phylum Chordata; class Aves; order Charadriiformes; family Jacanidae; genus Jacana; species Jacana jacana. The sequence goes on from VZTM01029918.1 coordinate 13,355, forward strand.
AAAAGACCACCTTTGGGGCTTAGGGGGGTGCTGGATTTTTGGTTTTGGTTTGATGATTTTTGCATATGAAGTCTGATAAAAATTACAAACAAAAAAAATTTAGAGTCTGTGACAAAATATTGTTATGGTTTTTGTACTTTCCCATTATGTTTTATTTTAGGGGATTCTGAGAAACTACATAGATTCCTCAGGCATTTTCAGAGACACCTGGTAAATCTAGCCACTACTGTAACTTTCAACTGTTATCTTAAATCATGGGTTTATTTGGAAACAATATGTCACCTGATAACAAACTCAGAAAATGAAAAGCCAAAGGTTCAGTCTCCTCCTTAGAGCAGTTCCACACAAGTGAACAAAATTAAGACAGGATAATTTTGATCCATTGATTCAAAATGTGTTGAATAATAAAAAGTATGTGATCTGATGTGCTAGATCAGTGTAGAATACACTGTCATATGATGTCACCAATATAACTCAACACAGTTGGGTTTCATCTCAGTTTGTGCCCCTGAGAGATTCAATTTTCCAGCAGTTAATGAACAGATAACTGCTATATTGGAAACACTTTGAAGAACTTTAAATATAGTGGGAACACTTTGAAGTACTTTAAATATTTTAGCTTATGTTCTCCTACGAGAAAAGAAATCACCTTGAAACGACAACAGAATTTTTGTTTATCTGAAAAGAATTTGTCCAGAATAAGAAAAATAAATAAAATGTATGTTTCAGTTGTTGTGGGTTTATATTTAAACGTTAAACAGATATGTATTTGTTTTGTGGAAATTTAGCTCCTGTGTCTTAGAACAGAGTGAAAAACCCACTGCTTTTCCAACACAAGGTTACGTCATTTAGTGCCTTATTTGTAATATCAGACCAAAATTTAATTGTTTTCTGTGCCTTAATTTTGCAATATTACCCTGTGAAGTACCTGAGAGTTTGCTGGCACTGAATTTCTACATAAGTATGAAAAAACATAGAAGTGCACTCAAGCAGCTTTTGTAGACTGTATGCTGTTTTATTTATTCTTTTCCTGTGACGAGTTTACCACATTCATGCCACTATATGAATGTATGGTTCCAGTACCAGTTCATAGAAATGTGTTTGCCTTTAAGGTAAAAGAGTTCTTCCTTCCTATACAATGTACTAGTGAAGCTCTAGGGAGTAGCGGGGGAAAGTTGGTTCTTAGTTCTGGGTGTCCTGACAGGAAAACTATGAGTTGCTGTTGAAGTATCTGTAAGTACCAGTATTCAGTCCAAACGCTGGATGATATGCTGGTGAATCCTGGGAAAATATTATCATCTCCTACACGCTCAGGCTTCATGAGAACATGTCTCTTCACAAAGCCTGTGAGCCACAGGTTGAACCCAGTTAACTACAAACCTACTGAACTATCTCATGCCTTAGGCACTTAGGTGCCATGTAATGGTCACAATAGGCCTAAGGTAGCTTAAGTGGGTCCTTGACATAACAGTGGGACTGGGGAAAAGGCATAAGAAAATAAAAAGAAAAGAGCAAGGGAGCACTCTTTTGATGTCCCTGCCTTCCCTTGTTTGCATGAATACTGATCCAACTCCAGAGGATGAAGAAATGGGGAAATACTGTCCTGCTTCACCTACTTTATTCTCTAACCTGTTGTTTAAACTGATGTTGATTAAAAATGTTGAAAAGCTTATTTCCAAAAGTGTTGAATCAAAAACATTAAGATATATTAGTTTGAATTAATTAAAGCTCTGAGTCTGAAGTAGAGTATTTAGAGAACATTAAACAGTCATGTGGGCAGCCTCAGAAATGCAGTGGCAGCATTTAACTTAGCTCACTTCAAAAGATGCTTGCATGAGGATTCAATGCACTTTGACTAACACACTTTAAACTTGGATCTTAAATTAATTTGACTACCAAGTAGTCAAGCCTTTAATTGACCGTGAAAGCCTTTAAATCTATGTCTTTTATCTGAAATGGTTGTGAAATTACACAAATGGTGACAATGAGCCTCAGAATCCTGGATAGCACTGTCTAAGCAATTTTCCATTACACAAGTGAGAGGATTTCCCATAACATATCCAGAATTGATTGGGTCAGTGCAATGCATCTTCATATCCAGGCATCCACAAATACCTGCTGCTATAAGCAGGTGGTGATCCCTCACCACTTCACATTCATAGTCTGTTATGAAAAGTGTATGGTTGCATTCCTCTATCCTTGGCTACTTTCATATTGTCCCTGAAGAACTTTCTGTCTGGAATCCCATCAGTGCAGCTTCATGCCTCCATTGTCACTGGTGCTCCACAGATCTTCCCATGGTCTTTAGCCCTGTAATGTTCATAGCTACTTCAGTCTTCCTCTCAAAATCTCTGACACACCAGTGGCACCCCATTGTTCACTGATGC
>VZTM01029920.1:0-13314 GCA_013400555.1 Jacana jacana
GAGGAGGAGAAGGAGGAGGAGGGCAGTGCTCAGCATCCCTCCATCCCCACTCGCTTAGGTGTTTCAGTGGCAGGGACTTTCCCTCCCCTCCAGGTACTCACAGTCAGTGAAGAAGACATGGGCAGCTCTGTACTTGGAGGTGGGGGGATCCTTAAAGTCATTGATGAGGGAGTGGATGGACTGCAAAAGAGAAGGGAACAGCTGGGTGGCACCGTGGACAGCCCAGCAGGGTCACCCAGGGTCCCACCTCCTGGGATAGGGGAAGCTCCTGCACCTCTGGTCCACCGCCCCTGGTGCCAAGATGTCATCCCAGGGTGGGCACCTCCCCACCTCTCCCCAGCTGTGTCCCCATCCCCACATCCTGTACTCACCTTCTCTGAGGGGGTGATGAGATAGACAGCCTCCAGGCTGGGCAGTGGCTCCCGGCGCTTGTTGATGTCTTCCACAACTGTGGGGGGAAAAAAGGAACCATGGCAGGGACTGGTGTGGGCAGGGACACTCAGCTGTGGGGGACTGTTGGACACCCCAGGGACACTCAGCTGTGGGGGACTGTTGGACACCCCAGGGACACTCAGCTGAGTGGGGTTGTTGGACACCCCAGGGACACTTGGCTGAGTGGGGCTGTTGGACACCCCAGGGACACTCAGCTGAGTGGGGTTGTTGGACACCCCAGGGACACTTGGCTGAGTGGGGCTGTTGGACACCCCAGGGACACTCAGCTGAGTGGGGTTGTTGAATATTCCCACAGCAGCACAGGACCAGCCCTGCCAATCCCTCCATGTCCAAAACACCTCCAGCCACTCACCTCTGCCCACCCAGGAGTGGGGCAGGGGCTGTCCCCACCCCAGCCCCCCTGCCATGGTGGCCCACTGGGGCTGGGGGGGCGGTGTCTGGCAAGGTCTTCAGGGAGCAGTGGATTTCTCTGTGTGCTCCTGTGCCTTAGTTCACTCTCACACCCCTCTGCCAGAGGTGACCACCTGGGGGTGATGCTCTGGAGGAACCCAGGCTGGGGCAAAACCCCGCTGCCCCCAGCACCTCCCAGGGCACAGTCTGGGGTTTCCTTCTCCTTCCCAAATGCTGCAGGGAGCTATTTATAGGGCTGACATAAACCAACATCTGGTCTCCTCCTTGGCCTGAGATTCTGCCAGGAGACAAGGTGTCCCCAGCAGGCAAGGAGGGAGGCTGTGAAACGTCAGCCTGGCACCAAGACAGCCGGCCATGAGCAATGGGAGGCAGCGTGTCCTCCATCCCCAGTGGGATGGGGCCGGGTGGGGGCCATGCCACCACCCCAACTGGGCTTGTGCCCGGCTGGAGGTACCTTTGAGGGTCCCCTTCCTACACTGAGGTTTTTTGGGAGAGGGCTGGGAGCTGGTACTCACTCGTTATGCCCTCTGTCATGATGTCGGTCATCTTGCAGCAGGAGGAGAGCATGCGCATGCTGAGCTGGTCCACCACCAGCACCTGCGGAGAGGGGGCTGTCAGCTGGGGGGCAACCAGGGAACTGCCCTTCCCCACCCTTTCCCCACCCTTGGGGGGGGATGGTGGTTCCCTGCCCCATGCATCTACATCCCCTTCCCCGCTTCCTCCTCCCAACCCTCTGTGTCCTCTTCTCCTGGCACCTCCAGGGTTCAGTGCTCACCTTCCATTCACCCTTCTTCTTCACTTTGCGGATCACATCGTGCATAATCTCTGCAAGAGAGGGAGCGTGGAAAGGGGAGGGGGGTGGGGGTTAGCACCCCAATTCTCCCACCACCACCGTTAGCACCCCAATGCCCAGCAGCAGCAGCAGGGTTTGCACCGGGGGAACCGACTGCCCACCCATGTGTAGGTCCATGGTGAGCCCTGCTCCCCCAGTGCCCTTTATGGGGATGGTGAGGAGGAGATGGGGGGGGGGAGGGGGCTTGGGCTACCCAGGGAGGGATGGTCACCCCCCAGCCCTTTTTTTTAACTCTCATGCTTTGTACTAACAGATGGAGCCCACACTGGTGGGGAGCTGTGGGCTGGGGTGGGTTAGGGAAGGTTAAAGTGGGGGGTCCCTCTGGGGACCCTGGGGGCCACCCCACATGTCCCAGCCCTAATCTGAGGCACTGGGAAAACAACAGCAGCTTAAGAGCTCCTTTTAGAAACAAGAATCAGGCGGCCTGAGCCTGTTGTAATCCCCTGCAATCCCATCCCGCCTCCCGCGGCCGCCGGGCTTATGCAAGCGGCCAGGGACAGCAGCAGCACCACCAGGTTCCCCCTGCACCCCAGGGACCCCCTGAGGGCTGGGGACACCCTGCACCCCCATTCCCAGGCACAGACACCCCACTTTTTCCCAGAGCCAGTGGGTGCAGGTTAAGGCCACTCGAGGAGATGGGACAGGGTTGTCACCTTTTGGGTCTGGGCTGCAGGAAGGGGGTTTTGAGCCTCACCAGAATAGGTCCATGCCCTCCTCCCAGACACACGGGCTGCCTGGACAACTCTGCTGGGGACATGAGGTGCCCCCACAACACTGAAGGTCCTCTGTTTGCCCGGGTTTATGAACCATCACCTCTTGCAGAGCAGGGACACGCGCCAAGGAACGGCCTGGCCACACCAGTTCCTCCCCCTTCTCTCCCTCCTGGAGGGTTTTGCCCCCACCCCCACATTCCAGGGACAGGGATGGAAATGCTCAATCAAAACCCAATTAAGAAATGGTTCTAAACTAGAGCAGGCGTTGGGAAACGGTGGGCAGGGTGTCACCCTGCCAGCTTCTGCCTTGGGACCCTTCCCCTGCGGGACTGACCCCAAGGATTCTTGTCCCCCAGGTGAAGCTCGACTTGGGTTTGTTTGGAGCCCAACTTTGTCCCTTTTTTAGCACAAAGCTTGAGGGAAGCAGGACAAGGAGGTTGCCCTGGGAGCACCCAGCCCTAGAAACTCCTGCTTTAGGGTGATGCTGAATTTGGGCAAACCACCCCATGTCCCCAGCCCTCCCACCTGCTAGGGATTTGCATGGGGACAAGTGGCTTGGGGTCACCTGGGACCTCGTAACCACCCTCTGCCACATGAAGCATCCTCCCCAGGAGAGCAGAGGGGCCCTGCCAGGCTCGCCTTGGCCCCAGACCCCAGGGGTGATGCTCCCTGTGGTTTCCCCACACTGCTGGGCTCATTCACCATACAAACACCCTGCGGGTATTACACCCCCCCAGGTTGTCCACGGGGCTCTGAGTCACAGCACTGGGCTGGCGACTGGTGCCAGCAGGGCTAAACTGGGGACCCTGTGAGCATCACTGGTCTAGCTGTCTGTCCTGCTCTAAAACCTGGAGGCAGCTATTCCTACCACTGCACATCCATCCACTCTGGTGAGATCCCAGCTGGAGCACTGTGTCCAGCTCTGGAACCTCAGCACAGGAAGGACATGGACCTGTTGGAGCAGGTCCAGAGGAGGGACACAGATGCTGGGAGGGGCTGGAGCCCCTCTGCTGTGAGCTCAGGCTGAGAGCGTTGTGGGGTTCAGCCTGGAGAAAAGAAGGCTCCAGGAAGAACTTAGAGCCCCTTCCACTCCCCAGAGAGGCTCCAGGAAAGCTGGGGAGGGACTCAGGGATCAGGGAGGGGAGACATAGGACGAGGGGGAAGGGTTTGACACTGAAAGAAGGGAGATGGAGATGTGCTGTGAGCCCAGAGAAGCTGTGGCTGCCCCATCCCTGGAGGGGTTCAAGTCCAGGTTGGAGGGAGCTTGGAGGAACCTGGTCTGGTGGGAGGTGTCCCTGCCCAGGGCAGGGGGGTGGGACTGGATGGTCTTTAATGTCCCATCCAACGCAAACGACTCTATGATCTTCCCAGGGACATCTGCCTCAGGGGAGCCCAGAAGGATGTTGGCCATGAACTGGGGGTCCTGCCTGCCTTTAGCCTCTCCATTGGTAAAGGTGCACCTCTGGACCATGGGGAGGGCATGGAGGGTACAGTTGGGGTTGAGTCTGTACCCCATAAATGCTTGAGGTGGGCACTGCAGGTGGGCAAAGACTGCTGCCTGCACCCATGTGTGCTGCCTGTCCAAATCCACGTCACCCAAGGGGCAAAAAACATGGATGGGGAATTGTCCTCCACAGCGTCCTCAGGTCCTTCGCTCTTGCAGGAGCAGGGCTGGGAAGGCGGGATGGCAGCACATCCATCTTCTTCCTCCTCCTCCTTCCATTACTCACGTTTGGCTCCTTCCCCGGAGAGAGGATCCAGGAATAACAGTGGTGTTTACATGGCTGGAACGCATGCCAACACCCGCCGTCGCGAGCGGTGGGGAGTGAAGCACCGCGGGGCGATACGGGGAGGCGGGGGGAGACAGGGCGATAACCGGCCGGGAAGGGGTCAAGGTCCAGGCTGGGACTGGCCAGGAAGAACTCCTGCCCCTGCCATGGAAATACGACTGTGTGGGGCTGGGAGGGGAAGGAAGGAAGGAGGCTGGGACCGAGCGTCCTGGGGCCCAGGGGACAGTGTTGCTGGTGCAAAGGTTCCTGTGGTGCCGTGCTCCCACCACCCTTGGTTTGCTGCAGAAAGGGGGGGCGGGGGGAAGCAGGGCAGGGGAGCCCAAAAAGGGGTCCCCAAAAAGGCTGCCTCAACCACCCCCGAGCTTGTCCTCGCTGAGGCAGCTGCTGCAGGGGAATGAGAGGGAATGTCTTCAAGCTGCAGCAGGGTAGGGTTAGGCTGAACATTGGGAAAGAATTCTTCCCAGCAAGAGCGGTCAGAGCCTGGAATGGGCTGCCCAGGGAGGGGGTGGAGTCCCCATCCCTGAGTGTGTTTCAGAGTCATTTGGATGTGGTGTTGAGGGATCTGGTGTAGGGGAGAACTTTGTAGAGTGGGGCTGATGGCTGGACTCCATGATCCCAAGGGTCTCTTCCAACCTGAGTGATTCTATGGTAATACCGGGTTTGTCTTTTGCCCTCCCAGGGCCTCAGAACCTCTTTGGAGGATGCTCTGTGGATCTGCCTATTTCCTGAACCTGCCAGGGCTCTGAGCTGGCTCCAGCGGAAGAGCAGACCTGGAGACTACTTAACGTCACAGCCAGATCTGGAACATGTTCAAGGCAGGAGAGGACATCAATCTAGGGAATGGCCCAAGGCAGCTCTGGAGTAGGCTGGGAGCAGGGCTGGCCCCTGGTGCCAATGTGGGGCCACCTCTGACCAAGGCATGACCTGCAGGGATGGGGACTCCACCCCCTCCCTGGGCAGCCCATTCCAGGCTCTGACCACTCTTGCTGGGAAGAATTCTTTCCTCATGGCCAGCCTAACCCTACCGTGCTGCAGCTTGAAGCCATTCCCTCTCCTTCTATTGCTAATTACCCTTGAGAAGAGACCAGCACCAACCTCTCTGCAATGCCCTTTCAAGCAGTTGTAGAGAGGGATGAGGTCTCCCCTCAGCTTCCTCTTCCTCAAACTCAACAGTCCCAGCTCCCTTAATCGTTCCTCATAAGATTTATTCTCCAGGCCCTTCCCCAGCTCCATGTCCCTCCTCTGCACTCGCTCCAGCCCCTCCAGATCTCTCTCATGTTGAGGTGCCCAGAGGTGCCGAAATAGAAGACTATAGTGTCCTGTTTGGAGGAGATGTGACCACAACCTACACCACCCAGCTGTCCCTACTGCAACCACGGAACACCCAGGTTAGGGCAGAGAGGTCTGTTAGCACTTGGGTGGCCAGAGAGGACAAGACTAAGCACCATGGTTGGCCAGGGCTAGCATGGAAAGGGAGAAGATATGTGAATTTTGAGGTCAAAAGGTACAGAGCAAGAGTGTACAGCTGCTCCCTGGGCTGTTCTGGTTAATGTGGCTGCTGGAGTTGGGGCCACAAGATTGGAGACTTGGCCAAAGGCAGAGCTGAGAAGACACCCAGACCCATCCCAAGAGCAGGGCAATCTCTAAGCAGCCTCTCTGGGAAGGGCACAGGAGATGCCAGCACGTACAAGCTATGCAGGGCGAGCAATGCCAGGGAAGGCATCCTTGAGCCAATTCCACACTCGGTTACAGGATCAGCCAGAGACCCCAGGGGAAATTGCAGCTCCTCTCTTCCCCCAGATCCTCAAGCCAAGCCTGGACACCCCCCAAGAAGCAGCACTCTCATGTTCCTGCATTAGCAGGTCAGTGTCGCCACCCATAGCTTCTGGGCTCCAATGTCAGTTGGTGATGCTTACAGTCAAGCTTTTCATCTTGGAGATAAACCAGGCTTCAGGGGGAAAAAATGCACAAGTCTATCTCATCCACTGCTTCCAACACTTGGCTTGTCTGGACCTACCACGTTGCATCTGTTTCCTTCAGGCTGGAAGAATTTTAATTACAATTTCTACCAAGAACAGACAGCTCTAGACTCATCCTCCAACGTTAGAGACAACATCAGTGCCTGTGGACAGGGAAGAACACCTCTCCCACAAGCAGAGGACCTCCAGCACTCTTGAGAAACGTGGCCCTAAAAGTGCAATCACGCAGGTGACATGCTTGAGAGGAACCACCTCCCCCCCAGCCCACCACCTGCAGTTAGGCTTGTCTCATGCTACGTGTCAGTAGCATGAAAACGACTCACTGCATCGTTCTCCAGCAGGGCCAGAAGCTGGTGACACGGTGGCCTAGTAGGACTTGAGCCCATACATCACTCCAAGAGGCTTAGCATTATTTATACCAAGCTGGCCGGGCAACCTTTCTCCAAGCCTGCCTTGCCCTGCTTGCTCATGGGAAAAGGAACCAGCCCCACATCTCCAACTGGCTCTGGGGGAAGAGGGACCAATCCTGCCATCACTTGTTCCCACAGCAACCAAGCCAAGTGCAGCCTGTGTCAAGACAAACTCATCTTGGGATGCTCCGAGCTCGTTATCCAGCTTCAGAAAGGGCCTGAAAGAGCAGCCCTGACCTCCACCAGGTCGGTGGAAGCAGTAAACCCTTGCCTTGGCCACCACCCTCCCCTGGAGCACCAGGACAGGGGGAGGGATGCTATTTTGGCTCTAGCCCTTCCCTCCTGGAGAAACGCAGGAGGCCAAACTCCTGCTGCTCAGAAATGCTTCTTTGCTGCCACATCCCAGGACTGCACGGGCCACACGCCTTGGCCTGATATGGTAATGGAAATGGAGTTGCTTTACGGATGGACAACAGGCTACATAGAATCATAGAATCATTCAGGTTGGAAGAGACCCTTGGGATCATCAAGTCCAACCATCAGCCCTACTCTACAAGTTCTCCCCTACACCAGATCCCTCAACACCACATCTAATCTACTCTGAAACACAGTCAGGGATGGTGACTCCACCACCTCCCTGGGCAGCCCATTCCACTGACTGACCACATTTTCTGTGAAAAATTCTTTCCTCATGTCCAGCCTAACCCTACCCTGCTGCAGCTTGCAGCCATTCCCTCTTGTTCTATCCCTAATTGCCCGTGAGAAGAGACCAGCACCAACCTCTCTACAATGTCCTTTCAAGCAGTTGTAGAGAGTGATGACATCTCCCCTCAGCCTCCTCTTCCTCAAACTAAACAGTCCCAGCTCCCTCAATCGATCCTCATAAGATTTATTCTCCAGGCCTTTCACCAGTTTCGTTGCCCTCCTCTGTACTCGCTCCAGCACCTCGATAACTCCTGCAAGCCAGGATGCCATTGACCTTCTTGGCCACCTGGGCACACTGCTGGCTCATGTTCAGCTGCTTGTTGACCAGCACCCCCAGGTCCTTTTCTGCCAGGCAGCACTCCAGCCACACTGCCCCAAGCCTGTAGCGATGCATGGGGTTGGTGTGGCCCAAGTGCAGGACCTGGCACTTGGCCTCGTTGAAGCCCATGCCATTAACATTGGCCCATCCATCCAGTCTATCCAAGTCCCTCTGTAGAGCATCCCTGCCCTCATGCAGATCAACACTCCCACCCAACTTGGTGTCATCTGCAAACTCACTGATGGTGCTCTCTAGATCCTTATCGACATCATCAATAAAGATATTAAACAGGAATAGCCCCAACACTGAGCCCTGAGGAACACCACTGGTGACCAGCCACCAGCTGGCTTTAATTCCATTAAGCACCACCCTTTGGGACCATCCTTCCAGCCAGTGCTGGATCCAAAGGTACAGCACAAGGTCCTACAGCAGAGGGTCTGTCCCTAACCACAGGCTCTTCCTTGTCACAGGCTGGACTCAGCCCGTTCCCTCTCCCCACACACCCTCCGTTTTGGGATCCAAAATCCCAGCTCAGCTCTGGAGAGTCGGATCACAGAAATCCCAGGCGAGGTTTGCTCGAGACCCACTTCTCTTAAAAAGCTGTCACCCTGCATCTCCAAGACGAACACGTTTGGCTTTGGGTTGGCTTGGCAACTGCTTTTTTTTTGCTGGTTCATTAACTAATTGCTCAAGACAGTGTGAATGTTACATAGATACAACCGCGTTTGAATGTAGTGGAGCACGTATCTACCTCTGAACATCCTCAGCCGGGGATCTCTAGGTGCCAGGGTACCAGCCCCAAGTAGTCCCCAAGAAAACAGGCGTGTGGGACCAGAGGACAGCAGGGAGGCCACCAACCCCCTTCAGGACATAGAGAATAACGTCATTTACAGGACACAAAGCCCAGCTGATGTCCTTCAGTGTGGCTAAGAGCACCCTCAGTGATGATTTGAGTCTGGAGATCACTGTCCGTAAACCAAACAAATCTCAAACATCTCCCCTCCAGCAGTTCATGTCCCAAAACCTTATTTTTCTCACTGGATTATTTCTGGTGCCCACCTGCAAGACCTCAAGCCTTTCTGGAGGACACATTCCTCAGGAAGAAACCTGTTGGTGGTGCAGCCCAGGTACCATCCATCTGCAAGAAGTCCTGCACGGGCAGAATCTCCCAGGTTCAGCTTCACCCTTTCCTCCCCAACCCTGGATGGGGTGAACTTTGGTATCCTGACATCCAGAGGGTCTCCCTCATGGCCACTGATGAAAGCCACACCGGGCAGTATTTGGGCTACTCGGGGAAGCCACAGGGCGCTGCCTTTCTGCTGGGCCTCCAGTTTCAAGGATTAGTCATGGTAATGGTAGTAACCTGCGATTAAATGCTCCTCTCCCTGTTTGCACTGCTCTCCTGAAGGAGGTACGTATTTATACCCGCCAGCCAAAACCGTGGGTAACCTGCAGAGCCTGGAGAGCAGAAGGACAGAATCCTGGAGATCTGGAATTCCTGAGAAATGTTATAACGTGCCCAAAAGGAAACAAGGGAGATGAAACGCGTGATCACGCCCGCGGATCGCTCTCATTGACCACACTGGAGAAACTGGGGACAATTCACTCCTGGCAGAGCTTCCTCAGGCCTGCACGAGGACCTGGGAGTTGAGCAGAGCTTCTTCATCTGGGTAGAGTCATTGGGCCACAGACCACGTCAGGTCCCTTTTGAAGGCACCATCCTTCACTACTACTTGCCCTCTTCCATCACGTGTTTCCATCCCTGGTGAGATGTTGTACCTGGCTGTAGGTGCTGTCGGTGTAGCCAACGTTGGTGGTACCTCAGTGCCAAGAGAAGCTTTCCTCCAGCACGACGGCATCCATGGGGTGTCACAGCATCCTGGAGAGGAGGTGACCTTCTCTCAGGAGTAAGTCGCTCTCTCCTACACGTCTGGCTGGGACTTTTTGAGCCAGTTCTTCTCTGTCTTGAACCAAGATGGAGCAAAACACCAACAAATTGGGGCTCTTCAGTTTCGGTTTGGTGGGAATCCAGGCTGGGCAGGTCCCCCATGCCCACATGGACACCAGGGACAGGCTGGAGGGCACCCGATGTGTGGCTGAGCTGGTCCAACTCCTAATGATCTTCACTGCTCTCTTAGTGGCACAACATCAAACCATCTGAGGAGCTCCACAAATGACCCCACAACCTGCATGTCCACTTCTGTGTCTGTAAGCATCCACAGGTGTGTGAGTTCCTGGGCAACATGGAAGCCTTCAAATGAATGCACCTGCAGTCTGCTCTATTTTTGCACTCTCCAAAGCACAACAGCCAAGTTCCTTCCCACACCATGAGTTGGTGGCCGCAGCATCTGCTGCTCAGCGGGCAACTAAAACTCATGTGAGGGTGATTCTCTTTTGAAATGTGTTGATTTTATGGGACAACGGGGGGAATCTCTCCTGGAACATTCTTCCTGAGAGGTGCAGGGGAATTAGGCCTTACTTTTCTCTGTTTTTAAGAGGGAAAGAGTCTACGGCCTCCACGTCGGTGGCTTTTTCAACCTCCTTGCACATGCAGACACTGGTGGGTGGATGTAGAGCTGCCAGAGTGAGGTTTGTCATTCTTGGTAACCTTCCATGGTCACGTATGGGTGAGTATTTCTCAGCCCCCGATGTAGACAGTTGGGAGACAGAAATTGCTCTACGTGTGGGAAAATGAGTCCTGAATTTTGGGTGTATTTTTTTTTTTCAAGCTTTTCCAACTTCGAGCTGATGTTGGAGGCGAGACAGAGCCTGGTGACGGGGCTAAAGGCCCCCAGCAGAGGCTTTGCCAAGCACCCGTTCCTCTACCCACACGTCAGGCAGGCGGCTCCGTGCCACCCTCAGGACTCCTCAGAGCTGGAGATCAGGAGGGTAGATGGCCCAGGAAGTGTCTGGCTTCAGGGTCTTCTCCCACCCACGGGGGACAGGATGCAGAGACCCTTCCATCCTCCTCACCAGATGATGGTGGGGCTGGAGGCTCTGCCCCCATGCCAGGCGCAGCCCTGCAATGGTTCCACCAGGACCAGCCCACCTCATGCCCTTCGCTGCCTCCTCTTCCTCTGTTTGGCAAAGACCTTGCCAAGCCTGGCCATGGGACAGCACACAAGAACATCACACCCTGGGCCCTGAGGTGGGCTTGGCGCACCCCAGCACAACAGGCAGCATCTGGCCCTCAAAGTCTCCCCATGCCCTCAGCCCAGGGGTGAGGGGAGCACCGAGGTGCCCCAAGCAGCCTTAGGTGAGTCATGCACCAGCAACCCAGCAGCAGGTCCCACATGGCCACGGTCCGAGGCTGGCAGTGGGCCACCAACCCTGCCCGTGTCTCCTCCCTGTCCCTGGAGGTGCAGCATGAACCTGGGTCCCTGAGTCATCACATCCCTGCACGGGCCCAGGCAGGGGTGGACCCTCCAGAGGCAGAGCTGGGGACATAGAGTGATAGGGTACAGCAGTGCATGCTGTACGAGGGTGCTGGAGGGGCCCATCAGACCTCATCCAGGCAGGATTTAATGGTGGGACTCCTTGGTAGGGCTCTGGCAGGCACCCGGGTGCAGGTCAGCTTGGCAGGAGGCTATATAGTCAAGGATGCTCCGTGGGAGGATCAGCTGTGTCCTGGGGGAAAGGTGTTCTCTTGGTGTCTCCGAAAGGGAGTAGGGCGCTCCCTTGTCCTGGGGCTGCTCTGTTTCTCCCATCTGTCTGTGACAGCGCAAGGAAGCCCTCGGGGACGTTCCTCTCCTCTTGCAGGTGAAGGTGTCCAGGGGTTCTCAGATCCAACATGGGGATCACCTCTGTATGATCCAGCTATGTGTCCTGCACCAGCCCACCATGGTGGCTGGTGCTGCACAAGTGTCACCCCTGCAGCATGGCCCGTCTTGCCTCACTGGTGATAGTTCAACCAAGTAAACCCAGCCTCCTCCTCCTCCTTTCCACTGCAGGGTGCTGCAGGAGAGTGGGGACCCGGCCAGGCAGGAGAAGCTCAGGGCAGACCACCCTGAGAAGATCCAAGAAGATCCTGGGATAAGACAGGATGGGAGGAATGTCCATATGGGAGGTGGTTAGATGAAGATTTGGGGATGGGCTTCCTCAGAGGTGGGATCAGCACCCACACTTGGGTGAGATTGTTCTAACCAGCGCCTGGTTTCCCAAAGGGGTTCCCTGGGAGGTGGCTTCAGAGGGAGCAGAAGACACACCACAAGGACCTGGCCCTTGGGCATCACCTCCGGGGTCCGAGCACACTCAGCTCTGACCTCGGCCAAATGAAAGCAAGTCCTGGAGGCAAGCAGCCATTGCTGCTGGGTACTGCAGGGAGGCCCAGAGACAACCCCCCCCCCCGGCACCCAGCACCTTCCCATGGCTTTTGGGGGTGCCAATCCGGTTCTGCCCATCTCCTGCAACACTCGCCCACCTCCTCCTCCTGCCCACCTCCTCCCACCTCTCTAGAGGCCTCCAAAACCTGTCATGTTATGGCACCAGCTGGTCAGGAGAATAATCCGGGTCTGGAGGGAAGCCAGGGCAGAATGCAGCGCTGAGGGGGGGGGGAGGGGAGGGGGTGCTGACAGAGCAACAGAGCAAGCCATAGCAACGCAGCAGCATCCTTTCATCCCTCCCTCCTCAGAAGGGGAACCCAGGAGAGATACCCTGCCCAGGGGTCAGCCCCAGGCTTGGACCTCTCGCTCCTTATGAGCAGAAGCATCTTCTCCTGCAGGTAGACCTTGAGGGAAATCCTTGCCCAGGAGCTGGCGCAGTGAGGGAGAGCTGGGAAAATCCTCTGCTCGCCGCATTGGTGTCCGGGGAAGGAGATCTGGGTACCCCCTAGACTGGTCCTGACTCTGGGGGACCAGCTCCGAGCTGAAAACAGCCCCTGGAGGCAGGAACCCACCAACCAAGAGCAGGAGCTTCCCATGGCGGCCTGAGGAGGACCTGGAGTCCAGGTGGGAGGGGAGGGCTGGACCCCTGCAGGGTGCTCCTCCGAGGGCCCCCGTCCTCGCTCCTCTGCAGCATTTTGCCTGCACAAACCCTGCTCTCTCCTCCCAGACACCCACGCTTCTCCCCCCCCCCCCCCCCAACTCCCTCCCAAGCCCATCGGGCTCCAGTGCCCGTGCCCAGCTCCCAGCTCCCGTTTTTCCGTCTGGAATGATATTTTTCAGGGAAGAAACCGAGCAGTTTGTCACTGAAAAGCCTGAAGGGAAGGACTGAGCCAATTTCCATGATGCTGCCTTGAACCTCTGTGTGTGTGTGTGTGTGCTCTCTCCCAGCCTATTGCAGCGCAGAGCTAATGAATGAAAATAAGGGACATGCAGTGGCACTGGGCTCTGTCCCCTCTTTAGCGAGGGCACTGCATGAGCGTGGGTCCTGCCTGGGGGGCTGGTCCAGCTCCCCCCACCTCCAGCTGGGCAGCAGGCATCCTCCACCCCTGGGCTGGGGGCATCCTTCCTCCCTGGGCTGGGGGCATCCTTCCTCCCTGGGCTGGGGGCATCCTCCATCCCTGGGCTGGGGGCATCCTTCCTCCCTGGGCAGGGGGCATCCTTCATCCCTGGGCAGGGGGCATCCTCCCCACCCTGGAGGCGAAAGGACCAGCTCCACCACCACCCCCCGCCCCCAAAAATAAAACCAACCCAGCAAAGCACAAGAGCCCAACCTTCCCCCCCACACACACCTCCCACAGA
>VZTM01029927.1:0-25318 GCA_013400555.1 Jacana jacana
GGGCCGGGGATAAGAGGGCAATATTCATTCTCACTGGACTTCACAAAACACATTGGAGAAATCATTTAAATCAGACGAATCCATTAGAACCTAACTCTCCTTTTGATTCCTGGTGAAGACCAAAAAAAAGGGTAATGAACTGAAATGAAACATTCTCAGTACATTCCCCAGTGTGACTTATGCCCTCTCTGGAGAAGGAAGTGCCACAGAAACAATAAAGTCCTTTGGCTGGTGCCATCACACTCTGGAGGCTGGACATAAAAGTCACTGGTCAGCAAGGTCCCCAGAAACAGCACTGAGTTGATTTGGTTTGAGAAGAAAAATAAGGGCAAGACTATTTGCATAGGAATTCTGTCACTGCTCACTTGAACTGGGCAAGTAATAGCAGTCTTTCAGTTGATTATCATTAAATTTGGGATCTGTCTTTGGGAGGATGTTTATATTGCTCATAATACATTACTGACAGAAATACAGACAGAATTATAGCTGCCTTAAATGAAATTTTTTCTGCATCTTATCTCTTTCCTTATGGATCCATTTTACAACCTTACATGAAAAGCTGATCTCTAAAGTTTTTGAAACTTCTTATAAATTTTAGTGAGGAATTATATCCCTATCAAATTCCATAGTGAAGTTAAAGGGCTCCTTACAAACATAGAATTCTCTGGCAAAATCAATACTTCTCCAAATATATTCTACAGAGCCCAGAAAGATTTCCATGAGACCTTGCTGTTTCATCCTTCTTGGAAATCTTTGGTTGCTCAATTAACTGAGCAAAACCGGTCTGCAGTGCTTGCCGTCTTTCTGGTAGCTGCAGCCTGAAACAGAAACTGATGAGCTCCAAAACAGCAACAACAGCATGAAATTCTAAAGGCTCTCTTGTCCAGTGGCTGTCAGACTTCAGGCCTCAAGTGGCNAGTAGAATTTTGCAGCAATTCTCCAGGTTTCACAGATAATGATTTGCCCAGAACTGAAGCAATGAAAAGTAGCTGCACAACCAGGTGTCCTCAGTGAAAAGGAATATAATAGAACACAGAATATATAAAACTGCAGCTTTGAAAACCCGGCAGTAAAAATCTGTTCTAAGAAACACTTTGAAAATGTGATTAAAAGTTATCTACTTTATTTAGCCTTTGTCCTGGGCCAAAATACAGTTATACCCGAGTGTGGTTTCATTTCTGCTGTGATGCTTTGTGTAAAAATAGTCATGGATCAACCTGATCTCTGGAATAATTACATGGTATTAAACTCTGTCAAATATACTTAGCATACGCAGAAAAAAGGACAGGAGGTCATTTGTGGCATCAAAGCTTTACGAGATGCAATCCTACGCAAGGGGCTGTTAGTTTATACAAGTGACAGTTGTCACTTCAATAGCTCTTCTGTTTTCTAGACTTTAGGTTGAAGCATCTGAAGTAATTCCTTGCTGGGCTCAGTGCTGTTTATTGACTGGGGGATTGAGGGAACATGCTGTTGCTGGGAAACTGAGAGTGAGAGGCAGAAGTAAAACACGGCAGGTGGAAGCAGCATGTGGAAAGGGTGGTGTTCCCTTTCCTTTTTAATGAGATTTCCCTGTTTTTTTATTAATATGTACCTGTTGGAGCAGTCAACAGACTATTTGAGGAAGGAGGAGCTTGGCTGTCACTGGGAAGTTAGGGTGTGGTCAAAACACCGTGAAGTGAGATTTCAAATGGAATATATACTATTGCCAGAATATTAGGGAAGAAAATACTGTATGTGTTCCAAAAGTAAGAGCTATCTAACTAGTGATTTTATATTTTCTCATCTTATTTTGGGTAAAGATGTATTCCTTTAGCCTTTTTGTGGACTGTGATGTAGCAGAAGAACCAAAAAAAAAAATAAAAATAGCATAGCCTAACCTGGGATGGAGAACCTGGGGAACCTCAGGTTGTAACGAAAGGATTGACAGCAAAATATCATGGCTGTCATTCCAGAACAGAAGACGTACTGAAAACTCTTTATGTTGCCAAGAGAAGGGTATAGTGTTGGTGCATAATATTTGTGCTAATGGAGCACTTTTTAAACATTTTTAAAAAGAAAATAGTAGGAGATAAAGAAGACAAGAATTTTTTCTTGGAATAAATGTTTATACAATGGTTGGCATCTTGCTGTGGACTAAATCAAGGTCCTCCAGAATGAAAACACTAGATAAATTTGCCTAAAAGACTAAACCACCCTGAAAGAGGTTGTAGGATTTATATTCTCCATAGGCTGGACAACAAGGGAAACCTTTAATACATATTCCTCAATGACAGAACCCAACATAAAATGGCAAATAGCATTTTTGGGTTAGAGCCAGCTGAGCTTTCCTCTCATGCCCCCAACTAATGCAGGATCTGCAGGGAGTATGTTAAACCCAGAAGTCAATACATCTGTTGTCATATTTGGAATAAAACCAGCAGAGAACTGTTGGAAGGATGAACTTTAATTTTCGATATCCATTCCAAAGATAAAAGGCTTTACTCTCTTCCAAGGGACAAACTGACCCAGGATGTTACAGAAACTTTCCTCCTGGTGGTTTTTTTTAGTACTTACATAAGAGTGAATGCAAAGTTCCTTTTTTAGCAGTGGCGACTATGAAATGAGCTGAGAACCCTCACACGGGCAGGAATATGTTAGAGCAATTGAAATATACCACGACTTCCTTCATGTGCTGTCAAAGAGGCAGGTTGTGGGTTTTGTCTTCTGAGAATAAGGAGTTAGGATGGGTTAAACTGGCTGCTGTCACTCCTTGCTACGGTCAGATAATCTGAGACAGAGTTTATGCCGACATGGAGAATGTAGTATGATGTATGAGGTATGCATTGAACTATGTAATTAATACTGGAAATCAAAGGTGCAACAAGGAAACGGATTGAAAATTGCTTCCCAAATTAATATGTGCATCAGATGACAAAGATGAGTGTACTTCTAGGTATGGCACTAAGTAATATTGGAGATACAGTTGACTGTATAATAAGGCAATTCTTAAAGCAAGGATCATAACAGTGATAGATTTGGGATTAAAACAAAAATGAAAGTGAGGAGTGTACTGCCTAAAAGATGACCTTGGAAAAGCAGATATGTGCCCTGGAAACATGCTGTGTTTTATACTGCAGAGTTTCATTAGAAGAAATATTTCATTAATGAAGTCTGGGGCAGAGAAATGCTGAAATTTGCCAAAGATTACTCCAGGAGTTAATAATACCCAGAGAATGAGGGCAAAACCCTGCTTCATGGAAACCCATGATCTTTTGCCATTGATTGAGTGGGATCAACATCTTACAACAGAAGTCAGATGCACTGATGAGATTTACGATTGCTCTGAGAGAAGACAGATCCTCCTTTAAAAAACCCCATAAATTGTCAAACATGACCCAGTGAATATAAATTAAGAAAGGAATTGCTGTCCATCTGCTCAGTCCCCATTCTGCCAACCTTCCTCTGAACTAAAATCAATAGGACTATTCAAAGGGCAAGGTACTGCTCACCATAATGCAGTAGCTTGCTAAAATACATTAGAAACCGTTTCTGGGGGCCCATTTAACTGTGCAATGGTTGATGACAAATAACTCAGTGAATAAAAAGTCATTTTACATACATTTACTTGAAATCATTCTGGTTTTCCAGCTTCACTCATTATGTAGAGATTCTATGATGCCCTTAGTGTATTACAAATATGACTAGAGCTTAACCAGTATAGATGCTCTTAGTCAAACCTCCCATTTCTATACACCAACTGCAAAACAAGTTAATGTCCAAAATTCATGAAACCATGTGAGGTCATATACATTTGGAGTGATGCCCAGCATATGTATTGCAAGCTTTCAGTATATTGGAAGTGCTAATAGATGTAAAATATATTCCATCAGCTTCAGCCAAGACATGCCTCTGAGCACAGAATGATGCAAAAAAGGAGCATGTGCCAATTAAAGCTAGTAGCAAGTCAGTTCAGCGTAGGCACGGTGCTGCTTTCTTCCAGGTGAAAACCCAGATGAATGACATATCCACAAGTCATCTGCTCGTTAGAGAGTATGGCAAGAGGAAGTCTGGCTTGTGTCCTTGTGTTGTGTTTTATTGGCAAAATTTCTGCAGAAAGTGAATCCAAGTGGCATAGGCAAGCATTAATGGAAACCCTCCACGTTCCCAGTGCTTTGGCTTCCAAAACAGTGCAGCCCTGAGCCATGTGAAGGGAAGGGTATCAAAAATGCCATCGCACGTGATATGGGAGTGGCTGTAATGTCACGGTACACCCTTCCTGTGCCATCTAGCAAGACCATTGGGAGAAGTTGTTCCAATAGAAGCTGCAGCACTGTGTTCAATGCTGTGTCCCCTTCCATGGCCTGTGACCCTGGATGCAAACGTGGCTGGCAGACAAGGGATACACAGGGTCTGAGAGTAGGAGATAGGCTGCAGTACCATTGCTTGGAGCTGCCCTAGCTACGGGAGAATCCTGGTGTGAGGCACACACTCAAGTTGGGTTGTCTGGCAGATCTTGGAAATTAAATTCTAAATTTAAGTGGGCAGATATTTAAACTGCAACTATTAGAACACTATTTTGGGAATTAAAAAAAACTGCATTAGTGGTGTCTGTTGTCCCTTTCAGATGGAGAAAGCAAATACTTGTGATGAAAATTCAATTACTTAGCTATAGGGAATCAGACTTGTCCCCAAAAACTTAGAAACAATTGATCAGAGAAAGTCATAATCTTTTACAGAACATTTTTAAGCACTGGAATTTTTTTGCCATGGTGCGTAGTCTCCCAGCCTTTTATTATTCTTTAAAGAGAGAATTCCACCTAGAACCTTTTGTAGGTAAAAGGTGAGAGAGGAAATAACACTATCTCCATTTTGCAAACGGAAAATGAAAGAACAGAGCTCAATGGCTAGATTTGCAAAGTTACTTTGTTAAAATCCCCTGGAGTCAGATGTCCAGATGCCCGTAAAACTTTTGCCCCGAGTGACTTGCCTTAGGTCACAGGGGAAGCCTGTGGCAGAACAGGAATTTAAATCAGCCCTCCCGACTCTCTTAAACATATTTCCTCTGAATTAAGCCATGCTATTTCAACCACAGATTGCTGAGCGTTCCTGGTTTTATGAAGACCCCAGTTCCACAGTAAAATGTGTGTCTCCTTCAGCTTCCTATACGGCAAAAACAAGAGGTTAAGGTTAAACTACTCATACCACCCAAATGTAGAGATTTAATTCAGTTGCCTGCAATAGGACCTCTGAGTTTGTATATAACCGGGAAATTATACTATGAAGAGAGTTAAGTAGTGAGGATGCTCTGAGTTGCCCTCTCCAGGCTCTGTTGCCTGCATTGGTGTCTGTACTACTGAAGTTAGAATCATAGAATCATNCCAACTCCCTCAATCGATCCTCATAAGCCTTATTCTCCAGACCTCTCACCAGCTCCGTGTCCCTCCTCTGCACTCACTCCAGCACCTCGATATCTCTCTTGTGTTGAGGTGCCCAGAACTGGACACAAAACTCAAGGTGCTGCCTCACCAGTGCTGAGTTGCCTGAAGTTAGACAGTTGCCTAAAATGAAGAGTCACTGGAAATGCAGGAGTTTGTATCTGAGTCTCTGAAGAAAAGTGAGGCAGAAAGGACAAGAGATGAAGTCTTCAAGTGAAATAATTTTTTACTTAGCATGTTTTGGAGGAGCTGCCTTATCTGCCAAACTCATTATTTAGAAAGAAAAGAAAACAATCAATAATTTTTAAGAATGAAAAGAACTTTTGAAGTGTCACTTCATGAAGTCAGGCTCAAAATCAATTAAAATTAAGGGCCATGTTTATTAAGTAACTGTTCTTTTAGTTTAAAACTAGAGGATTAGAGGACAATTCCTTTCAAGCTAAATAGAATTACCATAATAAATTATTGAATACAAATGATGGGAAAAAAGCTGCAGGGAACCCCCTTTTAACACAACAAAGGCATTTATTCTAATATAAATAAATAACTATGTTATATGTATATCACAGATGGATCATTTTAGGATGCACCACCTCTGTGTACAGACATGCTGTACTGTGTACTGTACTTTAATTAGGGTAGTTCATTCGCCTAAGTGATCAGTCAGATAATGTATCTACAAAAGCTGTTATCCATCCTGTGAAAAAAGAAAGACATGAACAATTATAGCTTTTTTAAGCTATTCCTTAAATGCTCTATTTTTCAATGAGGGCTCTGCTGTTATGGGAATGGTATAATTTCCTCTATTTTGTCATTAAAGGGGACATTTTACACACAGTCCTCAGTTCTTTAATGGTCTGATTCTAGGCTTATTGTTGTCAATGGACCAACATCTTTGACTAATTTACTCAGACCATAATTGCTGCCAGGGTAGGGAGTAAGGGAGGGGCCCTGGCTGCTTACTGCGGGGCTGAGAAAGGGCAGGGCACAGGCTCCTCCGTCCCAATTACATGGTTCCGAAAAAAGCTCCTGACAGGCATCCCTCCCAGCAAATCCCTACACTGAAGTTTACTTTTTATAAATCTAAGGTTTTATTACAGAAGAGATGGCAGCTGAAGTGACAATCAGTTAGAAAACTGATTCACTATTTCATATTCCTGTTCGAATTAGGAAGATACAGAAAACAACCGATCCTAGTCCGAATAAAATGGATGACTGTAGATTTTGGGAGAGAAATTTGTTCAAGGCAGTATCATGAATTCACTGAAAAGCCAGGTCTCTTCAGAGAGAGCTAATGTGCCTGTTTTAAACTGTCTGACTCTCCTCAAAGGTAGGCAAAATCCCTGCGCTGCCAGGCAGGCTGCTGCTGGCAGCTGGTTCCATCAAGCACCCAGGTAGTCACAGGGACAGAAACCCAGTGCTTCCTGGAGGCAGCTGTCAGTATTATAATTTAATCACCCGGGGATCTGCCATGGGAAATAATGAGACACGAGGAGAATAGTTAATTCTGTGCAAAATGTCATGGAAAAACCGAACATCGGGCTCCAGATAAAAGTTAGAAATTCACAAAGTGAAAGGAATGTCTGTACTCAGTGTGAACATAATCTCCCAAAATTTTAATCCCTGTGCTTCCATTTCAGAGTTAAATAGCACTGGAATTCAGAATATCAAGACCAAACTTACCTGCTGCTCCAGTTGTTTGAGTCCTAAGTGTCCTAAAATGTTTTAATTTCTACAGAGCAAAAAAAAACCAACCCCAAACCTGAACAGAATTGTGCTTGAATCGTGGTTTCAAGGAAGTGTGTGGAGGTTCAGTGCTGCCCTGAGAGGATGCAGTGGGAGGCTGCAGGGGCACAGTCCTGCTGCCGGCACATGCCAACAGGAGGCAGTGGGCCCTGGGTAACAAAGAGCCTTCAGGCCCCTCACACCCAGGTAAAATCATGGACAACAGCGGCTACTTCAGATAAAATGATGACAACAGACACTCTCCGTCTCTCTGAAGCAACATTCTACACCCTTCACTGGTTCCCAATTCTTCCCCTCTGCCCTGGGGAAACTTCCAAAAGTTTAAGCCCCAGTATTGCTCGGAGTTTCCCCGGAGCACTGTGGCATTGCCTGCACTGCAGCTGCCCTGCTTTCTGGTGGTGCAATCACGCTCTAAACTGACAGGTGTTGCCAACGTAAGTGAGCAAGGAGAAATAATAAAAAGGGATCTAAAGAGCTCAGAAATACCTGCAGGAAGCAAAATGAGATTCGAGCTGGAGAAGTGCAAGCTAATATATCTGGAGTAAATAATAAATTCCGTTCTGGCCAGCTCCATAGCAGAAATGTGAAAGGAATTTAGAGACAACCAACAAAAATGATTAAGAGGCAAGAGAGAGTAGCTTCAGCAAAGATGAATAGCACAAAGTGGGCAGTCATGAAGCCCTTATTTGGCTAAGGTTAGGTGAGCATGGTATTCCAGAATCTATTCCTATTCTCAGCTCAATAAATTATAGAATTAGTGTTCAGGTGCACAGGTAATGAGGGCAACCCAAAGGGAAAGAAGCTTGAAAGACCAGACTCCAGTGCAGGAACCCACAGGAGACACAGTATTTTCCATGGGACAAGTCTGCTTTGATATTAGGACAGTCCTGAATGAAAACCAGAATATTTTATCTGGAGCTTCTTATTCCATTGGTGTTTGGGTGTGTTTATCACCTAGAATCGACTTTGTTTCTAGTGGCTGGAGGAGATAAAGGATTGTAAGTGCTCAGGTAAAAGAATGTAAGAGAAGTGGAGAGGTTTGAAACAGAAGGTAGAAGTTCTCTTCCACGTATGATTAAAATGACATGCTTGTTTGACTTTGATTGTAAGGTATAGCTTGTGTGTGAAATCATCTAAAGAGATGACTATGCTTATATTTGACTCCAGATTAAAATTTACATAAATCAATTCATATTTCTCATATTAAAGTTAAACTACACTTACAAAATGTATAATGAAATGTATAATAAACGTTTCTATAATTTTGTATATTGAATAATTCTTGATATTTTAAAATTGTGTACGCACAGTAGAAAATTTTAGCTGCCGTGGTCATTGTGTAATTCAAGATGAAAACTCAGTGAATTGAGAGATAACCTTTTCCAGGACACCTGAGCCTTGCAAGGTATTTTATTTTGAAAATTCATTTATAGCTGGTACTTGCAGTGTATTTTTCAGTATCAAGTGCATATATTTCAGGATTGTATATATATTTTTTTCACTAAGATTATATATGCTTTGTTCTGAACATTTATTTTTGTCCCTGCTCATTAAAAATATCAGTGGGTCAATATACTTTTCAACAATTTCCTTACTAAGCACATAGATGCACAAGTGAAAGTTGCCGTCCTGTGTGTTTTGAACTATTTGAATCAGTTAATGATTCCACTGTCCATACACAATGTTTTCACTACAGGCAGCTAGAAATAAATTATGTATGCCTGGAGGATGATTTTAGGTGACGAGGAAGCTGAACATCTGTTCTGTAGGTGAACAGAATGGAGCTAATCTCATATTGTCAGAAAGGCAGTGTGTTTATTCCCAAACTTTTTGTTTGATGCTTGGCTGTGTCTCTGTGTGGATGATGCAAATGATACCTTTTGAGCAGTAAGTGCACACAAGTATTTGAAACACGGGCATGTCTGATTTAAAATCTTTTGCCACAAGTTGATGATGCCAGCTGTTGGGAAGTGCTCACCAGTAACCATATGTTGCAATCAAGATAACAAATTACTATATGTCATATATGCTCTAAAATGAACAGGAAAAGCTTGTGTTTTTGAGGAAGACTTGCTCAGGAAAAGCACAGTTGCACTCTGTCTGTCTGTACACCAACTATCAGAGAGCATTGTTGCTAATAAATACCAGCAGCACGACTTTGGAGTAATACTTCTTAGTTTGTGAGAGATCACTGGTCCAAATAACAAAAAGTCCCTGCATACCCTTGGGATACAATTCCATGTCTCTGCAGGAATAACTTATCCCAGCAAGAACTGGATGGGGCTGTGTTTGTGTTATTATTATTTCCGCTTCACAACTGTTGTTTTAATTGTGACTGAGATCTCAGCCATTTGTTAACAATTTGGGTTTTTTTGTCAGAGGTGTGGCAGTGAATGTGAGCTGTTTTGGAAGAACACAGTTGGAACAAATTACTTTGATTGCTCTATAGAATTAAAGAAGATGCCAATACTAACAAGAGGCCAGATCCAGACTGTGTTCCTACAGCAGTGGGAGGCAGGACCGGAGTGACTTTGTGGAAGTTTTCTCCATCTCTAAGAAGTTGGTGAGAGCTGTGTGTCTCACACTGCTGCTCCACCAGCCCCCAGTAAAGTGAAGCACAGGCTTCTTCAACAGTGGCTTCCTGGTGTTTGTGAGCCTCCGACAGCCTTTACGTGAGTTTTAGGTTCCTTCTCTTACTTTCCCGACAGTAGTGAACTTCTGATAGGTAAAATGGAATGATTTAGTGCAGAAGGAAGAAACTGTACCTAAATGAAATGCAACTAAAAGAAAACCAATCTCAAGGCTGTGGGTGTGTTTTTAGCCAGTCCTCACCTGGATCTCTCTTTCTTCTCATGCAGAAATGTGAATCAACTTCTCAGTAATGTTCTTGCCACTTGCAGGTGAGAAAATAAGGGGAAAGTAATATTCTACTTGCTTTTAGTAGGGAACATAGGATTTGGGATGGTAATGTGGGATGTTCTATATTGTAAAGGATATCTAGCATCCTTCCCAGTAGGAAAATTTTTGCAATAATAGCTTCCAACAAACAGTAGAGACACTGAACAAATTGTTTCTGTAAATGTTGTGTTATGGCCAACACAGAGATTTAAGAGTCACTGCTTGGTTGAATGCCATTGTTCACTATTGATGGTGGAAGTGACTATTCTTGCCCTCCAACCATGGGCGTTTGTCCCTTGAGCTGAAGGACAACTTCCTTTAGTTAATGTGCAGAAGCAGGGATGCTGCACAGTTGCCCTTAATCTATCTCATGCAAGGCCGTGGGTCTTGAAGAGGATCAATGTAGGACATACAAACTACCTTCAAAGAGCTGACTGACCATATGATATTCTGCTACTACATCACATTCAGAAGATGTATAGAAAGTGGTGTTGTTTGTGTGTGTGTGCTGAAAGAGATGTGCAGAATTGCCTGAAATGGAATTGTGAATTTGGAAGAGTCCATGAGGAAGAGCGTGAATCCTCATGCCTTTTTATTTTCATAAGTGGTGAATATTCCCCCCATGCAATAACTATTCTTTGCATTTGGTGTATGGTAATTTTGGGACTTGTTTAATAAACAGCTCGTAGAGCTGTTGACTTTTGTATTTTGCATTCATAGCATTTCTTTGTTAATTTTGGGATGATCACCTTAAATAATCAAATGGATGAGGGAGGAAACAGTTGCTTTTCATACAAACCCGTTGAATGGGTATTTTTACTGGAAGGGATTGTTTGGGGGCTGTGATCAGTCAGCAATGCCTGGATTTGTTGTGTTTTGATGAAAAGGAATGGGAATACAAAGCAGCTTGCCTTTGCCTTGGAGAAGGCTGAGAACTGGGTGCTGGACTCTTCAGAAAAAATGGCTTTTCCACTGAGTCTCTGCCAGATGAGCTGCACTCTGCTGAAAATCCAGCCCCTTATATACATGCTATGAACACCTAGAAATCGGTGCCAAAAAAGCCCCCAGAGTAGAGCAACGTTCCAACCACCTCACACCGAACGGCAGCCATAATCAAATAAGGTACTTCTGAACTGTTGCTGCAGTCCTCTGCTACTGCATCCGGCCACCTTTTATTTCCAGGCTTCAGATAAGCAATTGCAGAACAGTTTAGGATGAGAAGCTGAAAATGCTTGTATCAGGGATATCTCAGAAATTTCTTTTAGTTACAGAAGAAATTCCTCTCCCACCCTCCTGAAATGTGATCGTTACAACAACATAAATTGCGAAAGAAAGCATCTGTATCAACACCTCCCAACGTAAATGAGCGGAAATACTGACTTTGCCTATTATTATTATAAAGGTTGTTAGTACCGCTAATAAAATGTTTCTTAAGCTCCACAGCTAGATGGGTTTCCTGTGGAATTGTCTAAACCCTTCCAATGCTAACTGTTTTCAATATTAAGAAAAGTATTTGCAGAACTGCTGCACCAGTTAGGCCACCTTCCCCAGGAAACACAGCTCCAGTTACAGTTGTATTGAAAAAAGGCCAAAAAGGCCAGAGCAGGGCCCTTATAGACACATTTCCTTGTCATATGTGGAATGCTGAATTATTGCTGACGTGCAGCACTTGTGTTGAGAGTTGAATTTGCAACAGGAAGCTTTCTGCAGCGGGGCCGAAAGGATGCCAGCACAATGCACGAAGGCAGACTCCTACAGGCTTTTGCCACTCCCAACCTTTCTGCCCCACATACACGGAGCACTTCCTCTGCTCCCGGGTTCTTGTCTCTTTTCCAAAGCCCACAGCCTGCCTCGCCCTTCATCTTCCTGAATTCTTTACCATTTTCTGGCAGCCATCTGCTGTGTCTCAGTCGGAAATGTCTGCTCCTCTGTCTTAATTTAAAAAACCCCACCGTTTTCTCCCAGTCCTTTTGGAGGGGAGTGCACATCATAGACTGTTGCTCCCAGCGAGCTGTACCTTTGTCTCAATAGATGTAAGAGTGCGCGCAGAGAGAAAACGGGCAGATGCAAGATCAGCTTGCAGAGTGAAAAGTGGATGAGCCTCCAAACAATCCTGTATTCAAACCCAAATTGATGGCTGAACTTTTGGCTCAGTGTTAATTTCCCTTGATGCCATATTTTAAAATAAATATGCAGGGTTTTTTTTCATTAGTACTATCCAGCCTTCCATTACTGCTGTTGCCACGATGTTAGGGAGCAGCCGAGCCGCGTGTGTGCGAGAGGTCTCAATCTCTGCAGATTGGTTACAATAACAATCTCTCTGGTCCCTCAGTTTAAACAATTTAAAATGTCATGTCAGGAATGAAAAAATATTAATCATTGCACGGCTAAAAAGAGCTCCTGGGAAGAAGGATAAAACTGTGGATGCAGAAGCCTGTTGAATGAGATGGGGATGGTGCTGAGGAGATAACCTTTGCCTTGAAATCCCACGTCAGGTTAGCACGGTGTGAGAGATCCTGTATCTCCTGAGCACAGGCCCATGGAGCTCAACTCCTGTTTTGTTGTGAAGAGAAACACCATGTAAAATGCAGGAGCACTGATACTTAAAGGGGTAATATTTGGGTATTTTGGGATAATTTAACTATAAACCAAAGCAAAATAGTTTATTTTCATAATGACATATGCGGTTTGTCTAAACAGTATTTAATGATTATAACAGCAGGGACCAACTTTCTTCTTTTGTAATTAGGCCCATTAGAGTGAAGACATGCACATGGTTGACCTTGGAACAAGAATCAATATTTGTTTTGCTTTTCTCAGTGCATAAGTATTTAGCATACGATATGTATGATTTCCCTTTTTCATTTCTTGCATCGTTTAAAATCCCGTTTGATCACCAACTAACATGAAGTAATACCTAGGAAAGGATTGAATGCAGATGTTTCATGTAAGTTGGATGTTCTTTCACTGTTCTGATCTACCAAATTACCAAACCTTGTAACGGTGAACAAATGTTTATCCAAGTGTAATGCAGATTTATTATGGTGATGTTAGATTATGTGCTGAGGTAATGAGCACATGGTCCATTGAGATTCCGTTTCCCTTCTTGATTTTTCAGCTGACCTGCAGTATGGATGTAGGCGAGTTATACCCTGACTGTGATTTCCTTCCCAGGCTTATCACATCTTGTTTGTGTAAATAGCAAGATGTTCACAAAAGAGTGAGCCATTTACTGTATTTAATAGGATTTAGCACATAGGATCTGTTTTTGTTTGAATCTGCTTGGCATTACAGTAATTCAAATAATTACTTGTAATCACAGCTCTTAATTCACTGAAATTGCCGATGGCACGTTTTCTTTAGGGAACCTGTACATTGATTCTCTCTTACACTGATATTCTTATAATGCTATTAAACTTGTTAAGAGGTTTAACTGCAATATTCACATCTAGTAATATAATGGCCTCAGAGAACTTTGAGAGCTCTTTGGTTTAGGCTTTAGTAAAGGTCAGAGGAATGGGAATAGCAGTTTATGTAGTTAACACGGGTCACCAGTAGCTCAGGTTGCACTTCAGTCCCCCCTTCAGTTTGATGGCAGAATTTTTAAGATCTTGCCAGATATTGCCCACACTTCAGTCTCCATCAGATTTTCATTCTGTCTAGAAGATTATTTCCCTTTCCCTCTCCCGTGGCAATGTCCAACTGAAAATAGGATAATTTAAGCTTCACAACAAGCTTCGAGTTTGTAGGATACCATAGCAATGTCTGTGCCAAAACTGCATTTAAAAGCTGAAGCGAGGTGGAACACCATCAGTAAGACAAGTGTAACTTTGCAATAGGGAAATTTCTAAACAAACTTGGAAAAGAATGAAGCGACTCTTTGCCTTAGTAGTCTTGGAAAAGATTGCATTTTAGAAATACCTACTCTGGTCATAAAGAGCTTTTGCTTTTCTCTCTTCTCCTGTGGAACATGGCAGTTACTAGCTCTGGTACAAGGCCAGTTGGAGGAAGAAATACCGTAGAATTCTTGAATAAAACTCAGCTGCTTTCCCCCTGTCTGTCAAACACAGAATTGCTCATATTTTTGATAATGCATATCCAGCAGCAACTAAACTCTAAGCAATGACAGAGTGAGGAGATGAAGAAGTCATGGGGACACTATATGCAGCTCTCTAGGAAGAGATTCTTTTTCCATGTGGACAACGTCAGATTTGTGTATGTTTTGTGCTACAGCAATGTTTCTACTTTAGCTCTTGATGTAACGTACTTCATAATCAGCATCTTTTATCCTCAGAATTATTTCTTGTTGAGACAGTGTGTCAGGAATCTAAAACTATTCAGAATCGAGGTGTGGGATAGCTCTGGGGTTAAGAAAAGAATCGCTACTAGTAGTAGTGCCTGAATGGTCTGTAAGATCCCTGAACTACAATAAACTAGGGAGAAGATCTTGGAAAGTGTGTGCTTTCAATTAACTGCTATGAAATAAAATAGAGTTTGGGCTTTACCAGTATTAGGAAATGGCTAAAAATTTAAAACTAACAAGATCCTATATACATTTAGTATTTTACCATCATACTAAATCATCAATTTAACTCCTGCCAGTCACATGATAAAAAGTACATATCTGTAGAATATTTCAAGCGTATGTTCTAAGAGAAGATACAATTCAGAAGAACATTTAGCTCTTGTTAAAATATTTCACTGGAGTCACTTTTAGAACTGGCGGAGTTGATGTCTCTCCATTAGCTTGCACATCTGTATTTGTGTGTGTATTTAAACAGGGTTTAAAAAAGCAAGGTAGAGAGATTAAAATTGATTAGTTTGAAGAATCCTCCCCAATATCACGCACATTGGTACATGCATAATCTACAGAACATGTACTTCTTGCAAAACCTGCCAGGCACAGAATGAAATCCCTCTTACGAGGACAGCTGGAGAGTTACGCAACTTCAGGAGGATTATGCAGATGTGTATGTACTGTGAAGTTGCCTGATGGATTACGAGCCTGTGTAGGTTTCATTTAAAAAGAAAAACAACTTAATTCTCTTCTGTAGTGAATGGAATGTTTCCAGAGAGGGCCTGAAGCCTGGAGTCTGCAGAACTGATAGAGTCTGACTGATGCAACAGCCTATTTTGATGTCTTCAGTTTGACCAGCAATGAAAGGAGATGTGTTATTCTATACTCTATGTAATGGAAGTTGTATTCTCAGTCTGTACAGAACTTGCCCAAAGCTCAGTGTAGAGAGATTATTTGTAATTCAGTCCTGTTTCAATCCTTTTGTAATATGCCTTCTAATAGTGATGGATATTTCACACATTTTTATTAAACTGTAAAGCATTAAGTAGACATGTTCTATCAAGAATTGCACCAGTTGTAATTAAGAGGCAGATGTCATTTTACCTACTGTTTCATTGGAAGAGTTTGAACATCTCTGTACTTGGGCAGTGCCTGAGCAGAACTGTGTGCAACAATCATCTTCAACATTTGTAAACAGGAATGCTAGGAGCAAATATGCAAAGTAAAAGGCGCAGCTATTTCTGGTGGCTGATGGCTCTGTCCACTCAACCAAAACATGCCCTCCAGCTGGAGAAGGCTGCAGGGAGTCCTGCAGGTCTGCCATGCTGTTTTCAGAAGCGCTTTGGAGAAATGAACAGGCCTCGCACTCGTGAACACAGGCAAATCAGGAATTAGAATCATAGAATCATAGAATCATTTAGGTTGGAAGAGACCCCTGGGATCATCAAGTCCAACCATCAGCCCTACTCTACAAGTTCTCCCCTACACTAGATCCCTCAACACCACATCTAATCTGCTCTTAAACACAGTCAGGGATGGGGACTCCACCCCCTCCCTGGGCAGCTGATTCCACTGACTGACCACTCTCTCCGTGAAAAATCTTTTCCTAATGTCCAGCCTAACCCTACCCTGCTGCAGCTTGCAGCCATTCCCTCTTGTCCTGTCGCTCATTGCCCGTGAGAAGAGACCAGCACCAACCTCTCTGCAATGCCCTTTCAAGCAGTTGTAGAGAGTGATGAGGTCTCCCCTCAGCCTCCTCTTCCTCAAACTAAACAATCCCAACTCTCTCAATTGATCCTCATAAGCCTTATTCTCCAGACCTCTCACCAGTTTCGTTGCCCTCCTCTGTACTTGTTCCAGCACCTCGATATCTCTCTTGTGCTGAGGTGCCCAGAACTGGACACAGTACTTTTAAAGTATTCATCTGTGACACAGGCAAGATACATGGACCGCTTTTGAAGTTCAGTAAGTCTGTATAGCCTAGAGAAGACAGAACCCAGAAGTTATTATAGGTGGAAAAGGTTGTCAGGGAATGCAAAGCATTCGCTCTTTGATCGCTGATGCCCTATCCCTTGTGTAGTATCACATCATCACTATGAGCATGAAAACAGGTCGATAAAATGCCACACTGCAGTTGGTTAACTATTTTGAAACCCAAGCCGTCCCAAACCCCACCAATTACGGCTGAGGAAATAAACCGCAGGGTATCCCATTTAGTAGTCATAGTTCTTGTTTCTCACCTGCTTCTGTGTTTAGGGTTTCTTTGCTGTCTGGTTATGAAATGCACTTTAAATAATTGTCAAAACCTACATGTTAGAGGCTGGGACACTATAAGCACAGCAGGTTGGAATAATTCAAAAAGGTGTTGCCAGTGGGTGATTCTGATTGTATTAACATCCCTTTCACATGAGGGTCGCAGCTCTGAGTTCAGTGAATTTACTCTTGATTTATATGTCTATAAAGGACAGGAACAATCATAAGATACTCCCTGTGATACTCTGAAATCAATACAAAGAACCAAAGAACAAGGAAGGCTGCTAACAAGCTTTCAGGTCATGGACTGAGCGCTGCGGTCTACTTGTCAGCCATTGGTTGAAAGTGGAACAAAAACCAGCTATAAATTTGCCAAACATTAGATATCTGTTTGAAACTCATTTTATTACGTTTGTGAAATGAAGAAGGTCATTAGAAACATCCAGAATTTCCCTTTGTTCCCTTGGGGTGCTGAAATGCCTAACACAGGATTTGCATTTGCTGCACCAAGCCAGCTTTCCACAGCTTTGAATTTTCAGGTGAAAATTGTTCCTTATTATGCTCTCTGAATGTGGAAATTTCCCTTTCTGTGAACTTGCTTTATTATTTCCACTAAACTGGTCTTCCTTAAGCTGCAACAATTTTTTGTATAACCCAGATTTTATTAGTTTATAAGGCAAACCTACAGTGTTCCTACCAAAGTTAGAGCTGTTCATATTACAGACTAGACCCTAACATGTCATTTGAAGAATAAGCTGAAGAACAGCCAGAAACATTTGGTTGTTTTATACTACATGTGTTTCAATAACAGGCCTGGGCTGACTAGAGATTTTCCACTCCCTTTTCCTTTGATGCTAGTGTGACCAATTTATAGTGCACTCTAGGAGTGCCAGCCCACACTTGAGTTCTATTCTGGGCTTAAAAAGAAGGCAGGGATGGGATGCAAAGGTGAGTAGGAATTATTCTAGTCCCAAGTCCTTGTCTTGAGTTTTTCTTAGTGGCAAATGATGGAAGAGGCTTGCTTTCGAATACTCCTAAAGAATCCCTACCTTCATTCCTTCATCTGAATAAGTGAAGGATGAGGTAGAGCTTCCATGGGCAATGTCACATAATTTGGCAGGCCTGGAGACCGGAGCTAAAGGAAATGCACAATTCACAAGTTCAACAAAAATCTCATTTTGTAGGGTGGAAACATTCCCAAAAGTTCTGCATCTCCCAGCTGCCTGAGAAGCGTTTTCCTTTATCTCTCAGGCACTGTGATTATGACCTTCCCCCTGAGTTGGCAGTTCTCACTGACTCAAATACCATGAACCTTCTGAGCTTGTCTGACTTGAGGCTGCAGATATTCCATATTGGACAGGATCCCAGTAATCTGCTGTGCTTTTCCTTCTGTGTCACTTATATACTTTAACGGCAGCTACAGAAATTATATCATTTCTGTGACTGATGAAAAACCTCTGAAAATATAGGATATGGGATAGTAGTAGATTTTCCTTAACCTAATTTGTAGGGAGTTCTCTGATCGAGCGTGGTGCTAGCATATGAACTCAGTATTTCTGCCACTGCTTAAAGCTTAAATTCTCCTCTGAAAATGCAATTATTTACGGTCTTCTCCCTTTCAGCTTTATGGCTCTCAGAAAGCATGATTAAAGAGAAAAAAAAAAAGAAAAGCCTAAGTAGCAAAAGCACGAATGCACAAATGCACAAATGCACGTTTTCTCTCAGGGTGGGAGTGTAGGGGGCGAGAAGGAAGAAGAGAAATAGCTTGAAACTTCTGTTGTTAAAGGAAATAATTATTTGTTTGTAAATTTAAAGAATAAATACTATATGAAAAATGTGTCTACCAGTAATAGATAAGGATTGTAGGGATGACTTGTTGAAAGATTATA
Organism: Jacana jacana; assembly: GCA_013400555.1. Lineage (NCBI taxonomy): Eukaryota > Metazoa > Chordata > Aves > Charadriiformes > Jacanidae > Jacana > Jacana jacana. The sequence continues at coordinate 18,501 of VZTM01029927.1, forward strand.
CCACCTACCAGGATTTTGGGGTAGAAATCCTTATGTTTTTCACTTGTTTCACTGAATTGTTGTGTTGTACTTTGGCAGGTCACTTTCTCTGCTGTCTTAATGATCTCAGTAGACCTCCACTGGGCCTTCTAGGTGTTACTTCAGTACAAATCTACACATAATGATTCTGAGGCTGGAAAACCTCCCGGTCTGTTTTAAACAGGTACCTGTTTTTAGTGAAGATACAAGTTACTAAGATGTCTTATTATCAGAGCTGCAGCTGGGAAACAGGCAGCTAGGAAGTAGAATTTGTTTTATTTGAAGAGAGAATTGAATCTGAAGATCTTGGTATGTCTTAATTTGAAAAACTTCTTGTGTTTCTTAGCTCCTCTGTTTTTGGGAAAAATCTGCTTTTTGTCTGTAATCAATTAGGTTTTTAAATAAATATTTAAGTGGCATTTTCTAGTAGTTGTAAAGAATAATTTTGCTTTGTTTCTTAATATAAATTCTCTATGTGTATCCTTAGTAAAACAATGCCTAGTCTGAACAAGTGATTAATGTTGTCAGCAGTGGGTGAAGCAGTAAAAATGAGTGGTGTGGTTTTTCTGGAGGGTGAAGAAATCTTCATGGCTGAAATGCTTTGGAGACGCTTTCCTTCTAACAGAACAATTTTTAAGTATGGCTGGTTCAAACTGCTCCATCAAAATTGTTTCTCAAGAGCAAATTAGTATGTTGACTAGAAACATGTTTTTCTTCCAGAAATGTTTCTTCTGGAAGATGTTGACTCTTCTCTTTTTAAAAAGTCACGGCACACAAAGCCAAAATATTTCAGCCACACTTGCTAAGTGTTTTTCAGAGAAAATTATCTAGAGCTAGATTTGCTCTGGGATAAAAAAATCCCCAGACCCTTGATGGGGACCTAGTTGCCCTCAGCTTCCTTTATAAGTAAAGTTGTCAGTGAAAATGGTGCCCCAGAAGTTGACAGATTTTAGAGCCATCTCACTTTTGTTCTCTCCCCCAGATCTTGCACAAAACCAAACTTTGTGACTTCCCCAAATTTGGGACATAATATGTTAAATAAGGTCTGTAAGTCCTTTCCGGAAGGACTGCAGCACGGTGATAGGCAGGATAGGAATGCTTTATCATCACTGCCTGTACATTTCATGTTTCTGAGATTTCATCCCTTGAAGAGTTATTTTGGCACCAGACTGACATGAACAATATGAAGCAGGGTTGAATAGTATTGAAAAAGAGTTCAGCTCGTTCAGTGACTCTATTTTCTCCCCTCAAAATAGGTATCTCATAAACTGGAAAGGAACTGGTTAGTAACAAATTGAGAGTTCTTCAAGAGGGAAATCAAATGTCCCAGTACTAATTAGTTGAAATTAAGATCATTCAAATATTTATATAGGGAAGGCAAGTATTCCGGGAACATGCTGGAATAAATCACATGGCTGGAATATTAATAGCGAGGCAATAAGTCTGCTCGGAAGGAATCAAGGTGAAAACGTAGGGGAGGGATTGTACTATTTATCAAAAGACAATTATACTAGCAGTTAAATACAGATGGTTTGTGAAAGAAGTAGTAACAATGGAATTTTATGTGTAATGGGGAAAAGAGAAAGGTAATGGGGAATTAAAATGGAACATTTATTGTGGGCCACAAAGTCAGGACAGAGTGGCTGAACCAAATACAGAAGCAGCTGAAGAAAACTTGGATCCATCCCCCTAGTTCTGTAACTCCAGTTCAGCTGCAAGCCTGTGGTCAGGCAGGAGCAGAAGGAATTAGAACCTGCACTATCAATGAGAGTAGATCCAGGAAGGCATCCACAGCTGGTCCCTGTGTGGCCAGCATCTGGCAGATGAATCTTTGGGCTGGTGCAGTTTGCAGGTGGCCTGATTGTTTTACTACCCCAGGCTGCAGGTGTCCCACCTGGGTAGCACTGACACACAGAGCGAGGTTGGGAAGGATGCCTGCTGCTCCGTTCCCTCCTGGGAGACTGTACTCTTGGAATCTTAGACAGCTAAAGTGAGAGTTAAGTCCTGTAGTCCAACAGCGACAGGTTTCAAAACTACTGTATAACTGCTTCAGTTTTTGCCAATGAAGATCCTAAAGCCCCTGAAGTTCTGGGGCATGTCCTGTGCTGCTCCGGGCTCCACAGAATCACCCAGTTCTTGTGAGGCCCTGCCTGCCCGGCCAGTCTGAACGCGTCTGGCAGGGGCTGAGGAGCTGCTTCTCAGAAATCTCGGGCTGAGCAGGCAGAGGAGATGTCTCCCTTCTGTGCAGGCAAGCAGTAGGTCTCCTCTTGGAGGCAGGACTTTATTAGTTACCAATTAGAGATGTACATATTTTTTGCAATATTATCTCATTTCTTACTCCAGGAATCAAAGTGACCAGCCTGAGTATTTCTGCTTTCATTTAATTTCTTGTCACTTTGTTTCTCTTAGCATATTTCTTTGGCACTTTCTTTCCTCATAAAAGGATGGAAGTGAAATTATTAAAAAGAGCTTGATGGTTTTATAATTTATTGTTACATTGGTCCTTTTTTTATGTGTGATGGATTGTTTTGTTCCTGTGCTCGGGTGTATTGGGTTTGTGTGGCAAGGTTTTGGTAGTGGGCAGGCTACAGGGGTGGCTTCTGTGAGAAGCTGCTAGAAGCTTTCCTATGTTTGATAGAGGCAATGACAGCTGGCTCCAAGATGGACCTGCTGCTGGCCAAAGCTGAGCAAATCAGTGCCGGTGGTAGCACATCTGGGATAATGCATGTAAGGGGGAAAAACTGTGCAATGGAAACTGCAGCTGAAGAGTGGAGTGAGAATATGTGAGAGCAAAAACCTTCAGACACCAAAGCCAGTGAAGAATGAGGCGCTCCAGGCACAGGAGTAGAGATTCCCCTGCAGCCTGTTGAGCTGCAGCTTATGGAGGACACAACGACAGAGGAGGGGGATGCCTGAAGGAGGCTGTGACACTGTGAGAAGCCTGTGCTGGAACAGGCCTGGTAGAACCAGTGGACCCACAGAGAGAGGGGCCTACCCCTAAGCAGGTTTGCTGGCCAGGACCTGTGACCCCATGGGGGATCCCCGCTGGAGCAGTCTGTTCCTGAAGACCTACACCCCATGGAAGGGACCCACACTGGAGCAGCTTGTGAAGAACTGTAGCCCATGGGAAGGGCGTGTGTTGGAGAAGTTTGTGGAGGACTGTCCTGTGGAAATAACCCCGCACTGGAGCAGGGGAAGAGTGTGTGGGAAGGAGAGGCATAGACAACGTGTGATGAGCTGACCACAACCCTCATCCCCTGCACTGCTCGGGAGAAGGAGGTAGAGAAAATCAGGAGTGAAGTTGAGCCAGGGAAGAAAGGAGGGGCTTCAAAATCAGCATTTAATGCATGCATTTTTTCTTGGTAGTATATAATACTGCCATGTAATGGCAAAAGGGCTCAAACAATACCGAGCTTGGAAATGTCAACTGTGGAGGAAATTAATTGGTGTGATATTTTAATTTTTATTAAGCTTTATTGTGTTGCGTAGCCAGAAAGACTGCATACCAGTGAAGGGTGAAAGCAAAGACAATGATCAGCATAAGGAACATAATGCAGGCAGCGTACGGTCCTTTTGCGGAAAGGTATCGTATTCCCAATAAGGAGGTTAGAAATGAGAACTCTCCTTTCTGGGGAGCCTCTCACTTAAGAACTTGGACTGCTTTGGATCTTGAGGGCTGTGAGCAGACTGTAGTTACCTGCTGAGGTGATGGCGTGCCCTTGAAGGCACCGTGCTGTGGTCCAGCACCTCCCCAACTGACACAGCGAAAAGATTGATTTTCCCTTGGAAAGAACAGGAGATTTTAGAAGTCTCAGATACAAGGTTTCCCATTGCAACGTGTGGTTATATGTGTTTTGAACACTTCCATAGCACTAGCTGGTGATTTAAGCTTAAGATCTTTTCATTTTACTAAACAAAATTAAATGTTGAGAGAACATCTCCACAGGGAAGGTCTGACTGCAGTGTACACAGATGTACCCTAGCTAGAACAGGAACTGATAGCACAAACTTGATGCACACAAGAAGATCTGCAAATCCAAGTAAATGCTCAGGCAGTCTGTGCTGAACTCCATACTGGTTCAGTTGCAGTGCTGTTTGGAGCTCAGCTAGCTTCTTTAAAGCTACTTTGGGTATTTCAGCATAAGCTGCTAGAACACCTTTTCTTCACACTGGGGTTTTGTTCAGGACACAGAGCATAATCTTCTTTCTGTACCACTGTCTCCAGCAAAGGCAAACATCTGTGTGATTGTGGTCATGTTTGGCAGCAGCACAGGCATACCCTCTACCCTCTGTATGTATATCAAGTCCTTCTCCCTTCATTGTAGTAAAATAAACGTGACCTGACTTCATTCACACCAGTTAATTTAGAGGTTTGTGGACTCTGAGTAATGCAGCAGTACATACATTCCACATTGAGTTTTTCTAGTTCATTTAAAAACAAATAATTTGAAGCATCCTGCTGAAGACAGCCACGGTGAGGTCCTACCATAGAAACCCAGGCAGTGACCTTGCCTGGCCGTGTCAAGAATCTTGAGCAAATAGTTTAGGAAACGGGGAAGAACTAGTTTTGAGGAAGGTATTGCCCTGAATTTCTCTTCTATAGTGATGTAAAAGCAGGTATATAAGAACTTCTCTCCTTGGCTTTCCCTCAGTCAGGCTCTGTGGGGGCTGGCATGCTTTGGATCACATCCTCAGGGGTCAAACACGGATCCATTTTTACTTTGGAAGGAAAATGGGCCCAGTGCTGCACCATGTCAGTCTAAATTGGCATCAGGAATCTATTGCAGAAAATCTTGGTGCTGTTGAAGTCAATGGCGAGACTTTCACTGACTTCAGTGGGGGATCAGGATTTATTCCAAGCACAGGTTTTACCAACTGCAAATCTGGCTCCATTCACCCTTTGACACTTGTTCTCAGTTTAGTTTTGTTTAAGTGAAAAGTTTAAAGAAGATTGTAAGGCAGCTCCAGCAACCCCTTGAGCCCGTGGAGCTTTTGGGTCTCTGCTCTAGGTGATAATGACATGCAGATAGAACTTGGTTTTGGTGTGGAAATAAACTTCTACATGAAGGCAGTTACTGATTCCTTTTGTTTCTATCATTACTCTGCTGTACAGCTGTTATCCATATTAGAGCATATTTTCTAACCTCCAGTTTTTTCAAGAATAAAAATGTATCTTAATTAGTAGAACTATTAGCTGGGTTGTTTTGTATTTCTATAATATACTCTGCCTCCTTATTTTGTTCTGTATGCACCGCATACAAATAAGAACTTTGATTTCAAATATAGGGCCAACCCCTCTCCCTTTCAAGTTTATGAGCAGAAGGTATTTCAATTTGAGCAGGATGGGACGGATGGAACATAAAAAAGCCACATCATCAGCTTAAAATACAAGTCCAATAAAAATGAAGTTGGAACTTTACCAGCTGTGTACTGATGAAAGTATATGAGATTTTAAGTAAGAGAAGCTGCTCAATATGGACTCACAAACAAAACAAAACAAAAAAAAATGAGCCAAGAGAAAAGCACACCAAAAGGAAGACCTGGGAGAAGCCCGGTGCAGACAGCAATCCCAAGCAGAGGTCATTTAAAAGGATAAATAAAGGGATGTCTGAATGTAATGTACAAATTGATCTACTCCATTATCCAGAATAATCTTTCCTTTTTTAATCTTTAGCCTAAAAAAAATAATGGGAAAACCAAACCAGAACAACAAATGAAGCGAGCAGAGAAGCATGGACTGCTATAGCTGGTCAGGCCTGGGGTCTGTAAAACCTAGTCGCTGGCATTCAGCAGTACTAGCTAGCTGCTATTTTTCTTCTGTGCCCTTCACCTGTGTCCATACTACAGGGATGGAAGGTAATGACTTGGACCCATAGTCATACAGGAGCAAGAACAGTTAAGGATACCCAGGAAAATTCCTTGGCAGAGGACCAGCTTCCTGCAGGAAGCCACTGCATGCAAATTTCCAGAGGGGTATAATGCATGCAGATACAGCGTGAGCCAGTCTGCAGTAGGTCAGGCCATGGAGCAGTGAGGACAGCGAGGGCATGGGAAGGGCTATGAGGCTTCTCCAAGGTTAAAGAGTAAAGTGGTGAAAACAGCAAATGGTCCTGATAATGCAACAGCTGAGTAAATATATACATTATCTGTAAGGAATCAGCAGTATGGCATTTATCCTGGCCATATGGAAACAAATATAACTTGTTTTTTTCCATAAAGGCCACTCTTGATTATTTAATTATTTAAAAAAAATCCTGTTCTATATCGTATTTATAGTACTCCTGAGCGCTCTCAGGGTCTATCTCTCCATTTGCACATATTTAATGTAAGATGGCTTAAAATGCAAGTAAGTAATTTCAGTCTTATTAGCAAATAGTCTAAACAATTTTTCTTGTGAAATGGCAGCTGAGTTTGCTGGATGAGATGGGGATCTCTGACCACAGGTTGCACTTTTGCCATTATGGGTCCTTGCATTCAGCGGGAACCCAAGACTGCAGCGAAACTCATGCCGAGGCGCCTTAAGTTTGCCGAGTCCTGCTCTGGTTTTCTTTGACCACCGGGTTCCCTGTGAATTCACCGCCCGGAGCCGGGACGGGGCGGCGCGGGGGCCCCGACAGCGGGGCACTGTCCGAGGGCCCGGGGAGCTCCCAGCCTGGCGGCTGTGCTTGTGTGCGTGCCTGTGTTTGCCTTTTTGCTGCAAACCGCTTTTGGCCAATTCCCACCCCCGCTCCCGGGTCCCGTCCCGACGCGCTTCCCGGAGCGGGAGGGTCCCGGCCGGGGAAGCCCGGCGGCGGGGCCGG
>VZTM01029927.1:25726-131641 GCA_013400555.1 Jacana jacana
CCCCCTTGAAGGGGGCGAGCCCCGGCGGGCCGGCGGGCAGGGCTGGATGCCTGGAGTTCCCCGTGCGGGATGAAGCACATGGCAGCTCGTCTGCCTCCTCCTCCTGCCCTGTCTTTCCCCGCCGTCCTAAACTGCCGGGGCTCCCGCTGACGCTGTTGCCGGTCGCTGCCCGTAGCGTCCTTATCACCACTCCACCGGTCCCCGCCGCCCCTCGGGTAGTTTGAGGGACGCGCCTTTCCCTTGCAGGCTTGCCACCTGCACACCAAGCCCCTACCCCAACCCCTCCGAGCAGTCCCGAAGTGGATCAGCATCCCCTCCTCATCGCTGGCCACCCGGGTCACCCGCCCCAAAGTCCCCGAGGCGACCCGGGCGCTGATCGCTTGGGGCTGGAGTGCGGGGTCCCGGCTGGGTGGGCAGAGAGTAGCTGATCTCTGCTGCCCGGGCGAGAGTGCGGGGTCCCTGCTGGGTGGGGAGGCTCCCGCAGCCGTCTGGTGTTTTGGGGAGCAAAAGGCAAGTTTGAATGAACTCTGCACACTTTGTGCCGGTGAATGAAGTGCCTGTACAGAGTGTCCATCTGCCTTATGTAAGTGTCTGCTGTGCTAATGAATAATGGAATAAAAATCCCGCGGCACCAGGATATGTTTAGTTCTAGTATCTCTCTCCTCTCTTGCTTTCTCCCTGTAAAGATCCAATTCTGAGGAATATAGAGGAGTACAGCCTTGTCATCCCCACCAGCACTGATTCAGAGGGCAGGTTCCTATCCCATTTGGTGTCTGGACCGCCAAAAGCACGCTTCAGGAGAGCTGCGGAGGGCTTGCAACACGAAGCAGCAAATGAGCAAATATTTTACAATGTCACTGTTTTTGGAAGAGAGTTTCACTTCAGGTTGCGGCCAAACTCCAGGCTCGTGGCCCCTGGAGCAACAGTTGAATGGCAGGAGGACTCTGATGAGACTCACGTTGAACCTCTCTATGGGAATTGCCTCTATGTTGGGGATATCACTGATTTGCCAAATGCTTCAGTCGCAATCAGCAATTGTGACGGGCTGGTAAGTTACTTTTGTTACTATATCAAAGATAATCACATTAATTTCCCGCAGCCTTTAAATATAAAAATGTGTGGACTGTCAGAAACTCACACCTCATCTGGTGACTGTGAATGCAAATGAACTAACGTTCCCTCCCGTGTGTGGGAATAGCGGCGCTGCACCAGGCGCTTCTCTACAGACAGCGGCACTACCAGTTTGAGCACGCTGGGGTAGCTACTCTGAAACGGAGCCCCGGAGCCAGGATCTTGTGTTGATCTGTGGTAAAGTTGCTTGAGGTGGCCGACGCTTCGCAGCAAGAGGATGAAATGGCAGGTTCTCGGCATCCTCACCCGCTTTTCCAGTCCGCCAAGGGCAGTTTTAGAAGAGTTAATCCCAACTAATGGGCTGAACAGCCCCCTGGAAACCAGTAGGATAGGGAAAATATGGTTTTGCCCGGGAAAATTTTAATTTATTCAGAATCTGTTGTCATGGATCTTTCACTTGGTGAGTTTCAGTACCTAATCAAGGAATGGATGGAAAGTAACAAGAGAGTTTGGAGTTTTACGAGGGAAACAGCTCTCTGTGATACCTTCTGCAAGGCTGTGTGTTTTAAAACTTGCAGCAGGTTTCTGCTCCGGAGGGCACGTCCAGCAGCCAAAGTCTAACACTTTGTCCCTCACTTCCTGAACTGTCACAGTATCATTTGAACAGTAATTACTGCCCAGCAATTAGTTTAGTGAGAAAAGGGCGATGTTTTTGATAATGAACAGTTTATCCAGCCAATATTTTCCTGCTATACCCTTTAGTATTCATTATTTTGTGATCACTTGATTGTAATGCATTCTGTTCTCTGCATAAAAAGCCACTGTGAGTCTGATGTATTTCTCTTGATTTAATCATAGAAGATTGTTTGCTGTGCCAAGAAGATAACGTGTGTGGAGATATCAGTCAGTTGGCTCTCTGAGAATGGAAGAGAATCAAACACTTTTCCCCTTACTCTTTCCTTTCCTGGGGTTTCTTGTGGCCATGTGCATTCCTGTTTTGGGAAGCGGATTTTGATGTGGCAGTTGTTTGATGTGGGCAGCTGTCTGAGGGCAAGAGGGACATCAGCAAAAAGAGCAATTCGGAAAGCGGAGGACGTGCCTGCAGGCTGCCTCTGGTGGGGATGCAGAACTCGGTTCTCCCTGTACTTAGCACAGATCATTTTGTGTAAGGCAAAATTTGTTTGTTCTGGGCATTGCAGAGCTGGGGTGGAGCCAAAGCTCTTCTTCCTTGTTCCTCTGTGCTGGAAGGTGGAGGAAGATGGTTTGACAGCTGCTGCTTGCCTTGTGCTGGCTCTTCTTGTCAGCTCTGGTGGTGACTGGAAGGACAGTGAGGGAGCTTCTTCCTTCTTCCTCCCAGTGTCAGCCAGAGTGTGGACTCCTTACATTTGCAGAAGAGAATCAGGATAAAACACAACAGGAGTTAAAGCCAAACTATGGATAAGACTCTACAGGTTGAAGGCCTCATGATTCGTGTGTAAATGACAAAGTGCTTATTAAATGCTGCTATTTTTGCATTTGTAAGTAACTTCTCAAACACAAAGGAATGAAGTCAGGTCTCAATTCAGTGGCACTCATAAATGGCTAGAATCCAGAAAGACAGAAAAATCTGTATCCACAACCTACATACCCGCCTCTTCCCAGTATTGTTGGTTTCGATAGGAGAAGCAGGAGAATTGGTCTAGTGCAGGAGCTGCCATATTCTAAGCTGGATTTCACGCCAGTTTTCCTGTGGCAGTGCAACTTCTTTGATTCTGTTAATACTTTTGGAAATGACTTACTGTTTCCTCCAGTGCCTATCTACATTGTAAGTGTTGCAGGGCAGAGACCATGTTTGTTTTTGCCCAGGTCACTGAAGCCTTCCTGCAGGAAGCATTACCTCAATACCTATAAGCATCTGGCTGTAATGATTTGCCTGAGATTGTGCAGTAAATCTGTTGTGGAACAACAAATTGGACTCCAATCCCTTGGGTACTATGTTCCTTCACTACCCATTCCCTCCATCTCAGTTTCTTTCTTTCTTTCTTGTAGGGGGAGAGTTTAAAACAGATACCAACAGACTTACACAAACTCCAAGAAATTAGGTGCTTCCCCAAAAGCCATTGGTCCATGGACAGTAACTAAGCCCCTGAAATTAATACTGCACTTAACTGTCCCTCAGTTTACCTTTGTATTTCTTGTGTTTGTGAGGAGCATTGAGGAGTCTTTGGAGCAATGTTCTTAGATGATGTTCTAGCAAGACATTCTTAGAGACCACTGGGCTGTATGTTATTCTCAGGTTTGTTGGTGTTTCATATGCCAATGAAGAAAGGCATGGACAAGGCTATTCTCAACTGGTTTTCTATGTCCCTTTCTTCATTCACCCCTGGTTTACTTCAGTGGAGAAATTCAGTAGTATCATGGATTTTCTTTCAGTTGCCTAACAGTATACATGCCATGGCCAACATTCCTAACATATCACAAGCATTTCCACATCTTTTTCTAGATTACTCTGGAGATAGGGATGGTGGATCTGTCTGACAAATGACTTGTCAGCTGACAAGTGTTCAAGTTGTTTATTATAACCTTACTTCATTTAGTTCCTAGTATTTTCTTGAAGCCTTTGACATCTGTCTATGCTTCTGGTGGGCTTCCAGCTTTTGCACCCAGTTGTTAGGGTTGAAATAATATTTGAATCAAAGCTTCATGGTTTGTTCTTTACACTGCAAACTTTTGTTGACTGAATCTGGTTCAAGTCAGTGAACGCATCTGCCACCTTGCCAACTTCTGATGTTGTTATTTCCTCTGAACATCCCCTTTGGTTTGCACTTTACTGCCAACTTTGTCTTATTTTCCAATTATTGTCTGGGAAGAGTCTGTCTGGTGGTATTGGTATTGCCAAAATGAAAAGTTACTGGAAAGGATTTACGTTAAAATAGTAGATCTGTGAACAGATTTTTGAACTGTACTATAAATGATGGAGGTTGGTAATCTGCAATAACTCTAAAAAAATGGAAAGGTACAGTAAATGCATGAACAGAGTTACCTGCTGCCCAGACTGAAGAGATACACAATGAGTTTGGGTCCTTTCGGTTTTCTGTAACAAAGTCAATGACAAAATTAGTTTTATTGATCTAAAAATCAAATCAGAGACAGATGAAGAGAACTTCTCAAGTATTCAGTCTAGGTGTGTTTTCCGAGCTGAAATGGGTATTTGCAAATCACTGGAAAGTTAAAGCTAATCAATAGGGTTTTTTAACAGCTCTATGAATTATGGATGTGATTTTTATCATATTAAAAAAAAGTTTTGTGAAAGCTTTCCCACTTAAGATAAAGCCACTCTGGGACAACTTGGTGTCATCTTGGTTGGCAGGATAGCATTCAAACTCATTTCCCACTGCATGGGCAGAACCCACACTATCAGCTGTCCGTGGCCTGCAGTCTGTGGTGGAAGATACTGCACTTTGAGTACGTTCTTGGTCCTTGGCCAGATCCTTACTTGTGGACGCAGCTGGAGGATGAGGGAGCACGCTGTCTTCTCCAAAGGTTAGTTTTGAAGGAGAAGTGCTCAGAGGTTGTAAAAATGCCATAAAACAGTCAAGAGTTAGAATTATGGCAGCCCTCCTGTCTTATTGCCTCAACTTTGGGAACTTCCTTTCTCCACCCCAGCAGATGAACCTGCCGTTGCAGAAGAAGATTTTATGCAGCTGGATTTCTTATTTTGATAAAAATTTCTGCAACGCTTGAGGCTGATGTGAGAAAAGTGTCTTCTTCAGTTGGCAGGATGGCAGTATTTGGTTGTGGAACTGTAGAGACATAAACTCTGTCCCAGTCTCCTCATAACATTGGTAGTCTATGGACTAGAATGTGTGCTTAAACCCAAGCAGATACTGGAGAGACACAATACAAGCACCGCATCTGGTATGGATAATGAGCACATGATGAAATTAGGCTGCGGTGCAGAGTTAGACTTACTGACAGGATACTGATTGTCTGAGGATCATGGCTTCAGGTTGAATAATCAGTATGATCTAGCACCCACTGAAGCAAACAGAGGAACATCAGTTTAAATAACACAACATCCTGTCTTAGCTCTGCTTCATTAGTATAATCCTCTTCCTTTTTTAAAAGTTAAAATATCAGCTGTCCAAATATTTCATCAAAATGGGAAGCTATTAGAAGGGGACATACAGAAAGTAAGCTGTTCAGGACATTTATGATTGTGTGTTTTCTCATGGAACTGTAAGCATTACATGTCTTGGGGTACCCAGCCATAGTCACCTTACTGGTGTAATGGACATAAGCATTTCTTATGTGATGAAATAATTAGGGTTTGCTCTACAACATCTCAGTCATTACTGTGTGCTGTAATAACCCTCGCAAATGGTTTGAGAGAAGCCTGGTGGCTGGCTGCTTGCCCAGATGCTATTTCTTCTAGAAATACTTGGGAAGCCATCAATGCTTTTTAGACTCATGCCCGATGCTAATGGTAACTGTGGTGCTGGGCTGACCTGGGTGGGTTTATGGGGATACACTGGCTGTTACAGCCACTCATGGACCTTCAGGGATTGACTGGTGCTTTGACTACTGTTAATGTAAGTGCATGTCTGCCAGTTGTCCCAAATCTTTTATATACATTGGTTGTATTCTTAATACTTTCCTCACTGTTTTAAAATCAGAGTGAAATATTTTTATTTTCTGCAGGCTTTATTTTACAGGGCAGTATTCATATAACCCAATTTCAGGCATATCACGTAAATGTAAATGTAAATGTAGTAACACGGGTTCCAGATTCAGTCAGTGGTGTTTCCTGAGAGCAATTCAAACTACCCATGTGAAATGCCCCATGTTCTTATGGGGCATTTCTCCCCTCCATCCTTCCACCCTGAAGGCATTTAAACACCTTGTAAAATCTATCCTTGTGTATTATAGTCCTGCCTCACTTAGAGTGTGAGCTTGAGCTCTTTGAAATCAGTGAGTTTCAAGGTTATTTTCTGAAATACCTTCCCGACAGAGATGCTTTTTTGCAACTGGCCATGGAGCTGAAGTTGAATCTAACTCACCTTAGGTGGATCATGTAATTTACCTGGATAAGAGGGTGAAGGATCTGCTCACAGTGAATACACCAGAAGACAAACATGCTTATATAACTGTGTTATTTTTTCCTTTGAGGCATCCATCTCCTGCTTTCATATGGATTTACAATTTAGTTCTGTTTTATCTGTTTTTTGGATTACACTGGCCTGTGATGTAGCAAAAAAGCAGAACTCAAGGTAGCACAATATTGTCTTCAAAGTCTGGTCAGGTTGAGTGCCTGACAGTTAAACCAGATGCCTGCTACAAATAATTCCAGTAATTCTTGGGGGTTTTTGTATTCTGAGTTCTTAGCATTTACATTATGATTGGGTTGCATCCATTTTTTGTCGATTAAAATTTAGCATATATAATCTCTTCACTTGGGAGCATTTTCTCTTTAACACAAAATCAAACCAAAGTTGCCATCTGTTTTGTGTGTTACAGCAAAAACCACTGTAAGCCTTTTTCTTTTTGGACAAGTAGACCTACAATACAGTGGCAGGAGAAATGCAAGTAATTCCTGCAACACTATAGAACTAAATTTTAAAGCCATTCTCTTTAAGAAAACAGCAGCCCTTTCTCTGCAGAGGAGTAAAGTGGGATCTCCATTAACCCACATGGTCTTTTGAATTCGTCTGGGGTCTCTGCATACTTAGGCCAAGCATGTACATACATTTTAGCACAATCAGAGCTCGCCTGCACATCCACATCCACACACATGATATAAAAGACCTGCCTGACAGAAAGCAGTGGAGCTATTTTGATACCTAATGCTCAAGCACATCCATATATTTTCACAGGACAGAGACTTTACTTCCTAACCCATCCTCTGGGTTTCTCTGTTCAGGGCCCAGGCCACCACTAGCTTAGTTGCACAGTCCCTTCTGCTGTACAAATTGTAGAGACTTTCCCTTTTAAATGTTATATTCTGAAACACAGAGAGTGTAAACACTATGATTCAGCCTCTAACTGGAGTAAATTATCCTCATTTTGCTGTCCTCAGAAGAGACTGTCATCAGTAAGTACTATTTTTTTTTTCTTTGCATCCTCTGTGCACGGATCATCTCACCTATATTTTATCTGAGAGCAAAGTCATTTCCTACAGCATACAGGCGGACACCATCTGGACAGAATAACCTCAGGCAATCAAAACCCGTATCTTCATGGTATGTTGTAGGCATTTGGATAAAAGATAGGTATTTCCTTATGTCCCGTTTGACCTTGTGTTGCATTGTCCTCATTGTGGTAGTATCTCAGCTGCACTGTTCTCTTCGACCACACTAGAACTAATTTTCCAACCAGAGTATTAAGCCATGCACATCCAAGAAAACGTGCCTAATGGCTCCTTCTACTTCCCATCTTGAAAGATCTTAATATAGTAACTAATTTTGATAAGGTCATAATTACTTTCTGGGGTAAGCAGAACACCTATTTTGAGAAGTGTGTCCCTCTTCAGATTCCAGAGGTGTGTCCCTTGAAAACTGCTATTGGCTTACCTAGTTAACAGCTCAGCGCTTCCTCATGGTGCAGGAAGGTGTGCCGGCATTCCCTGAGAATTTAACAGCACAGACTCTCTCAAATGGCAAGGCATTCCCATGTTTTGAGTTAATTGCATGTTGACCTTGTACTACAGAAGGTAAATACTTGTTTGGATCAACCTGAATTCTAGCTGTTGCGTGGAGGAGGACAAAGCACACCAGTATTTTATTCGACCTACTTCTGAGCACTTGTTAATGGTGACTGTTGCTTCGTAAGCAGGTCATGCCACTACTTAATTGCACACTAGGACATTTCTCATACTGGGTCTGATTAAAACAGAATCAGGGAGCAGGTCTTCAGTCTCTTGCAGGGGGTTGCACAACCTTGCATTTGCTTCCCGTGAATAGCTCGGATGTGCACACCCTCTATTTCAGATCACCTTCTCCCCTTACTGCTTTCCTTCTTCCAGAATGTCACTAAGTTCTTTAACACATGACATCTGCTTTCTTTAGCCCCTTGATCTGTGTGTGTTTTCAAATCATCTTTGTTTGCAGAGTCTTGACACAGCGGGTTCCCAGTTTTAATAGTCTGCAAAATGAAAGGCCCACATTTCACATACTATTTTCAGCACTGTTCCATTAAACTGTAACATTGAAAAGAAGAGTGTCCTCTTCATGTGCTGAAGAGCACGTTGCTTTCTCCTATCTAAATCACAGTCTCTGCTATAGATCTTCTGAGTTATTCCCAGGTCTCAAAATGTCTGGTACTTTCTTCAAATCTGGAGTTCCTGGAGTCATTAAGTGTGAATTTCAGCATTAATTATTTTTTACTTTTTTTCCTAAGTAATTGTTTTCTGCTTAAAATAGAGTTTCCTTCAAGGAAAAGACAAAGAAATGTAAGTTGTGCTTCTTGAAGTCTCAGAAATCACCAGGCCAGTGAAAATCACCCCAAGTATGTTGCTTTGAAGGTGTGGTTTTACAGCAGAGGTGAGTCTCTCTGAGCACCTCATTCTGCTGAGAGGGGTAGTCCTGCTTCCCTGGCTGCTCCCCGTGCTGTGATCCCATTCCTCCCCTGTCTACTGCTCATCTTCACCATATGCTAACCCAAGGGGTGAGTGGCCAAACCAGTGAGCTGCTGCCTGCCAGTTCAGCTGTTGGAACTGGTTCACTGCCAGGTGAGACAGACATTTGTGTAGGCAGAGGGATCAAAGTGGGAATGCCCTCAGCTGGGCACTGGGATGGTGAGATTGCTCCTCTGGGAACAGATAGATTGTATTGTAAAATCACATCCTTACTCACATGATTTAGAAATGGGTCTGTTTAAGGGAGCTTGACTTGTGCCTTTGAGCACTGGAAACTGGAACTGCAGCCTTGGGCAAACAGCTTGGTCTGCTCTGTGATTGATGGCTTTCTGCTTTGTGGGTCTGCTTGATTTTGGTTTTGGGTTTTTTTTGTACTTTGCAGTAAAATTCCACCTCCATTGGAGAGAGTGTTAATGGGATCGCAGAAAGAAGTGGAGTTTGCTTCTCTGGGGAGGAGAAGAGTCATTCTGGTGGTGTAAGGGAGGGTGGGAGAAGCAGTTGGAAGGGAAAGGCGAGCGGCTGAATGGTAAAAGCAAAGCTAGGGAGGGGGATCTCTCCAGTCTTGTGTGTACAGCTGAGGGAGTTAGTCCACTGGCATGTGTTACATGGGCTGGCCCCTCAAGTGGGGCAGATCCAGCTGCTGAATGTGGTACCTGCAGTATCATTTTAGCCTCTCTGAGACCACAGAGAACCTGCCCTGACCACTAATTTATATACTTCCTTTTTTTTTTTTTTTTCCTTTTTTTTTTCCTCATCTCCCTTTTAGGAGTGTATTTACTAATCGTTTGTTTCCCAAAACTTTGCCTTGCTAAAAATGAAGTCACATTTGCACAATTTGTAACTTTTTGGTCTTGGTATGCTAAGTGTGTTACAGTTTATCAGCGTTCCCTTCAGGTTTATATTCCCTCTTATTCCCCTCATGTTGCTTTATATCAGATTTTGAGTTTTGCTTCTTTATTGCTGCACTTGTGACCTTTGTCTTCAAAATAAATAAATAGAATTAATTCTTCACTTGTGCATCTCTCCACGGAGAATTCAGAGGTTGAAATTGCCTGGGGTGGGTGGTACTTTCTGACTCTTACACCTGCAAAGTACAGTATTATCACTTTTCTTTTGATGTGGTGAGCTATAAATAAAGCCACTTTAATTTCCTTCCTACTGTTATTCCCTTTAACTTTTTCTGGAGTTGCCACCTCTGTGTTTGAATTTCATTGTATTGTCAGACCACTTTTCCCCAGCGTTTAACCTCTAGCCTGATAGGCTTCAGGGGACAGATTACAATCTATTTTCTACTGAAATTAAGCATGAACCCTACTAATCCAGTAATGAGAAAGAGTTGGTGAACATCATTGGTATCTTTGTGGATAAGAAGAGCTCTTGCTACCTGTAACTGGATAAAGCTAATTTAGTGCATGGAAGGTGCTTTTCTTCACGAGGTGTATTAGGTATAGGTGGCTGTTGATACTGCCTTTTAATGATGGTGACCTCTTTCTACAAGATTTTTGAGGCAGGAAAACTGGAAGGAAATGCCTGGCACATGCTCAACATTTAAACTGGTCTTTAAAGGACATAAAAGCAAAATAACTTTCTGAGGTTTCAGGACGGCACAGAGCCATATCTTGATGTAGGCTCTGAGTCTTTAAGCCTTTATTAATGTATTTTCTGATTTACTGCCACTGTGAGAATGATGAAGTGGACATGTGTGGAGAAGAACCTGCAGGGCTAACTAGCAGGGTGGCCAGCAGCTCTTCCTAACCTCTGTTCTTTTACCCCATTGCTTGCAGTATTTACAAGCAGCAGTCCAAGAAATGTTCTGCTTCCTTCTCTTGCTTGGTAGTCCCTCTCTTTGTGCTCTGTGGGCTGCTGGGCTTCCAGCTTGTCCAACAGAGCTCTGGGCATGTATTAGCTCCCTTGGGCAGGCCCTTCCAAAGGCACTTTCACACTGTGCATGGAGAAGGACAGGGACTGCGGGCTTGGTGTTACTCTTGCACAGTTTGGCCTGTAGGAGGAGTTTCTTTTTCAAGTTGTGCTTGTGAATATGTGCTTTTTGGCATGATATAATGAGTATTGTACAGTATACGATGGAGAAGGTCAAAATAACACGGCAAGTCCAATGGGAAACAAAAAGCTTATTTTCTTGGGAATCAAAATATTTCAAGAGCTCAAAATAGTAATAAACCATTTAAATTTTAATACAGGTGCAGTAAAATGATAGAATGTATATGGGAAGAGGGGAAAGCACAGATTTTGCTCTGAAGGCTTGCTAATTTTGCTGGTATTTCCTCCCATATACAAAAGACAGTACTAACATGCAATACCTGCTCTAAGCAGATGCATCGTGGGTGTTCTCCCATGGTCAGGTGGTCTCCTGTGGCTCCCAAGGCTGGTACAAGGGCCAGTGCCTGTGGCCATGATATTGGTTGAAGAGCAGACTTGTTTGCAGGACCGAGCCTGTGGTTTGGGAGAGGAAAAAGAGCCTACAGAAAATGTAGATTAACTAAAGGATAGGTGGCAGCACAGGCTGTGGTTACTGTTTTAATAGTGGTTTTATTTGTTTAAAACCATGACTTTTGGGTAAATTGTGTTCATCCAGCTCATATGCAGGAGAATATACTTTTTGATTCTTCAGAGTGTTAAAATTGCTAGGCATTTTTCTTTCCCTGAGCAGAGGAGCAGTGGAAGGAATGTGAGAGATGTTGTTTGGAAAGCATTCTGCAAACCAGAATGTATTTAAAAAACAGTCTTTGAGAAATAAATCACTACCTGATGATGAAGACAGCTGAGCTGGGCCAAGAGTCTTTCACGTGCCAACACTTTCTCACGTGACAGGAGTTATACTGGAAGCTGGCAAGCTTTGAAGCTTGCAAGGCTGAAAATGTCTCAAAATTTTTATATACTTAAAGTAACTAATAGCTAGATAAAAATATGGCTTTGAGACTTTTCAAAACACCACCCTGTAGAACAGTGTGAACCTGCCTAAGGTCACCATCTTTTACCTACTGGGAACAAAAAAAAAACCCAAAACCCAGAAGCACAAATTTTATACCACCTCAGTTTAATACCAATAAAGAGCTTAGGGATGAAGAAGTTTCAGAAATGAATTTGGATTGATTTGAGATTTATAACAAAGCTTGAAATCAGAGTTTCCTAATAGTTTGAGGTTTCATTGTGAAAATGGCAGATCCACCATTCATCAGTAAACCAAAATATTTAATCCCCAAATAAATGCTAGAGATGCCTGTCAATATTACATGGGCTCACAAAGTTACGGCACATTAAGGCTGACATAAGCAGTAAGTGTAAAAATGTGATTAATCAAAGGATGATTTACCACTCTGAAAGAGGAATATGAAGCTCAGTCTGGATAAGTAACATACAAGCAAAGAAAGGTAAGACGGTTTATAAGATGTTTTGAATTAATTTAAACTCCTCAGAAGGAAAGGATAATGAATTTACTATGAAAATAAAGCTATTTGTTAGTTCTCTGCAGTCAAATTAAGGCCCACAATAATCATACCATCTTATAAAATAGAATAAAATGCTGAACCTGTGAAAATACAATATAATCTTGCATTTATCTAACCAGAGAATCACACAGAAAAAATAAATCTGTGTCAATTCATATGTCATGGTCTAGCATCATTTTACATAAAGACCTGGGAGATTTTGTGGCAAGTAGCTAATCTTTGGTTGAAGTGAGCGTGTTTAGTTTCAGTGGATTCCTTTGGCATTGTATGGGCAGGTTGATTATCAAAAAATCTGGGACAAAAAGCATGCCTTGGAGTATTCCAGATCATAACCTTGTCTTTCACCTTGTTCTCTGTCCCCTGGTGTGGTGGTGGTGCTGGGGGAGGTGAGTACAAGAGTCTCAAGTGCAGCTTTTCCCATTGCTGTTTATATCCCATTTGCTGGATGGAACAGGACAGAACTACGTGATGCTAAACCTGAAATAGCTCTGCTAAACCTTCTTCTTCTGCCTCACACCACATCCCCACCACAGAAGAGGTGATGCATTAAGTGAGGGGGAGGGATCGGGAGAAACCCTCCTCTTGTCCATGCCAGGAGGATGAGGCAATTCCAGCTGCCTTGAATTTGCAGGCTCATTCTGCTATCTTTTTCTTCCTATGAAGATGGGGCCAGAAAGGAGACAGATTTCCTGCTTACAGAGGTTGCTCCTCTTTGCTTCTGCACTGCTGGAGGTGTGATGGTGGAAAGAGCTTTCTGTGGCTATTTGAGATTATTAGCTCTGACCTCAATAAAACTAGCATTGCTTGCAAAGAAAACCAAAAATACCAATTCCAACCCCCCCCACCAAAAAACCACCCCAAGTCATGAGAGAGAGCAACATAAGAAAACCTCTAATTGCACATCTGTTCAGCAGACTTTTGTGATAATTCAGCAACAGCTAATTGAAACTCCTGGATCATAAATATGCTTTCAGCCAAACTGGAGTTTACTTTCTCTGATGCAATCTCCTTTCAACTCCCTATTGCCCTGTGAGATTCTGCTGGTCAGGATTCCAACAATCTGTCACTAGATGGGAAAATTAGAAGTTGGGTCTATTCAATTATAATGAGCCAAACCTCTGCTAATCTGCATCATCACGTCTCTGTGGATTTCTGGGAGCTCTGTCACTTTGCATTAGCAGAGGACCTGGCCTTATGTAATTAGATGTTTTCACACTCTTCTGGTGACATGCCCTCCTCCGACAGTCTGGATTGCAGGCTACCATGGTCTGCAAAGAGATACACTCGTTAATGAGAGGCAGCAGAACACAGGAGATCCATGAATGTGCAAGCACTGTTAATGTGAGACTTTGTATTTGGGTTTTTTTTACACACTTGGAAACATAAAATGCATTGGAAGAGGAGACCAGGGATCCCAGTGTCTTTGAAGGTTCTCAGAGTCCCCCGTCATGAATGGGCAGATGGGTTAAAGACCCAGCTGTGAGTGCTGTTTGTTCTCACTCAAAAGCGTGGGCTCACTGAAGGCCTCATGGCTTCCTGCTTCTGAATTACCATTCTGATGTAATTTTTGTGACATTTTCATGTTATCATGCAAGCCTGTAGAAATCATGACACCACTGGAAAAACGATTGAATAAACAACAATGTCAGTAATGTGAAATTTATCCATGATGGATATACTTAGGTCTTTGAAGGGTTTAGCTGCTTCTGGCAATTTTGTGTTCCTTTGGGGTGACTGAAAGAGCTGTTTGCTTTGACTTGTGGAGTTAAGGAAAGTTTGTGCCTAGGGAACATTTTTATAGGGCACTTCCAGAATCGGAACTCCATGCAGTCCTTAAACCAAGGATATAATTTTGGAATATTGAATCACTGTTTGTAAGTCTTACGGTATGTTCTAGCTATCCCACTGTGGGAAACTGTGTTTTCTCTTTCTCTTTTTGTTTTATATTTGTTTGTATTAAGACCACTTTCACCGATGTCAGAAACCTATTGGGTGGAATTTAATCCTCTACATACCTCTTCTGTGACACTGAGTTCACTGCTTTGACTTAACACAATGTCGACATTTGCAAGGAGTCTACTAAATTCTTCAGTTTAAATTTTATTTTGTAGTTAGGACATCACATTTTTAACTATAAAAGGCAGAGTCACAGGCAGAACCTCATATATAGAGGTTGCTTAGTGACCTAGATGCTATTGGTGACAAATTGTGAGATGCTTTAGAGTGTTCTTTGAAAGAGTGATGAAGATAGACTCACGCCTGTCTTCACTGAGGAAGTTCTGATCTTTCATAGGCTGCTTTAGGGAGGACTTGTTAGCACTCAAGGAGGGCAACTGAACATGGATTAGAATGTGCTGGAACGTTTCACCAAGCTGGAAACTCAGGGAAGTTACGAAATTGCATTAAGATGCTTCAGTGGAGTTGCACTTTTGACTACTTCTAATTAGTAGAAGTGACCTTACAGCTTTGCTGTGATGCTGCAGACTTATGAGGGAGCAGACCACAGTGACAGAGACACACATTGAGCATCTTGTCATAAAGCTGCCCATTTGGCTTTGTGCTGCCTTGCCAGCCTTTTGTCCAGCCTTTTGAAAAAGCACTAAACAAAGTTCTGTTAAATTTCATCTTTTGCTGGGGGCATTCTGTCATACTGATCAGAAGAATATTCATCACCAGTGGCACTGGACAAAGGAGGAGTGTAGGTTGCCTGAAGTTTGATTTGGAGATTCCTGTTGCTGTTCAGTAGCTGGTCTCCATAAGCTTCTCGCGTCCATGCATCCATGTTTCCCAGCCTTGTAAAGTGGGGGTAAAGCAGGGAGACAAAAGTGGGCAGGCAACTACCTTTGCTCCAAACTCTTCAGGTATTGATTATAGCTCAAATATCACTAAGAACCTGACTTAGTCCTTAATAAAGAGAGGGTTCTTTTCTTCCTAGACTACTTTATCTGCTGCATTTGGCCATGGTGTCAGCAGACAGCTACAGCAAACAATATGGTTGATTCTGGGCATAGACTTACTTTGTGAAGAGTACTGCACAAGTAGTCCAATATACTATGTAATTTTTGGTGCTGCTTGAAACAGGAAAGTGCTACCCAGTGCCAGAGGGCAGCAGGGTGCACTGGCTAGATTAGCCCTAGTACTTGTCTTTTCTAGTCTGTTTGGAGGGAGCTTTCTCCTTGCGATGAGGTCCTCCATGAAGCTGTTCTAGGTGACAGCTGAGCCTTGTAGGTTCTCACTCCTTGCCTCCACAGAGCCAGGACCTTGTCAGCATTGCTCCTTTGCTGAGGAATGTGGAGCAAATGGCCATCTTTGAAATTGCTGCCAAGAGGTGGTTAATGTGTTCCACCACAGTTAACGGGTTTGAATTCCAAAGCTATACAGATTGTTTGAAAGTCTGCCTCCCCGCAGGCTGCTGCTGGGCTGGTGCGTGGTACCTCTCTCCTTCTCACGAGCTGGAAATACTTCCTTCACTGGAGAAAAATGCACTGCGGTTCCTGCGGAGGAGCGTAGTGTTGAGAGCAGCAAGATGACTGTCTCTGCGTGTGATGTGGGGGAGAGGAAAGGATGGGTCAGAAAAAAGGTCAAAGGAAAGAGCAATTAGAGACATCCGACCAGTTTCAGCAGGGCAAGGTGCTGAGCCCTGGCACTGGAGTGCTGAGGTGATGAGAATGGCTTATGAGTAGCCCATATGTCAGGAATGAGCAGAAAACATGGTATTTCTTGGCTATTCACAGCAACATCCTTACTCGGTGAATGTTCTCCTTTAACATGTCCCTCCAGAAGAGTGCATGAAGCAAGAAGACATGTCCCCATTTATCCTCAGTGCCGTCCTGCAAGGCAGGGCTGGAGTACTGACTCCATCTGAGAGAAGTGAACTTCTTTCATCCCACAAACCAGTCCATGTGACGGTGTAAGGTGAGTCAGGGCTGCCCAGAGGCACTGAGCAGATGGGAGCAGAGAGCTGGAGCCACGTGTGCACATCACCAGTGCTCCCCGCGTGCTGCAGGACAGTCCCCTCCAGAGCTGCTGTGATTGATTCCATGGGAAAGGTTCACACCTCCAGCCTAGAAGGGACCGAAGCACCTCTTGTCCTCACTCTGAATTTTCTTCCTTCTCTATCAACGTTCTGCCAAAGGTGTTTTCAAGGACAGTTGTCTCCCAGCCTGCTGGGCTGCCAGGCTCGACTAGTGCAAAATAAAAAACCAACAACATCCAAACCAACCATGCAGGTTTGGTTCTTTTGTTTGGGCTTTTGGGAATTTGGAAAAGAATTCTGTGGCTCTGCCACTGAGACAGCATTGGTGGGATGTGATTTCTGAATGTGATTTCTGTGGTCAAACTTTGCAAAAAACTTTGATGTTTAATGTGCTGGTCAATTAAACTTTGCTGCTGTGCAAGAAAGGATGCAGTGGCTTTGTTCAGCTTGGTTGGTATTGCCAAAATGGGTCAAAAGTATCGGAAGAAGGTTTAATATCCCTGTTTACGTAGTGTCATTTTGCTTTCTTTGTGGCTCATTAATTTCTGCAGCGACTAGGGTATAGTCTAAGAGCAGAAAGCCTCCTCCTCTCTGCTCTGTAGGATAAAAATAGCTGGTGCTCTCTCCTGCTAATTTGCTTGCAGTGGGTATGGAAGTTCAGCTGTGTTACATACAACGCTGGCTGCTCCACTCAACAGAGCCTTCTTCAGTTGGGCATGGACCATCCTAATGTCACTTGGTTGGGTTTGGATGTCGTCTGGCCAAAGAGCCTTAAATGGGTTAATGACGTTGGTGAAGCTTTCTTCAGAGCAGCCTGACAGATAGCTGTGTTGGCACAACTAAGGCGGTGCCAGAGAAATAACAAGTGTCCGGGGGCAGGACCTTTTAAACGCAGTTGTATTGCCAAATTTATCTTCCCACAGGGTGAACCCTCCCGTGGTGGCACAATGCAGGAGCCACAGGAAGAGCTTCAGGAAGATGTAACCTTTTGCTGTCCTCACCGTGGGAAGGTTTTTCACAGAGAAGCGGCGCATGCGTTTAGATTCCTTCTGACACTTCAATCAGGCTGACAAAAAAGGGCTGTCCAGCTGTTTTTATGAGATGTTCGATAATGAGATTTACTCTAAAGCGAGTAAAAACCTTAGGAAGGTCTTAAGATTGTACTTTAAAGTGTAAGCTTGGTGTATCTGTTCTTTTCCTAAGGGTGTTTTATTTGATTCTGATACTAATTCAGGAGTTGGTCCAAAGCCCATTAGCATAAATGAAAAGAGTTTTATTGACTTTGATGGGATTTGGATCATGCTGCACTAATTAAATAGTAAAGTATCCATTAGCAGTGAAGAAAACAGAAGAGAGGAGAGCCAAATACTGTTGCGATGAACCCTGTGAAGTTGAGTGAACTGCAGCCAAAGTCTCAATGTCTTCACAGATGAGCTTCTCCATATTTCTCTGCCTCAGTCCTTTTGAAATAGAAACAACTGTGAATTTTTAACAGAACTAAATTTATAAAGATTCTTACATTTGTCCTGCCGATTTACAAGTTTCTGTAGACAAATTTATTCAATGAGGTTGTAGTAACAAAAAACGGGAAGAGATGTGTGACAGAAGAACAAGACAGGCTTTAACCAATATTGAAGTCAGGTGCTAATAATTTACAAATACTCTGAATATTCTTATAAGGTTTTTAAAGAACACATTGTTTCTAGATTCCAAATAAAAGAGAAAGAATTTTTCAGTGCTACTGATGCTGTAAGTAGAAGGCAAGGGGAGCAGCTCATATAGCACATATCTGGAAGGGCTACATAAAAAGTAGGATACATTTGACAAAAGAAGAAATTTGAAAAGGGGCTATTAGAGAACCAGCTGCAGAATCAATCAGGTACAGGCAGGTTAGAAATAGTGTAATAAATAAATTTATATGCCCTACTGGGTGGATGCAAAAGTGACCTGACATTTAAAACTCAGAAATGCTGTTCCTCCCTCCTTTTGCTGTGACCCATTTTGCCATTTTTGGTGGCAGCAGTAGCCCTTGAATTCAGTAGCCTCCAGGGCTGCGGAGCCACTGAGGGCAGCACTCACAACAAGCATTTACAGGAGTTTCCTCATGACAGTGGGATGGTTGGAAAAACACTGCATTTTAAACAAGTGGGGTATGTTGGAATTCAACTGTAACCGTGTAAGCTGAAGTTCTGAGGAGAGTAGGTGCCCATCTGTGTTTGGATGTCAGTTCTCCTTAGGCGTCTTTGAAAATACAACCCGACATGAGAAATTTTGTAAAACCAGCTTTCTGGCATTGTTTGCCTGCTGGTGTGTTTAGGAGGAAGAGTAGTGTTCTCATGCCATTTCTCAAGGTCATTTCCATCTCAGATGTTTGTATTCAGGCTTGCTGGTGGCTACTGATCATCCTCTCTCTTAAACTTAGTTAGCAAAACCAGGGTTTTCCCCATTTCTCACACTCAGGTATTGATGAAGAAATACTGTCTGCAATTTCTTTTAGATTTTTATTGAAGTTACCAAGAAAAAATGTTGATACCATGATGTCATCTTCTGTGTTTGTAAGCATATCTTGACCTGTTTGCAAAAATCACAAAGGGGGGCATCAGGTTGGAGATACTTAAGTTGAATCATTGATTTGTCGCTTCTGAGATAGCCAAGAATCAGAATTTAAAGAAAAAAGCCCTAGTAAAATGAAATTTCCTAGAATACTCAAAATAGGAAAGGGTGAAGGAACCAGTCTCAGGCAAAACCACTCAAACTTGCTTCTCTGCTCCCAGAGATAAAGTGACTGAAATAGTGATATTTCAGTCAAATTATTCAAAGTTCATTCAAAGATAAGTGACTGAAACCCCACCTCCTTTTTAAAAAAAACCTTCCATTTGAAATCCAGTCATTAACAGGAAATGTCTAGAAAAAAGTTCTTTGGGCTGTAAGTTTTGTGTGAGAAAAATCATTTGGATAGATTTTGTTTTTTTCTTTAGAGGAAGTGGGTGTGTGGGAACTGTGTCATAAAATCAGGCCTTTGATGGAGCCTGCAGGGGGAAACTGTTGGTTGGGGAATTAAAAATGGTTCTTGTGCTTGTTGAGAGGGCAAGGGAATGAAGCAGAAGAGGTTGTCACTGAAGGATGCCACTGCACAGCCGTGCCCCAGAATGGCAGGCGTCACCTTGCAGCAGTGACAGGTTATAAAGAGGGTTTATAAAGCAACTAAGAGCTGCTTGAAGGATACGGTTCTGAACACTCCTGATCAATTCCATTCCTATATTAGTTCTGTTGGCCACTGTGGGTAAGTAAGGGTATAGAAGAGTTGCAGGATTAATTCTTCAAAGAATATCACCATCCATTAAAGTGTTTTCATTAATTATGAAAGGAAAATTAGGAACACAGAAATGGATTTGCTGTATGTGGACTGCAAAAGAAAGTCTTTCCATATAAAATCACTTTTTGTTCAGAGGCAAGGGAAGCAGTCCAAAATATAATATAAATGCTTCATCACATTTAGCTTCATTGTTTCTAAATGCAAATATTTCTGTCCAACAACAAATGACAAACTCATTTTTCCCCACCCAAACCCTAATTTGGCAACTGTTGGTCCAAGTTTTTTTCCCCTTTTTTAATGTATAATGTTGCCTTATGTTCCAGGCGATACAGCGTGTGTTTCCATAGCAACCTCTTCTTGTGTCTTGAACTTGTCAGCATCAACATAGGACGTTTTAAACTATAAAGCATTCACACATACTGCTACCTCTTTGGACCCAAGTGAGACTTGCCAAAAAACTGGGTTCCTGCAAACAGTTGAAGGCATGGAAAGGTGATGGAGTCAGAAATCCTTCGTGCCTCCTGCTCATTTACAAAGAACGCGAGAAGTCCTGTTTCACTGAACTCACACCAAGGAATGGGACATGGATTCCTGCTGCCAGCTCAGAGGCTGGTTCACCCAACAACTAACTCAAAGCCTAGGTTTTTTTTTCCTAGGGCTGGTTGTCTGAGGGTTGTACATCTGATTCTCTGCACTGGGTGTTTTTGGGCTGTCTCCCTGACTTTTCGCAGGTGCATCTGCTTCTTAAGCTGGTCCAGGTTCAGTGGAGTTGTTCTTGACCATGGACACACAGGCTTGGGACAGTGATGTACACCAGAGCTCTCTCTGCTCCTCTCTTGCTTCATTTAAACCCAGTGAATGGTGAACACTTTTCAGGTTAAGTGCAGTCTAAATCAACTGGCCGTGTATTTGCAAAACATTTATGAAATAAAAGAAGGAGGAAGGGGACTAGAAGTAGCAGTAAAGAGCAGTGAGCAGTAAAGAGCAATTAGTTTGATGCAATTGTAAAACTTTCTCTTGTAGGTATGAGGGAGCACAAATATAATTCTATGATGTGCATTTACTCTCCTCCTTTTTGTGTGTGTAGCATGGTTTGGCAGCTGATTTGAGCTTCTCAAACCTATATTTACAGATATGGGCAAACTGCCAAAAATGTGACTAATAAAAAAATGGCTATTGATCTCTTTTTAAAGCCTTATCTTAACATTCCTCTTCGGAAGATACTGACCAGGTCTCACTTATTGTAGCATTTATACAGATACCTTCATGAAGGATAGCTTTATGTTATGCAACAGAGAGGAATACTGCTCTCCTGTTTGGGCTGTCAGTGTGTATTTGGATTTATCTATCGCATGATGACACAGGAGAGAGATGATTTACCCAGAAGTGCTTGTCATGGCCTTAAACCCTTTCTCCAATGGTGTATCTCCTTGTTAAAATAAGAGCAGGTTAATGGCTTGTTTTGTTGTGATTTGTAACGTTATGGCATCCTTTCACGGATGTCCCTGTGTATCCAGAAGATGTGGGTGTGGATTCTTTCCTCTCTATTTACTGAAAATAGATATTGCAGCAATGTTTAACTATTAGGAATTATACTCAGGTCCTCCACCCATACATGCTGCTTACAGAGTATTCCTGAGCCATGAGCTGCCCTCTCTAACCCCCCAATTCCCTGTGAGCTCTAGCCCTTGGTCCTCATTAAAGGTATTTACAAGTATGGAATAAACCTTCCTCTGTGAGACCCAGGAAGAGCAGTGATGGTGTAATGAACCTGGGTGATTTGTCATCTAGAACTGGATGTGGACTATGCTCTAGAAGCAGAGCAGGTACTGTTTGTGGTGAAGGAGTGCAGCAAAAAATGGGTATAAAATGCCCCAGATCTGGGCAAATATCTGGCCATGTCTTACACACCCAGCCCTATGTTTACATTCCTGGGCTGGTATCTTTGTCAGCAGAGATGAGAAGTAGATGCTTGAATTTCTCCTGGACTTTCTCAATAATGAAACTGGTACAGTATGTTCTTGGGCCAGTGCTTTGATCCAGCTGGGATATAGCCAGGGGGAAAATAATTTCATACTTTTAGTTTGCTAATCAGGAAATGAGATAATTCATATAAAAAGTCTCTTTTTGGAAACAAGAAAACTCTTCTGGTCACTTTGCAGACATTAATTTTCAGATAAAGAATTTCTATTTTGCTTCTGAACCAACCAAACATTTAATGCAACTAATACAAAGCTTAGTGTTCCTTAAAGCCAGTTTTAGAGAAGAGAGTGGCCTTTCCTTCTTTTCAAAATACAGCTGGTTCTCTTGAAATTCTAGGTGTGTAAATACACATATTGCTCTTTTCTGTTAGTTTTCTGCATCTTTTGCTCACTGAGGTGTAATCCAACAAATATCACCTTCAAATCCTCTTTGGAGGACTGAGAAAGTTCTTTTTGGTTGTGGCTGAGTTTCAGTATTCCCTGTTTATGCCCCTGGTTTGTAAGAAACGTTGTCTGTTATCCAGAGTTGTCCTTATGTGAACTCTTCTAAAGCGTTTGCCCCTTCTTTGATTCCTCTTTTTATTTCACATCTGCCTTTTCTGCAGATTGAGTCCCAAACTAGACATAGACCCACTACATTCACTGCTTCCAAGTGAAGGATTCTCTTCCAAAGGAGCTCCAGTCCCAGGGTTTGTGTCCCTTGTTGTGTGTCTGTTATCCTTCTTCCTTCCTGGTACTGTCACCCTCCAAGTGGCTGACGTGTTGTGATTCCCCAGGTTCCTCCTTCTCAACAGGCAGAACAGCGTGGCAGTTCCTTCCAAGGCTTCGGATCAGCCTCCCCACATGAAGAGTGGGTAGATTTGGGGGTGTTGGAAAAGGAATTATAAGACCACAAAGAGAAAGTGCTCAAAATCCTGCAGATCCATCCTTCTCCTGCAGTGACAGTGTTTCATCTCCCTCTTTTAAGCTTCTTCAGAGCGTAGATATCAGCTGCGTGGGGAAGGAGGTAAAGCCTCTCTCCTTTTCCCATTCACAGAAAATCAGTTGAAGTGGCAATAGAGTGCTGGCTCGAAAGAGCTTACCCTGGCTGAGTTCAGCGTTATTTTGCCTACATAAAACAGTGGTTGCATCAATTCAGAAAGTGAGGATTGCTCAATTGTTTGGGCCAGCGCAAGTAAAAACTACCAGATGAAAGTGAATGTAACAATAATTTTATTTTTATCAAGTGTCAGGTTCATGTTTTGCTTTTTGGATTTGTGGTTGCCTTGGATCACTTCGAGCCATTTGGTTTTTAGAGAATGCTATCAGAATAATTTCACACTAAAAGAGACTGAGAAGGGTTTAAGAGAGCAGAAAAGCTCCAATTCAGCGATGTATTCACATGCATCCCTTATTTTAATCCTCTGCATAGTTACCTTACTGAGCACATATTGCTCTTTTCTTTGGAAAAAAAAAATATATCTTTTTAGTTTCTGGGTTAAGATTTATGGAAACTACTGGAAAAGAGAGGTTTCCTGGAGTAGTCTGTATATATCATTATATTTCACTATACTTGTAACATTATATTGCATTTTCAAGATAGTCCAAGTACTGGCTTTTGCAAAAGACAGTTGATCCTTTTTGTGGAACTCACAGAAACTGAACATAAAATATTAATTAAACAAAATTTTGACTGAAGAATTTAAATTATTGTACGTTCAAATTCCCCCAAATACTTAAAAAATGGACCAAATTGACAAGTGGTGCCAATATTTGCGCATATGGGAAAAACTGGGTAAAATAAGTAAATCTTTCTTACTTTCAGTACTTACACGGAGCATAATATCATTAAGAAAGGAAAATGTAAAACATGTGATAGCAGATGCCAGACTAACCACAGTCCTCAGGCTGTCACGAGAAGCCCCCTTTTCAAGCTGTTCGCAGCCTTGGCCAAAGCATTCTTTTTGGACTGAAAGTTTTTCATTCCTGGTCTTAGGCCAAAGGTAAATTCTCCTCTATGTGGAAACTTTCAACAAAACCAATTCAATCATTTTATGAATTCTCCCTCTCCTCAGTGTTCCTGCCACTTCACCACCGCTGTGTGAGTGGTGCAGCAGCTGAGAGAGGCCTGGGGAGCGTTAGCTTCTTCTGCAGCGCTCATGGCAATCAGCTGAAGTTAATTCAATAGTTTAAATTGTCAGCAATGAGTGTTTTTGCAGGTGTTCACAAAAATACTGCTGTGGTCCTTTGCCTTTTATGGTTAACATCGCTTTTGTGACGCTGATGATTGATCTCTTAACACGACACAAACTGCAAAATCTCCTGTAGTCGTGGCTGTAGCCAGCCTAATTAAGTGCCTGAGATACAAAACATTCCTCTCAGAAAAATAAGATTGTGAAACTTCCACTGGTACCAAAGGCTACTGTGGATTTTCTGAAGTACTTCATATATTCTTACCCTCTCCATAATCCAGTCCAAAGGGCAAATTTTAGTAGAGTTAAAAAGGGAACTAAAAAAGATAGACGTAGTGCTAAGTGCAAAGTGAAAATTCCCTCCAATGAGTATAAAATCCCTGACTCACTGGGGCTGGGGGGCTTTGTGTATCCTGCTAATTGCTTCCTTGGTATGTAAATACCTTTGAATACTTAACCCTGCACAGCTGAGTGTCTGAGCTGTTGGATCCATGTTGCAGACTCCTGAGGAAGTGGAGGAGTTCTCGATGTCAGTGTCCTCTACTGAATTTGTTTCCAGTCTCTTTCAAAGTGCTTTGAAGTTGTTTAAAGTTTTGTTGTTTTTTTTTTTAAAGTGATGTCTCCCCTGTGTAATAGCAGTGATGAGCATCACTGTTCTAGCAGAGAAGTGAATGTGGAGACAAGGACTTTGAAGTGGCCAGAAATCTTACATGGGGCAACATGAACTGGTCAGGCGATTGGAGAGGAGCTGAAGTACATTTCTAGTGCTGTTTGAAGGTAATTTCCAGTTTCATTAAGACTGACTTGGTTGAAACATGCTCCTTTGTGAATTTCCTTGAGATTTCAGAGCTGCTTTCAGTTACAGCCCTACTTGGGTCACTTGGTACCTTGGTGGTGTCTTTCTGTTATGTGGATGTTTCCCTGCCTCCTTCTCTGAGGTCTTCCCTGGTGATTCAAAATGATTCTGTATCGTTATAAGAAGTCACTTTTGAGGTTTAGGTTCTGGGCTTTACCTTTCTTTTACCTTTTCTTGGCAAGCTCCTGGCTTTACACAGATTTTTCTAATCGGGCAAGAATGGTGGATGCAGAATGGATCTATCTGGGATCCTTGATAGTCTTAAGTGTGTATGAAGCTGAATCTAAATAGGCAATTACTTGCTGTGGCTTACTTAATTTCACTCAATTTTGTCTCTCCTAATAGTTTATAAGGTATTCATACCATGCTTTGCCTAATTGACTTAAGTTAACTCTTCCTTTCCCAGAAGGTAATATACCAAGCTATATACGGTTTCAAATGAAGACTGTGGTCAGGTTGGCATTTTTACCTCAGCTTGATTACAGCATTTTGCAGTGGAAAAACTGCGGATAAAACTACATGATAAAAACACTATTAGCCTTTTAAGGAAGGCAAAAGCTAAATGGAGCTGGTGGGAGACAAATCTGGCCACTAAAGCAGTTATATCTCAGGGCAAGTCTCTGGTCTAATCAAGGTTTCCATTTATTGAATGGGTAACAGCAGATAAAGAATGATCTCTTCTTTAATGTAATAATGTAGGCATTCATTTTCTTTTTTGAGAATTCAGGCTCAAGTTCTGAAGAAACAAAGGCTTTATTTCAATTTGGCTGTATGTTTTGGAGTTTTTAATGGGAAAAAAAAGGAGCCTTTTAATCTAAAGAAATAAATGCTGTGTTTGTACTTGAACACAGACAAATTTGCTGTTGCTTTTTCTTTGTTTGTTTAGATTTGGGGATTTTTTTTTTTTTTTTAAATTTTTTTTTTGAAGGGCTTGTCTGCTGAAGGCTGTAATTGGCTCTGGAGAAGGCCTTTTACTTGTGTTTCCCAGTCATGGATGTCTGCAGTTATCTCATTCTTGGCATCCTCCCATTTCAAAGTAAGACGTGGCAGTAAAGTATTCTGAGGCTGTGCCAAAGAGCAGATTGTTGTAGGAAAAAAAGTGTTTCTTATATGTTATGCTGAACTCCTAAGCTTCTAAGGAACTGGGCTAACCCATTTTCCCTATAGCAGTAAAGAAGGTAGTTACCACCCCGATAACAAGTTTCCTTCCAGTGGCTCAGAGGAGGGCATGTGCATTTGGGGGAAGAGTAACTTTGGCCTGTGCTGTTTTACCTGTCCTGTTCCCAGAACCTGGCTTGGTTGGGTTGGAAGGACTCCCTGTGGGACACAGGGAGGTGTTTGACATCACCCATGTGCGATCTGGGCTGCTTAGACCCTGAGGCAGCTGGTGGGGTGAGAAAGGTGGTCACCCTCTAAGAAAACCTGTGCGAGGCAGATTTTCCTTTTATTTATTTATAATTTTAAAATGTTGTATTTTGGGTTTTTTTGAAAGCTGTATTTATGAGGTGGAAGTGAAAAAGAATGGGAGGTAAAGGAGGAGGAAATGCTGCTTCTTTTGAACTTGTGGTAAATGTCGATAAGCCTTCCTTACCAGCAGGGTTTTACAGAAAAAGAATCCTCTGCTAGTTTCCTGTGGGATGGATTAAGGCGTTAATTAATGGATTTGGAAGTAACTGTATTCCAATGTATTTCCTGTGGCTGAGAATATGGAGTTACAGAAAGAGAGAGCAAAGGGAAGAACATCTCAAGCTAAATCTTCTACGTGTTGATTCATAAATCCACGTGTGTTAATCTGTGGGAATCTACTTTGAAAATGGAAGGAGCTAAACCATATTTGGTTAAAGTGTTAAATCTGCTTTGGAACAGCAGAAAGTGGTGGGAAGTCTGCAGCTGGCAAAAGGGGATTGCTTTGCTTGAGTGTCGCATGGGTTGAGAGCAGAGCTGGGTGTGATGCTGCAAGAGGGCAAGGTGGGATCAGCTATTCGGAATTAAAACAAGAGGGGAAGGGAGAAACAGGATTTTTAATCGTTTTTTCATCTGAGGCGTATATTCATTGTCTCAAGAGGGATTTTGAGATTTTGTCTGTATTTGAACTGGAACAAGAAAACAGTTTTTCTCGAGCTTTGGATCTGGTTTGCATCCAAAGCAGATTTGGATGGACGCCCCACCTGAATTGTTCAGGACTTGGAAGAAATGTTTTAGTCTTGGCCTATTTCTGGTTAAAATACAGCCTTCTGCAATGGAGCAAAAATATTTTTAAAAAAAGATCTTGAAACAAACAGGAGGAGGTTATGGTCTCGAAAATGGAGATTAAGAGATGATTTTGAAAGTTGTTTGTTTTTTAAACTCATCTACCTTTGGCAGGCAGATTGCTAAGGCTTGACTGTTGGGCAGATGTATTTAAACTCAGTGGTACATGGTATTGAGAAAACTGTACCATTGGTGCAGGGGAAACGTGAACATGAATGCAGCCTTTGCCTGCCTTAAAAAATCTGACAGTGCACCCACTGCACAAAATCCTTCTCCCTCTGATTATGTGCTTCCTGTTCTGTTAATTAGGATGTCTCTGCTCTTCCATATCCCATTTCTTGAAGTAATTTCTTAATGAGTCAGTTGAAGTTTTTTCAGGCATGGGAAGGGATGGGAAATGTGGTGAACTGGCTAACGTTTTCCTCTGATATCTGTTTTGATATCAATTATGATTCAGCTTCCAATTAAGCAGGTCAGGGTGCGTTAGCAAGTCTCCGGTTCATGGCTAAATACTACATAGAGAGATGGCATAAGGCTACATTCAAGATTATCCAAAGTAATTAGGACAGAAAATTATTTAGTTTGCCTTGCTGGAAATAGTCTGATTTACTGCTGAAATGATGCCAGCCTTAGTTCAGTTCTCTCTGTAGTTCCAGGCAGAAGAAAGACTTTTACAGCAGATTGTAATCTTTAATAAGGTTGCATTATGCAAGTCTGTAAACTGGGATGGGGAAAGACTGGAGCAGAACTCCCTGAAATAGTATGGACTTAACATGCAAAAGAGACGAGCTGGCAATTAAAAGGCCAAAATGACAAATGATTTGTTGGACAATAGGCTCTGACATTAAAGAATGGTGGCTAAGAATATGATTTTGAAGATAAATAGACGTGTCCTATACTATTGAGTTTGCTTACATTGAGTTATTCATGTCTGTGTGTGGTGCCTTCATTTCTAAATATTTCTAATAGCATTATAGGCAACATTCATCCTTGTCGTTTTGACTTGCCAGGCCAAGGGAAAACAGTATCTGCTGAGCTTTATTAGACTATGTTAATTTGGCCATGCTGTGTAGGATGTGCTTGGAATGTAGCAATTTGTACACTAAGGGAAAAGATCGTTTTTTTTTCAAATTAAGTTATGAAATTTGGCAGCGTTTCTTAACACAAATGTATGCTGAGTTGGATCTAGAACAAAAACATTACTTTTAATGTGAAAAAATCGCTTTGCATCAGGTGCCTTATGCATCTGATCATCATGAGAAATGATCAGAAAAGTATCTGAAAAGCAAAAGTTACACTGTAAAGTTCCAGACTCTTCACCAGCTTTTTTATTTCTTATTTTTGTGATGACTCAGACTTTGCAGGATTAATTATATGCATTAGTGTTACTCTTATTAAGAGTATTTATCTTTGGCTCAAGTTCTTCCAGAGCGATGGAGCTCTTTCCCATCCCCCATATTGAAAAGGAAATTGAAATCTGTGTATCTGAAAGGTTGCTCCATGCAGAGTTCCTGTTCCTCTCTCACTGCACTGCAGCTCTTCAGACCTTGATCACAGATGTGAAGGGAGGCTTCCCACAGTCATCTCCAGGCTTTGGACCAGATCCAAGTCCAAGACAGTAGATTTTTTTTAACTGCTTATATAGAGGCTTCATATGTATGATACCTCTTTTGTACATCTTGAAAGCTGCCTTTTAAAACCATGGCCAAACACATCCAATTATATTGCCTTAAGGCCCTATTATGCCCATAGTAAATTACTGGATGCTGTTCTACCAGATGTGCATGCACCAATTTCTCCTCTTTTGGAGTCTGTCTTCCTGCACATCTGACTAAAAGCTCTGGACCGCAGCTGTCACTTGGCACTTTGAAATCGAACCATCTTTGATTACAGTTGGTATTTCTGACCTTTAAGCCCAACGTTCTGACCGTGCCGCTTGTCACCATTTGGGCTTTGTGCTGTGCTCTAGGCAGTAATTTGCTGAACCATTCCTGTGCCTTCCAAAAGTAATTTTCCGTTTGTAATTAAAAAAGCCTTCAAAAGAGAGAGCTGCAAGGGAAGTGCAGTATACAGTAGACTCCAAAGGCTTTAGGGCCTTCTCTGAGTTAGGGAAAGGTTTTGGAAACACTTTGATTTTGAAAGCTTAAACAACAGCAATAAAAAGCTAAAATTTTCTGAAAAATTGATATAACCCATGAGATCCATGTCCTAAACAAGGCATTATCCTTAAGGGAAACAATTCCTATAGATATCACAGTCTGATGCTCTGCGTAAAGTCCTCGCTACGTACATGTTACCGTGTTGCTTGATTTCCTTCTTAGATGATGATAGCTATCTGTGATATCCTGTGATATCCTTATGATCCTGCGGAACAGATACACTCATGTGTGTCTGCTGAGCAGATATCTCGTGTTCTGAGAACTGGTTTTGCTTGCTGGATGCTTTGCAGCACTTTGTTTTACTCAGGGATGAAGTATCTAAGGTATTCTTAATGTCTTCTCTAATTGCCTTTGAATTAGAAGCGCTCTTCAGAGGTGACTTCAGGGCTGTAATCCCCTTGGGTTGATGACACAGGAAGCCACAGGATACCACGGCTAATCCAGCTCCACAGTTTCAAGGGAATGAAAGCAAGTTGGGTATTCCACCAGCTTTTGCAATGAGGTCATTTAAAAGTGCTCAAATAGGGATTTGAAGAGCTGAACTTACTCACAAGCACACACTGAGTGTTCCAGTTCTAGTTTAACTAGGGGTGATGGTGTTTGGTTCAGTTTCCTCACAAGATGCAAGAGGATTTTAAATTATTGCCACTTTTGTGAAGAGGGGAAGGTAAGGGATGCTCAGGACATCAGCAGTGCTGGCAGAAAAGAGCAGGGAGCAGAGATGTGCTCAAGGATAATGCTCAGGGTAAAAGTCTTTGTCCTTTTCTCAAGGATGAGCCTTTCTGGACTTAAAATGCTCCTTTTTGTTTCTGAAGGCAAGCCTTTGCTCAGATGGCGATGTTGTATTTCTTGTGCTAGTCTAAATCTTCTATGTCTTCCCTGTGCAGTTTCTTTGCCATAGAATTTTTATGACCCCCTAAGTAAAAGGGGAAATTAAAAAGCATCTATTTGTTTACTCTAGTCCTGTCATCTGGAATAAATGTCCAAATTTATCCCAAGCCCTGTGTACACTAAGAAAGTTCAGTTAGCTGATGGTAAGGGAACCTGGGTCACCTTTCATTAGTCTCCATGGCTGAACAAAGCCTTCAGCTCTACCTCTTTATTTTTTAATCCACCCTCTCCCACCCCCCACCCCCTTTATTGTGATATTTAAATGCTCTTTATTTGGTTAGGATGGGTGTTTTTACTCTGTCCCCTGAGGCCCCTCATGAAAATGAGATGTTGCATCTTAGAATATCCTGTTAAGCAAAACTGCCTGAATAAAGCCCAATCCCTGTTTTATGACAACAGCTGACTGTGCAGCGGTGGGGAACACGAGTCCCTCAGGACTTGCACGCTCCTTTACCTTCTCCTTTGATCATGATGAAACAGATGAAAACTTCCTTTTATTTTTAATTACCCATCCCTTGCTCTGCTTTAGTTTGAAAGGAGATCTCAGAAAGGCTTTAAATAACCGATATTAAAAAGACCACGTTGAGGCACTGCCAAATCCACGTCCCTCCCATTGCTCGGGGTCGCGTGGAGCATCTGTGCTTTTAGCAGAAGGAGCAGGAGAGCCCCAGCTCAGTGACAGCACGAGATGCACCAGCAGCAGAGCATCACTGGAGACCGGTGCAGGAATTCCTTCTCTCTCCTCTTGGTGTATTTTGCCTTATGGCTCCCAGAGGTAGACCAGAGGCGAGGTCTACCTCCAACTTCTGTGACAGTGCCGAAGCTAGGAGCAGATGAGAGCTATTTGCTGCTTAAGTGTATTTGCATACCCTGCAGATATGTATTGAAAAAAGGGAGACCCAGGAGTGTGGGAGGAGCACGGGAACTGAAAGCCCGTAAAGAGACTGATTTATGGCTAAGGCAGAGAGTTGTGGCAGTTGGCTTAGGCAGTGGGCTTGCTGTCCCAGCTAATGCATTTGTGCCTCCAGCTGTTTTGATATATTCTGTTCCTTCCATCAGGATTGCTCTTTCTTTGCTGCTCCCAGCTGACAATTTCAGAGAAGGTTTGCCTGAAACTGAGGAGAGGGTGATAAAAGAGGGAGGGATTCTTTGCTCTCCAGTTATCCATTTGTTTCTTGGCTTTTATGCTTGTTGTGCTGAGATTTGCAGGCAGTTTCTCAGCCCTGTTCCTCCTCCTTTGATCCTCCTCCAAAAGCAAAAAAAAAAAAAAAAGCCCAAAACAACAACCAACCCAACCAACCCCCCAAACTATTCTTTCTTAATCTTATTTATAATCAAATTGCTAGAACTTAATCTAGTCACATGAATCACAAACGGAGATTTCACAGCCTCCAATATTACCTATTTTATTTCACCTGCTAAAGCTTTAATCTCAAGACATTTTTTCCTCTCTTCTGAATTTTGAAACAACCACATGTTGTGGCCAAACAGTGCATATCACAGCGCTGACATCCAGACCATGCAGATTACTCCCACTGCACAGAATGTACTCTTGGGTTCGGTGTCGTCCTCCGCCGTGACGCACGCAGCTCGGCTTTGCTCTGCACGGGGGAAAATTCCCTGTAAGCTTCAAGAAGTTCTGAAACTGGATTAGCCAAAACTAAAGCTGGCCCTGGCTTTTACAGGAAAGCAGTGGAAGGACAGCGTTGACCATTTTGTCTAAATTTAAAGTTTTCTGCGTAGCTCAGCTTACTGTGATGGAACTTCACTGTGAAAACTATTGATTTTTAGGAAAGGCTTGTGAATGGGTTGGAAGTGGTGCCTGGAGTAATGATAGGCTACAGATATAGCCATCTTGGGTTTGGCTTGGGGTGTTTTTGGTTTGGGTTGTTTTGTTTTCAGAAGGTAACTTTGTAGTTACAGTATATTTTGTACACCTACACTTTTCCACTGCAATAGAATTCATATTTTATTGGTCTGCTTTGAAGAAGATCAATCTGGATGAAGTTAAAATAGTAAGAACACCAGTCAGATTATATTCTTACTGATGTTTCAAAAAATTATTTCCTTCCCCTTTATCCCCTATAGAGGACTCCCTATAATGAGAGCTTTAATTAATGAGCTTTTTGTTTGAGCATCTCAAAGACCTTTACATAAATTACATTTTTTAAGACTGTGGAATGGAAGAAACTGAGCTGCTGTGTGCCTTCTGCTGCTGGAGTGGGTGATCCTGTTCCACGATCCCTCTCCCTGCAGCGCCCGTGCGAGGTTGTCCCTTTTGTGATCTCTGTTTCTCAAAGCCGCAGTCTGTGGTGGTTACGTAGAAGGGTCAGTGGCAGAGCTTGGACAGAGCCAGACTTTTGTGTTGCAGTTACACTACACTGCCCTCTAAACAGAGAATTCACCACGTGTAGAAGTCTCCAGAGTAGATCTGCCAGGTTCTACAACCCAAAGTGTTTTGACTGTGGAGATTCCAAATGGTTTAGGATTTAATTTTGTCAATAATTTTAACTACTGTAAATTTCTGAAGCAAGTGGAATAATTCAGCTGACATTCACTTCATGATACGTGCATTTATTTTA
The DNA here is from genome assembly GCA_013400555.1 of Jacana jacana. NCBI lineage: Eukaryota > Metazoa > Chordata > Aves > Charadriiformes > Jacanidae > Jacana > Jacana jacana. The sequence goes on from VZTM01029927.1 coordinate 58,060, forward strand.
AACAATTTTAATCTGAAAAGGGTTTTCAGTATTTTAGGCTGAAGATGGGAGAGGGTATAACTCCCTGCCATGTGCTAATGAAAACAGGCAGGAACTCTGCTGTGGTCAGTGGAATTGCAAGGTGAACATAAAGAGCCTGAGGGGCTGTTTTACGACCCCAGGTCTGTTTAGGAAGCCTGGAGAGCTCTAGGATAGAGTTCTGTCTTGTAGATGTGAGGCCACAAGTCGTTAAGAGTTTCCTGCTCGTTCAGAAACTGCAGTAACTGAATCCCACTACTCCCAGTGCTGCGTTGGTTTTGCAGACTCTGCGCATTGCGGAGTCTACCGGAAAGAGAAGATTAAATAAAAGTGGCATCCCTTCTCCTCACAGGTAACTCCTCATCAAGAAAACGGCAAAGAATAAATATCCAAAGGCGAAGGAAGTGTTGACAAACAGCATGGAAAGCTGCAGAGAATGAAAATGAGCGTGCAGTAATAATTACTGGCTGACGTCCCTTCAAGCCAAGAGATTTACTACTTAATTAGGAAGATGCCTCTTGGGCTGGGGATAATTACCAAATTTAAGTGCAAAAGAAGGGGGAGATACAAATTTTTTTGTAGTTCATGTGCTCATTACCAGAGCTTTTGGAAAACAGCTGAAACTGATAATAAATTTTTGCAGAGCATTTAGTAAGTCACTTTGAGATCAACTTCCTTTTGGAGCTAGTTTACCAGCATGTGTGTGCTGTTTTAACAGCAGTCCCTTCAGAAGCTCTACCAACAGCTTTGTTATCACCCCACTTGTGACTTTAAGCGGATTGCTCACCTCTGAGCACAGCACTTGAGTAGCACGGAGCGAGCCAGAGGAATTTCCTTAGCCTCCATAGGTATGAATGTTGACGTTGGACCTGATTTTAGGAAGTGTGGAGCACTCTGAAATCCCATGGATGTTAATGGAAAAGAATATGGAACAAAATCTCTTCTTGCAGATGGTCTCTCTCTGCTGGAGTTGTGTGGAGCTGATTTGAAAGGGGTCTGGGAGGCAGAGGGGAGTGTGTTAGTCCCCCAATGTTCTCTTATTAACAGTAAAATACTTTTTCAGGTGGCACTGTTACACAGCCCCCTTGTTTGCCTGATATCAAGGTAAAGATGTGATTAAAACAATTGGTCTTAAGATTCACTCGGATAAGGTGGAGGTGGTTCTGAGGAGTGGGAGTGTGTCGTGTGGCCAGCTGGTAGGGGGTATGAAGAGAGTTAAAACTCTGGAGCATGTTTGCCCTTTTCTTTGTGGAAGGATTAAGCAGCTAATTTTAGAGTGGTTTGAACTGGTTGTGGTTTCATTCATCAGTACTAGAGATGACATGGGAAGAAAAATAAGATTGCTGGCCCTTAAAAACATGGGAAAAGGGGGAAAAGGTGCCTTCTTTTAGGCTGATTTAACCCTGTGTGAGACCAGTGGGGGTGTCACTCGTGTGGCTGATGGGATTTGGGTCTGGTGAGCAGATTGTTGTCAGGGTGTGACTTTGAATCAGTCACCCAGTTTTAGAAGGGCAGGTGTGCCTATGGTTGGTTATCTTGGCTTTTGTAGCTGGCACAGGCTTTCCAGGTAATTCTTAGCTGCGTTTGCAACAGGCTCAGTTTGGCTGGTGAGCATGATGCTGTGGGCTGTGCCTCCATGGAGAGACATCTCCTTGGTCATCTGTGAACTCCAGATCAAATCCGTGTGTGCCCTGGTAGAGTATGTGTCATGACACCCTTTCTACCAGCTACAAAACCGAGTGCAGTGTGCCACAGACTGTGTGTTTTGAGCTTTTTTCCATGATCTGTTTGCACCTGCCAATTGATTTTTAGCTTGTGTCCCTCTGGAACACAAAGTCCATTGAAAAAATCGTTGTTGTATATTGTGAACATCCGAGTTTGGATCATTTACTGCTATTTCTTTCTTAGAATGAAACCCATCAGACCTGTCTTTGTATCAGAAGTGGTGGGGTCTGGTTAGGACCTGACCCACTGTCTGTCACTAACAGGCATTTCCACTATGTTTCAGTTCTAAAAAATAAAATGTTCTTGAAGTGAGTCAATGTGATGTGGCTTTCTCACTGCTGTTTAACTGTGGCCCGAGCTCTCATTTCTCAGTGTATCATCAAAATGGTTTATAAAATAGTGTATAGGCTTTCCATTTTTCTCTTAAATGCTACCAAGAAACTCAAGGGCTAGCAAAACAACATTCAAAAAATCAGCAGTGTTGGGGTGTATAACACACACAATGTTCCAGCTCAGGAAAAGCAATATTTAAAATGAAGGGTGGGATAACTTATTTCAGATTTAGGATGAGAATAATGGTCAGAATTCCTGGAGAAGCAGTTGCACTGGCAGGGTAAAAAGTGAATGTGATTGTGTCACTATAAAGATGTTTATTGACTATAAAAGTGTTTGAGAAGTAAGTATGTCAGAACTATGATGTAAGAGTATAATATACTTGCTAATATATACATACAGTATAGTAAGCAAGTGGCATTGTAAATTCTAGGACATATACAATAAATTATCCTAGTGACCTAAATAATTTTCTGTCAGAACGTGTCTTCCCTCTTACTTTTTCAAACAGTCTGTAGTAAATCTTCCATGTGTTCCACTGAGATTTCTTCTTAAATCCTCACTCTATTTACCCCTTAAGGTTGAAAGCTTGAATTTAAGATAAGCTGCCATAGAAAAATGCATATTTCACTTCCAGATGAGCGAACTGCTCCTAATGCTTACCTGCCTGTATGGGGAAGGCTGTGGGAGACATCATACTTCACCGTTTAGGCTCCATTAAATGGATATACTTAGCACCATAAGTAAGATGTTTAATGTCGTTCTTGCTGCTTGTAGTTTGTTGCACCTCAGCAGGTGTATATTTGATGGAGTTTCTCTGTCATAACCTTGTCACCGAGCAGGTGTGAAAAAGAACAGATCAAAATTGCAACATAAATGGATGTTGTGAAATAACATTGTGGGATGCTCATTGTGGGATGCTGGTATCACTGGCCTGGAATTAAATATTCTTTTAAAGGATGCGGTTTGCGTAGCGTAACAGGGATCATAGGAGCCAATTTCACATACACAAGCTATTCCAGTATTCAAGCAAAGCATCAAGGAAAAAATATGCTTAAACAGTCATTATTTTGGTTGCAAAACAAAGATTAAGATTTCTCTGCTTTTCTGGCACACTGTGAAAGTCACTTATCCCTCAGAAGAACTCAACCCCCTGCCATATGAATATGCCTCACGAATACATTTTAGAGATGATATTACCATTAAGAGCTATTTTGTGGAGCATTTGGGCAGGAAGCTGGTGTAGGAGAGGGACACTCTGCATGTCAAAGTGCAAATGCTTATGTGGCCTTGTGATACATTCTGTAACCTTTGATCCAAAGGGCTCTTGGCCTGAGCACCAAGGCTCTTAGGGCATTCTGGCTCTGTCCTGCCCCCCCATCCCACAGTTACAGGCTCATATTAATAATAAAATTAAAAAAACAACAACAACAAAAAAATATTTACAAATTCTTTTTCTAGTTCTTCACATTGTCTTTTTGTTTCCTGGCCCTGAGCATACAGTGTCTGTTGTATTTTCAAGTTGATGTTTACATATTGTGAGGGCTAAAAGTTTGCTTCTTGATTTAAATTTTTCTTAAAAGCCCCCTGTATGAATATGAGGGTAAATGTTTAAAGACAGAAACTGAAACCTGACCCTGTGAGGCCTCTGATAAAACCAGGAAAGTAATTGTACAGTTGCTTACAATTAAAAAGACNTTGTGAGGCCTCTGATGAAACCAGGAAAGTAATTACAAGCAACTGTAAGCTGTAAGCAACTGTACCAGTAAGTACAGTTGCTTACAATTAAAAAGACAATAGATTTCAAATACTTTTAGAATTAGGAATTGATTTCAGGTTTGGGAGTCTATTAGGTTCCTTCCATAACGTATCCTGGTCCCACTGGGAACAGGAGGAACTGGTGCTCTGGTTGATGCTCAGTTCCTCAAAATACTGCTGTAATTTGAATAATCAGTAAGGGTGATAGAAGAGTTCCTTCAATGTGGGGTCCAGGATGTGCTCCCACCACGGTGCTGCCCAGCACACCTTGGGCTCAGCACTGCTCTGTGCTTGACCCTGCAGGCAGGGGCCTGACGAGGAGTTTCTCCCTGACAGGGTCACCTGCCAAGTGTCCCCGAGCTGCACTTTCTAAGAGCCCACTGATGGCCAGTGGCACCTTCTCAGCCTGACAGCGAATATTGGACATGTGGTAGGAATTTTTTCTCCCGAGTTCTCATTTCTTTGCTGTGGATGGACAGTACACAGAATGTCCCACCACAATAGGTTGTTTAAATATTTAACGAGGCAGTGAAATCTGCTTTGAATATAAGTGTTTTCATTTACATCATGAGCTCAAGGTGAGAATCCACTCTGACTTATGATTCTAATTGCTTTCAAGATCTGGTATTTGTGGATCTGGGATTCTGATCTATCTGGTTTTAAACCTAAGATTTCCTTATAAAAGTTGAACTCCTCAGAAACAGCTGTGTTTTAAGCAGCAAAGCCTGACTTAATGGTGGGAGAAAGATCCAAGTACGAAGCCGTTCCTATCTCATAAATTAATATTAATAAGTGTTGCCATATATATATATGTCTACTCTACCATTTAGAGTGGATAGAATAGAGCTGTAGAGTAATTAAGAGCCGGACTCTGTGTCTAGAAGAATTGTGTGGTTTTGTGGATGTACTGCAGAAGTCATCTTCTCTGTGCAGTCCATCATCCATTGGGAGCTGTGACCTGTTTCAAAGAGGTTCACAAAGATTCTAAAAGCAGCAAACCTTTGAGCAAGATGATTATTTCTGTGTCATCTGACTCCTTGTTTCTTGTTTCCTTGGAAATTTGTTAGATGCATGCTTTGTGAAATATATCTATAATAAAGGTAACACAAAAATTAATAACCACCTCAGCCTTCACCAAACACTGAAATAAGTATTCTGTGCTTTCCACAGTCCTTTGCTCGTTGGAATTGATTTCTGCTGGAGTGTGCTTGTTGTGGAGCATCAGAATGAATTCCTTTAGTTCTACAAATTGGCTGGGTTAGAAGGTCCAGCATTACGTGTCAGCAGTCACCAGATTCTCCAGATAAATGGGTTACTGCCCATCTCTGGTTTTTGGATGGCTCTTAAGGCAGGAATGTGTGTGTATGGGGGTTTTGTGTTTGGTTTTTTTGTTTGTTTGTTTTTTGTTTGGTTTGTTTGTTTTTCCTTTTTACTTACAGACTTTCATGTAAATGAATAGAAACTGCCAGGGATCATAAGTCATATTTGGCCATTCTGGAGAGATAACCAGATTGTTTTGACTGCAGGTCCTAAGAGCTTCTGGATGATGATATGCTGACACTTAAACCAAAGCAGTTGGTTTAAGATAGGTGGGAGAACTCCTCTTCTCTGGTATGTTCTGAAAGCCACACTAGAAGGTCTTCAGGGAAAGATATTCATAGAATCATTTAGGTTGGAAGAGACCCTTGGGATCGTCGAGTCCAACCATCATCCCTACTCTACAAGTTCTCCCCTACACCAGATCCCTCAACACCACATCTAATCTACTCTTAAACACAGTCAGGGATGGTGACTCCACCACTTCCCTGGGCAGCCCATTCCAATGACTGACCACTCTTTCTGTGAAGAATTTTTTCCTAATGTCCAGCCTAACCCTACCCTGCTGCAGCTTGCAGCCGTTCCCTCTTGTTCTATCACCAATTACCTGTGAGAAGAGACCAGCACCAACCTCCTTCCCTTATCTTCTTCTATCCACCAGCTCCATGAACATGATTTTTTCCTTAAGGAGGACCAAACAAGCTTTAAAGTGGCAAAATTGAGAGTAGACTTCCCTTTCCACCTACCAATTTCCCCTTGGCATCCATCCCATAGAAACACCTTAATGTGAGCTCTGAGAGCGGATGTGGAGAGCAGCTGGGAAATGCTGAATGTCCTCCTCCTCTGCTGGGAGTTCTCCAAATGAAATCTATTTGACTGAATAAGTGTTGAATGACATGGCCTCTTCTACTTTTCAAGAGTCTGTGGTGGTATGAGTTTGGGCATACTATGTCAGAGTGAGGATCTTGCATTAAGGATGGCATTTTTATACTCAGTTCGAGTGGTTTGGTCCTGTTCCCTTGGAGGGGGTCTGTTCAGCCGAGGTTCCATTCTCCTGTAGAAGTGGTTCTCCAGCCATCACAGGACTCAATTAAGGATGCTGGTGTACTCTCTGTGACCTTACTTTATAAAGAACCAAATTTGAACAATTTGTGGAAATTTCATTTAATGACCAGCAGCATTCACTCATCAGCTCACTGCCTTTAATACCTCCCTTTTTCCTGGAGAGGTTGTGGTCAGCTGCCAATCCAGTTGTTATTTCAACATCCTACCAGCAAGTGTGCATACCTAAAGACTTTCTTTGTGTCATATTACAAGAAGTAAAGCAGACTCCATCAAAAAGTGGAGAGGGTTCATAAAAAAGTTTAGTGTTTTTTTAATTCAGTCTTAACTTTTGAACACTTTGTAGCTTTTTTGTGGTGAGCCGCAGGTGGAATGGAAATCTTCTGCACAGCTTAAAGACTTGCTTGTAGCCTGTGGTTCCATCATAGCTTTCTTGAATGCACATCAGTGCCCTCTCACTGGTAGGCTCAAATGTGTGATGTTTAAAACGAGGGCGGTGAAAAAATGTGCCTCTGTTTTTAGTGGAACATGAAGAATGTAAAAGCCTGGTGTGAGAACAGGAGCTGGGCAGTGTTGTCTTCTGCCAAATCACAGTGTGTTGAGAGTAGGGAGAGAATTAAAATAAGCAATATGGGAGCAATGTAATGTCATCTGTATTTAAAAAAAAAAATATAAAAAAGGGCTCTCTTATGGCTGGTGTATTTTCTCAGAGAGTTACCTTGAACCAGCTGAGGGAATTTCCCAGTAGTGTCTGTGAACGTGTTCAGACGTGGCTGGAAACCTCTGAGGCCTGAATGCGGTACTGGGGGAAGCGTGTAAGTGCTCGTGGAAGTGAGTGACAGGCGAAGAGATTGCCAAGTCATAAGACAAAAACAAATTAAGGGAGATGGGTAGGGTCAATTCCCAGAGCTGGGCGTGAAATGTAGCTGGTGAATGTGCTGCTGGTCTTGCTGAGAGGAATTGTAGATCGCTTTTATAACACTAAATGTTTAAAGCCTTTTTGTCTTCAAACTTCGTTTTTTTTTTTTCCATTTGCCATAAATAAGTTTTGTACATGCCAAGATTGTCAGATAAATGCCTGCTTGATGCAGATAAATGTGTATTTAGCTGACTTCTAAGCCATTTTGTAAAGTATATTGCCATTCATATTCTCAAATTGAGAGGGTGGTTGTAAAATCTGAGTCCAACTTAGGTTAAGCATTCAGGCAGAGAATGTTCTTCATATTATTTGTAATATGATCTGTATGTTTTCAGCATTGTATAAAAGCTGTTAAAAATAATTCAGAAAAGCTTTTGAAGAGAAGCACTGAGCCGGATGTAAACAAATTGTAAGTGGATACCGGTTTCCTAGAGCATCTCTTGCCATTTCTAGGTTCCCATATTATGTCAGGGCTTAGAATTTGCAATGATTTCATATAAACAAGCATGAGTTGGATACAAGTTGGCTATAAACTACAACATGAATTTCAGAGTAGATAGGAATTTATGTTGTAACTTGGTTCAATGTACAGACTGACAAGTTGCTTCAGTTATACTTCTGAACTGCAGAAAGCAGCATTTAGATACCAGAAAGAAATTCTGTACTGTGAGGGTGGTAAGACACTGGAACAGGTTGCCCAGAGAAGCTGTGGCTGCCCCATCTCTATGAGCGTTCAAGGCTGGGCTGGATGGGGCTTGGAGCAACCTGGTCTGGTGGGAGGTGTTCCTGCCCAGGGCAGGGGCTTGGAACTCAGTGATCTTGAAGGTCTCTTCCAACTCTATCCATTTTATGATTCTAAAGCAGTGGAGGGAAGCTTTGAGCTGCTAAATCCAACCTGAAGCGCTCCTGAACTCAATTTAGGTGGATTGCCCTCGAGTCAAAAGCATGATTGCATCTTGTGTAGGCTACATGCACTGGCTTTAAAAGGACTGAGTTGCTTATTGGTAACAGATTACTGAGGCAGCAAGAGCTTGATGGAAAGGCTGCAACTTCCCCAACCAACCTGTAAACGCAGCTTCCCTCCTCCCAAGGTCCCCTGCCCCTGGTAAGCCTAAGCTGTGTTTCTTGGTGAAACAAATACCCACGGAGACTGTTTTAAACTTAATCTCGGCCTGTGTGAGCTGTAGGCACAGCGTTAGGAAGCAGACAGACAACCCGTAGAGCGTAGGGGGAGGTTCATGCACTAAATCCAATTGCTCAGAAAATGAGATTTGGTTAAAAATCCTCAGATTTGTTGTTTAATTTCTCATCATGTTTGGGTTTATATCTGCCGCCTCCTCTGAGCTTCTAAGATTGCATTAAAGTTCAAACATTTCTTTGCAACCACAACAGCCAGAGCTGTTTTGTTTTAAATGCGGGGAGAGAATCACAGGGAGTTCTGCTCCTGCCAGAGTAGGCTTTAGAAGAAACCCCTGCTGGTATCATAACAGCAGTGATAAAATTGTGAAATGAGCTCTTTCCTCTTATCATGAATTGCTTGAACTTTATAGTGGTAGAAAAAAGACTTCACTGGGATAGAAGAGACTGTGGTTGTGTAGGATAGAAGCGACTGTCTGTGGCTTCTCATCAACCATAGAGTTCTGTCATCTTGAATTATAACCTGCAAATCTTGTATTTGGATTGGAGCTTAACCTTGAATTGAGACTAAACAAGTAGGTGAGGTCTTTACAGTGAGTTTGCAGGAGGTATGATGTGTAATACCAAGTGATATGAAACAAAGCGATGGAAGGCAGTTCCACCACAGAAAGTAGCACCTGGAGAGGAACAGCTTGTGAGTCGCAGTGATAACGTGTAGCATTGCCACAGAGTTCTTCCTCATCCCAGGCTCTGGAGGGTCGGACTGTCTGTAGGGCACCATGGGAACCGAGTGAAACTCTGTTCTTGGACCCTGAGAGTGGGCTGTGTCATAGGTTAGGGAATCTTACAAAGGGCAGAACAATTCCAGAGGGGAGGACGTGGAAAGAGCTACAGAGAATTGAGGTCTACTGTCTCATGTCTGTTCCTATCAAATGAAACACAGAGAGCAGTTTCGGGCAAACACAAGGTAGCAACAAAACCTTGGAACTTTTTGCTGAATGATACCATGAATGCAAAAGTGTTGTGTTAGTTCAAAAACTTACCAGAGACTTATGGAAGAAAAATTCATTCACGGTTGGGAAGTATCCAGTCTCCTGCACTGCTTCAGGAAATCCCTGACTAGTATTTTGCTGGAAGTTGAAGGAATATTCTGGAGAATGCCACTTGCTTGCCTTTCTCTCACAGTTTCTTAAGAAGCAGTTACAGGATACCTTTGGGAATGGGATACTGGACTTTTATCTTGGAGTCTCAGGATACTGAAAATATTTGTTCTTACGTTATTGCAACTGGGGACCCTTGGGACTTTGCAGGCAATAAGTAGGCTCATGGACACTGCTGTCATCTTTCTCTAGCATCCTCCCTTTAGACCGACAGGCCTGCATACTCTGTGTCTGTCTTTGACCTGGAAAGTACAGCCCTTTGATCTTAATCATCATCTAGTATGAAAAAATATAACATATTTCTCCCCTATCCGATCAACACCCCTCTTTATTGCTGTTAGAAGTGGCTTGGAGCTTTGCTGTTAATGCTGTTCTCAGTAGCTTTCCTGTATTGTATTGTCTAAATATCCCACCGCTCTCCCTGCATTAACCTTTCTCAGTTTCTTATTATATTACTTCTCCCATCTTCTGTTAGTTGGCATCAAAGCTTTTCAGACATTGGAGAAAATGTTTTCTTTTTCTAACTCACCATTTGCTTTAGCAGTATGGGGTTTGTGTTCGTTGTGATATTTTTAAGATATTTTCTTGGCATAATGACTGATTTGCAAGAAGTTGAGAAGACACAAAAAAGCCCAAGATGGGAAATTAAATTTGGTTTAATTTCTTGGCAGTGTGCAGAATCATTTCCCCAGTCCCTCTAGTTAACAGTGCAAAATTTCAGCTTATTCCCAAGCTATCAACATTCTTGGGTCTTTTTGTGGCTGAAAATCTGCTTCTTACGATCCATGTCATTGGGACAGGGCAAGAAGTGACTGTGTAGGCTGCTCCATCCCATGCTTTTGTGGCTGCTCTGACTAATGGATGTTCAGAGACCCCTTGCTAATGGGATGTTTTGCTTATTCAGAGAATTTTAATCAGTGCCAATTTCTGAAGAAATTTCTCGGTCTACGTGCAGTGCTGTACCCGGAGGCATGAACTTGGCAGGCCTGATTATAAGTCTGAGTATTGAGGATTGTTATGTCTTCTTCACCAATATGTCTAAATAATGGTTCATAATTAACTCTGGCAATCTCTCTTGTCCAAGCAAAATTCATCATTTTGTAATTCTCTGGGGCTTTTGCCAGCTTTCCCATGAGGAGTGTTTGGACTGTGTGCAAAGAGGTTGCAAGGGCAGCTAAAACATCCAGCAGATGATTCCTCCAATTAACATATAATGAGTGTGATGCCCATCCTTGCTGTGAGGGTGCCTTTTCCACTCTGGCAGTGGGGTAACCATCAAAGTGTCCCTCTTTGTGGTGTGTAGCGCTTGGTCTCAGCGGAACGTGAAGTGATGAGGCTTTTTTTAACCTTGCTCATTTTTCATGGCTTGCATGAGGCTTGAAAATTCAATGGAGGTGGATACCAGTATTTCCCTTGAGGGATAGAGAATATAGATGCAGTTTCTGGCATGGTAAGAGTTTGCTTCCCATCTTTCTTACCATCTTGTTCTTGCAACATAGACTGTTTTTCATCTGTAGGAGAGTCCTTCCATTTTTATTCTAATCCCTACACTGGGAATGGAATGGGTAAAGATATTTTGCCATTCTGCAGGAGAATTGCCGGACCTTGTGGGGACATTGACCTCAGACTCAGAAGATACTTTGTGTTTCTTAGGATGGTTCATAATAGCTATATATTTCCATCTGATCTGCATTTTTCCCAGGCTTGTTCCTGTAAAACCCAGTTCCCAAGGCAGGCCAGTCCCACACGTCTCTAGAAGGATGGATTGAGAAAAGGATTGTGGTGTCTTAAGAGTTTCTGTCCCACTTCCTAGAAATCACCGTTACAGGAAAATGCTGGACCCAAGTTGTGATCCGGTATGGAAAATCCTATGCTCTTGGGTCATATGCAAAGGATTTGTGAGTCACATGGAATTTACACGTCACTTGCTGAGCTCAAACCTTGGAAAAGACTAATCTTCTATTAATTTATGTAAACAGGAAATTCTATTCAGCCATTCAGATGTTCTCAAGCTGCACACTCTACCCTCTTATGTTTGTTTTCCTGAGAGAATAGCGAAGTCCTCTCAGCACATTGGTCCTGCTTTATATTTCATACCTGTACGTTGACTTTGCCTGCACGCCTAGTTCTCTGCCTACGTTTGCATTATTTTATCTTTCAATATGAAAACTATGTACATCTGTAAAAACAAAGTGTAATATATGGTAGTGGTATGCGGCTGTATTCATTTGAATTAATGTCCCTTGAAGTGCAAAGGTTGCAGATTTCATGTATCACAGGATGGTAAAAAGAAAACAAATCCCTTTTTTTACAAAGGCCAGTTTATAACTGGCTCTGGGTGCATTTAATTTTGGTGGTGCAATGAGAGGAAAAGTGGTGGCAAAAACTTAGATTATCAGTCTGAATTCACAGACTGTACAATCTTGTTTTTGTTGCGTCTCTACCAACAGGAATTCTGCATGTTCACATTCTTGATCCTTCTCTTCTTCCTTGAGGAAACACAGCTGTGGAGCAGGAGCTGTGATTGTTCTGTGTTTCTGGGGGTTGCAGGAGGAGCTGGGTTGCACTGTATGTAAATGGCATTGTGTCGTTTCGGCGTGTCAGGGATAAGTGCTTTATCATATCCATCAACATCTGTTTTGCCATTAGTCAATTTTTCTGCCCCAAAATGGCCGAAGTCAAATGTTCCAGACATAGATACACAAGATTAATAGCGGGCACACAGACATCCAGATTTAAAGCTGAAGGTAATGGCTTTTTGCCCTGAAATATGATTATTTACTTGGTGTAGTAGCCTTAAGATTTCTTTAACAATTCTTGAGGATTGCTTCTTTGGAGAACCAAAAAATTTGATCCAAACTCACTGAAACTTTGAAGCTTTGAAGTTAGTGGGACTAAGCTAGAATCTATCAAGCCTCCATCAGAATGGTCTTGTCTGGCAGTAATGTGGCTGTAGTTGCTGTATGTTCATCCTCTGGGTAGGATTAAGTTATGATGAACAAATGCCTGTTCCAGATGAGACTATTCCTTTCATTTACGTGTATCAACCTTGATGCATTATTTGATGCATTCACCTCTGCTTATTCTGCACAGCCTTCTAGGTTTGGATTGTGATGTCCCTTACCTGGTGGGAAGCCTGCTAACTCTGACTTTTAACCAAGCACCTGAAACATCTCTCACACAATTTTTTTCCCCTTACACGTATTTTGAGACCTCCTTTCATTGTAGGTGCCCACAGCCCTGTTTTTAAACCAGTTACAGCAATGTCTAAATGGTGCAGTGAAGTGAAGTGGTCCTCTTGTAGTGCCTCCACACTGCCCAATGTCCACTGTCCCCCTTCAGTTGGACTGTTGAAGCTCAGAGCCTTGTTAACCCGGGAGAATGAGGTATGGCTCAATCACAAATCAGAATGCACAATTTTACTTTTTTCTAAATAATCTGGTTTACAAAAAATGCTGTGGATTAGTTGGAATGTGGCTAATGGCTTTGAATGGGATCACATCAACTCTCACCTCTCTGCTCTTGTAATGACAAGTGAGAGACTCCTCTGGGACAGAAGCCTTCTCCTCATGCTCCTTCAGGTAGCCTGAAAATCATTCCTGGAGGGGGAGATAAGAACTTCATCTCAGATGTGTGCAGCTTTCCAGGGAAACTGGATTTGTATTGTTAATAACAGCTATCTGTTACTTACAGATGGTCTTTCCCTCTGTCTCTACGTGAACAAATAAGCCACAAAGTGTAATAGTGCCCAGAGCAGATGTGTGACAGGGAGAGAACGGTGACAGTACAGAGTATTGACCCGAAGTTGCGAGTTCCAGGGCCGATACATCCCATGAGCTGGTATGCATATGGGATCCCCCTTGTGGTTTCAATTTACATGGTAATTGTCTTATTTTTATATACAGATTTTTTTTTCTCCTTTTGCTTTCTGTCACTATCTTTTAAAGTTCCTGGAAGAAGGTAGGCAAACCGTTTTCTTCAGAGCCAACAGCAATACCACGTTGTTCTGCTGTTGGCAGACTGCTCACACTTTGGATTTTGATTTCCTTAACCTACCAGATATATTTATATATGTAGATATTAAAATAACACAAAATGTATTTTGTCTGTTTCTGTTCATCTTCAAAACAATGTGCAGCTGTTGAACTGTGTGAGTGTTCCCTTGCTGTGGGTTTTTCTTGCTGGATGTGTTGTATTGCTGCACCCGGGCAATAACTATCCCAGAGAACAGTGCGATGGGCTTGGTTCTCTTTCCAGCTACTTGAATAAAAGTAAGAATAGTAAAAAATAATTATAGGCATATATGTGGTGAAGAATCACAGAATGGTAGAGGTTGGAAGGGGTCTTTGGAGATAGTCTAGTCCAACCCCCCTGCCAAAGCACGGTCACCCAGAGCAGGTTGGGCAGGAACATGATTAGGAGGATTTTGTTTGTTTCCAGAGATGGAGACTCCACCACCTCTCTGGGCAGGCTGTTCCAGTGCTCTGCCACCCCCAAACTAAAGAAGTCTTTCCTCATGTTCAGATGGAATTTCCTGTGTTCCAGTTTGTGCCCTTTGCCCCTTGTCCTGTCATTGGGCACCACTGAACAAACTTTAAAGGAAGGAACTTTGAATTATGATCTTGCCTTTACGTGATCATCTTTCCTCACCTTATGTTTCCTGTGACGTGAATTTTCCATTCCTAAAAATCCACTGGTGGCAGCTGGGTAGCAAACCACTTGTCACACTTCAGTTGAAACCCTGTTCTTCTCCTTGCTGCTCAAGCTTTTTCTGTTGGACCCTTTTTGCTTCTTAGTGTAGGTTTGCTCTTTCTCCCATTCTGCCTTTCCCATCTCTTCTTTTTCTTGTCTTTCCTCCCCTTGGTGTTTTGAGTCATGGCCCTTCCTGTTCCATCTTCCTTCCTGCTTGCAGCCATCAGAGGATTTAGCTTAAGCAATTTTCACCTGCAGGTCTGCTGAGGCTCCAAGAAAATGTTTTCTGGAGTGTTAGGCTGGCATGGAGTGGGCAGAGCGGCAGGAACCAGGTCAGCAACTTTTGTAGGGCCTGTTTTTCTTCTGCTCCATTAACTGCCTCTGCAGCGTGCCCATCTTCAGGAAGTGCATAAGCTGTTGGTAAGTCAGAGTGTGTGCTGAGTTGATCTAATGCTGCTCTCAGAGGTCACTGTCCAGAATTTTGAGTCATCAGATGAATCCACTAGCATTTTAGTCACATTTTGTGGATGCAAACTGGAGGCTGGGGTCATGGTGGTGACATAGCAGGGGCAACACAGCTATAGATCTGCTAGGGTTAGATGGAAGGTTTGGGTCAATTTTTCCTCTCAGAGGAATACTTTTTCCCAGAGCAAACCCTAAATTTGTTCTGAAATGTCTATGTAAAACTTAGGTTTTCCTTAAAAAAAAAAAAGGCAACATTTTTGAGAGGGAGAAAACTCAGATACTGAAAATTATTTCATTTAATTAAGAAGAGAGGTAATTTATTTATGCTGACATATTTGTCAGGAAGTGGATGGAGAGCCCTTTTCCAGCCTCTCAAAGACCCACCCTTCCTCTCTGTTCTCCTCTCCTTGGTTTCTCCATCACCAATGTGTAGAAGCACTGAGCATAGTAAAGTAGCTCATCTCACCTCTGTGTGCACAGGCATCCCCTTCTGTCCTGGTGACCTGGAGGGACAAAAGCCTCTCTGAGGTACATCACTGCCAGTTCTGGGCCCTCTTGTTCTTAGGTGATGCAGAATCGTGGATTTTTATTTTCTTTTTCTCTTGCTTGTATGTATTTTTGTTGACAGTCTTGCTGAGACTGTGTGTCCAACTCTGGAATCCTCAACATAGAAAGGACATTGAACTGTTGGAATGGGTCCAGCGGAGGGCCATGAAGATGATCAGAGGGATGGAGATCCTCTCCTGTGAGGACAGGGTGAGAGAGCTGGGCTTATTCAGCCTGGAGAAGAGAAGGCTCCAGGGAGACCTTAGAGTAGCCTTTCAATATCCAACAGGAGCTACAGGTGAGCTGGAGAGGGACTCTTTGTCAGGGAGTGCAGTGACAGGACAAGGGGTAAAGGCTTTAAATTGGAAGAGGGGGTGATTTAGATTAGATATCAGAAAGAAATTCTTTACTGTAAGGGTGGTGAGGACATGGAACAGGTTGCCCAGGAAATTTGAGGATGCCCCATCTCTATGAGTGTTCAAGGCCAGGCTGGATGGGGCTTGGAGCAATCTGGTCTAGTGGGAGGTGTCCCTGCCCAGGGTAAGGGGGTTGGAACTCTGTGATCTTTAAGGTCCCTTCCAACTCTAACAATTCTATGATTCTGGGAAATAATCCAAATATTAAATTTGCATCGTGGGTCTCCTTCCTTCAGTGTTGCCTGACATTTGGGATCCCAGCGTGCCCAGAGCAGCATGTGTTCAGCTTCCCAGCGGAGCAGAAGCTTCTCTGCTGACGTACGGTCCTGTCCTCTGGTACAGTGCTGTGTTTTGTTCTCAGGGCTGGGACTACAGTGATGCTCTGCAATGTGCTGATGTGCAATTCCCTGACATATGCTGGTTACAATGATACATTAAGTTTTGGGAAAACAGCCCTCCTAATATACATAGGAGATAACAGTCATCTGGTGTGTTATGAGAGAGATCTAAGGCATCTTATTTAACTTCATATCAAACCGAATGGAGAAACTTTGCAGCAATGACTGCCAGATTATCCTCTGAGGACTGCAGCCTGGCTATTTGACTGCCAATAAAACTACATATTTTTGTATTTACTAATGGGGGAGAAGTGAACTCTCAATGGTGAGTAATACAGATAGCTGCAGCTCCAGTTCCTCTTCATTCATCACCATACTGCCTTCTCTGAGTAAAGGTCAGTGAATGTATTTGGTGTGCTTGCCTCTGCTGTAGGTTTTACGTTCATGAATCACTGGAGGGTCTATGATTGTATCCTGGCAGTGTGGACTGAGAGAGCTTTTGTTCCAGGTTCCTGCATGCCTTTTCCCTGCTCTTGTTGGAGGCCAGACCGCAATGGTGGCTTAGTGTAAGGGGAGGGTCAGGACAGGGAAAGTTTACTCTTTTACCCTGGGACTCACCTTACTTTAGGCATGTTCTTTCACATCGCAAGGGAAAAGGTCTATGATCGGGACTCAGGGCTGCATCCTGAGATTTATGACAGCCAGACACTGGCAGGAAAGAGTGACATCCTTTAAGGCTCTTGGTGAATGTCCTGAAGTAGGTCAGTAGGTCATGCCAGATAGCTTTAGTTTCTTCTGGAGAGCACTTGTAATCCAGGTGTTGATGTCTTTTATACTGCAGGTTAGATAACACGTTCTGCATTTGTGTAAAACAGGAATTTCAGATGTAGAACAGTTGGTTGTAGTGACCGATCCTTGTATGCTTTCCTTCAGGGTTTGGTTATGTTAAGTTTATTTTAATGAATCATGGGATTGAACTTTTCACAGTAGGGTTTTAGTGAACAGATTGGAAACTCTGAAAAAGATTAAAACTGGGTGAATAATTCATAAAGAGTAATTTATTTTACGAATGTCACCTTTTTTTTTCTGTTTGTGAATTGCCTGGGAATAAAGCATGAATTGCTTGAATTCAGTTGTTAATTAAAATTATGTACGAAATAATTTCTGTCAGCAAACCTTCCTTTGTAGCTCATTCACAAGCAATTTGTTGTGAGCAGTTGATGTTCAGAGCTTAGCTGTTGCACTGGACACAGAAATTCCGGGATTTATGTTTCCATTTTGTGATTAGATGATCAGAACTTGCTGATTTTTGATTTGTTCAAAGAGTTGACTAAGATTCCGAAGTATTCTGATTCATGAGTGTACAACAATATTGAGATATTTGCTAGGATTTCCTTTTCTGGCCAGCTATTCTGCCAAAACATTATTTCATTAGAAGGCAGATGAAGGGATTTCATTAACAAATCTAAACCGGTCAATTTCTACTCCCTGCTCTGAAATTTAACTGCTGATTTTCCCAGTAACCAATATATGGCAATGTTATCAGACTCTAGTGTTAACTTCTTTCAGGCCTAAGTTTATGGAGTGAATGAATGAAGAGAAACTCTGACTTTTTTTTCTTTTTTTCTCTGTTTGTAATAATGGGTCAAAAAAAGTCCATGTCAGGCCCAGAGATTATAAAATCCTGTATAAATAGATTGTTGGTTTGTGGACTGTTTGGGAGTCTTGTTGTTACTGTTTTCTAGTGTTGCTTTTTTTTTTTAAAAGACAATGTTGACTCAGTCACACAGTTAGCAAGAACCAGTTACCTTCAAATATCTTTTCTGTAATTTTCACAAAACTTCTCTTCTAATGAGAGCTATGTATCTTTGCACTTTTTCAAAACTGGAAGCTAACGCAATACTTCCAAGCGCACCGATCTGCAGAAATTGCTCCAATCTTTCTTTTGTCCCATTATCGTGGGTTTTATTAGAGCACCAGATCGCAATATACAAAATTAAAGGCATTAGACATGTACACTGCTGCTTATTTGACAAGGTGCTGCACATGGTCTGAGCCAGGTTTGCTGGTTCTTCATTACACCCTGCTGAGGTTGGGGACTCCCACGGGCTGGGAAGCGATGCTGACCTTGTGAAACACCCTGCTTTGTTGCCTCTCTTTCTAGTCTGTCGCGGCCATCAAGTTATCATTATAAATGCAATTTAAAAGCCCATAAGAACTCCAAGAAATGGGTGTCATTTACCCCAGCTGCTATTTTCTGTTGTTGGCTGCGCACTGAGAGCGCACGGCCTGGCAGCCCACACTCCCGGACTCAGCTGCTCCCCTGCCAGGTAGATGCTTCTCGAAATAGCATTGCCCACAGGGATCATTTGTCTCATTTGAATTGATAACTGGCAATCTGGTGTAACCTGGGTTGCTTTTTCATCATTTCTTGCATGGTTGTGCCCTCAGCCTGACATGTGCCTCCCATATGGAGTGAGCCCTCCGGGGCTCTGTGTCCTGGACCCTGAGTATTATGATTGAACTCCATGATTTTTAAAGGTCTTTTTCCAAGCTAAATGATTCTATTTGCAAACTTCAGCAGGCAGGAGGCAGCTGTAGCATCCTGAGACGTGTCGGGGAGTGATGCTGTCTCGGCCACGTGTGTCTGGGTAACTAGACTTGAGTGAGGCCAGCTCAAGTTCTCCAGCTGCTGTGTGTTGCCGGCTCATAATTCTTTCTGGTTGCTCAATGTTTACCCCACTCCTGGTTTTTCTTTTATGTAGTCCTTGATCATAAGCAATTTGTGGGTTGTGTAGTTATGCAATGCCTAACTTTTTACTCCTGAGCTACTTCAGCAAAAAAAAAAAAAAAAAAGAAAAGATAATACTGTATATTCAATATTTATTCTCCCTTTTCCACTGCAACAGTCAGAGCAACGTAATGGGATCTATTTAGCGTTTGCTTATTTGCTTTGCAGAATTTTTCTTGTTTTTTCTCTGTTTATGTAGGTGTCTAATATTGCTCTTAACTGGAGATTATGATATGTAGGTTTCCACACAGTAAACATACTCAAATCTGTACAGAAGACTCTTGGCTCATAGCACATGGGATGAACATAACCCATTTTGATTTGAATATTATACATCTTTAAATGGGTTGTGTAGGGGAGGCACATTGGGCTGTCTGAAATGTACAAAAAGACAAAAATATTAATATCTGTACATTTTTTCCAGTACATAGCTCGTTACACTTGAGTCTAAGCAAAGAGGAAGAACAAATTCCAATAAACCTATGTGTATTACTAATGAGCTTTAGCTCACTCTAGAAGACCTAGATCTTACCTGTATTGCACAACTGAAAAGATGCAGAACAGATCAGTGGAGAACAAATGGGAAAAAAAATCGGCCAATTGACTCCCTCCCTCTTCCTCTATGGTGGTAGAATGAGATGGGACGCCCATAGGTGTGTACTGCATGAAGGGACCTACTGTTTTTAAGGACGACGTCCAAGGCCCCTGTGACACCCATGTGTTTTGATATCAAGAACGTTGGCTATTCTGGTTTAGGCATTTCCAGCAAGGATTAAGAGTATGGTTAATCATTTCCTTGCAGGCTCAGCTTGACTAGTGAGTGAGATGGGAGTTACTGGAGGAAAAGGTGGCAGATGGGGGAGTCTCTTTCTAGGCGCCTCTATCCACATGTTTTCCATATGAATCAAATGCTTCTAAGAAACATTGTCGTCACATCAGAGAGTGAGATCACACGCACTGTGCTGATCTGTATGTGTACGTGGGCTGCAAAGTTGCTCTGTGGTACTAAAATTCTAATTTAATGATTTAAAAAAAATATCATTTTTTTTCCCAGTAAATTTACAGGGGCCTCCTAGTATCAGGTCTTGGCTGTTGTTTTAGAAGCGCATGCACAGCCCAGATATCTGGCTGTTCCTTGCATGTAGAGTTTCACTGCGGAAAAATTGGGTCCAGATTTGAAAAGCAAGTTTACTTTTTTAATGCATACAAATATTTAATTGTATTTCAGCTCTTGTTTCTAATGAGGTGTAGTTGAGATACCCTGCATGTTAATTTTACCCCCCTATACAATTTTATGCAAGTACTGAACAGAAATGTACAAATGCCCATATTTACTGTGGCAAAGCACAAAAAGGAATTTGAAAGTCAATGGATCTTTCAGCAATTTTCCCCCTATGAATCACTTGTAAAATCAGAAACCCCTGTGTTTGCACACATCTTTCACTTGTGCCAAGAGTCTTGATTTCTGTACTCATATGCAGGTCTCGGAGAAGAACAGAGTCCCCACCAATTGCTGCTACCCAAATTCTGTAGTTCTTGAGGTTTTGCATTCATATCCCCATGGCTGTTTGGGTGCAGGAGCTGAGCACTGAGAGTTTTGGCCACAGCCAGTGTCTTTGCTTTCCGAAAAGAAACCTCACGAGAATTATTAAGGTGTGATTTTAGTTTCCCCCATGAGATAGAAGCATTAAAAAAGGACGGTGCAGAGACTGAAGAAATATTTGTTTCTTAATTGATTCCTTTCCAATGAAGCTAAAAAGGAAGGAAATTTGAATAGTTGCTGAAAGGAGAGTTCTGTTATCTACTTCTGTAACCCTTATTTTTCCATGGTTTGGCTAGTATTTATGCATTTCTCTGCTGAGCTGTATTTTTGGCACCAAAATATTGGTTGTAGTTTGCATAATCATGTGATTCACTTCAGTAGCTGCCTGCAAGAAAGCTGAAGTTATTCTTAATTTAAACGTGCAATTAATTTTAAAGCATTATGGTAACTTCTAAAAATCTCTGCAAGGTGGGGAAGAAAGCAAAAATTGGTTCACTCTTGAGAGGTACAAGGGACTTGTCAAGTAAATAAAAAAAAAGTAGTTTTGACTCCTGTGAGACTGAACTAAAATGATTTTTTTTTTCCTTTTCCTTGAATAAACTATAAAAATTCAGCACACTCTGTAAGGAAGCCCTTAAAAAATGGATAGAAGAATATAAACATTCACTACTCTGCTGTCTTCTCTTCCCATTCTTTGCTTCCAGCCACCAAAGACTGTTTCTGTCGGAGCTGTGGGTGAGGGTGGGTACCTGTAGTGACCAGTGTTACCAACACAACACACTTATGAATCTTCAAGATGAACAAGTCGGTTCATGCTAAAATCTATTTGGCTCCCATGAACATACCGATGCATTTTAACCAAGGATGTGTTAATATGTTTAAAATCTTGTCTTTATTAATGCTGGCTGATAGAGCAAAGACATCCCAAATGTAGTATGTCAAGGATTGCTAGCCTGATGTAAAATCAGGAGGAATCTGAGCTCTGGGAGCACAGAGGTGTTTCAATAATCCCTCTCTTCGTGTGCTATGTTTTTTTTCCCAAAGCAAGGCCTCAGGGCTAATAGACCTTCCTTCTACTGCTTCTTTTCCTCCTCTGCGATTGTTCCCATGGGCTGAAAAGTGACAGCTCCTTCTTGTGATAATTTATGCTATTTCTCAATGGGTATTAGCCCAAATGGAAACCAAAAATGGGTATCTGAAACTTCTTTAATGAACAAAATTGGGGTGAAGTCCTTCCCATTGGTCCCTCTGAAATGAGCTGGTGATTCTGTGGAAAAGGAGGAAAGGCTGATAGACCAGAGTAAGAGGAAGGCGAATATCACATCTGAGGGCTAGAAGGATTGCTATTTAAGCCTTTTTAGGAAGATTAAACAGGGGTGACTCATAACGTTCTCATTGCCCAGACCTCTTTCAAGCACATACCTGATTGCTGATGTGATCAGTTGGAGATACTAACTCATCATCATCATCTTTCATGAGGCACTTTTGGCCCATATTTCTTCTGGGCACCTAACTGAGACCTGGAGATACCACTATGGGCCTTGTATGTTTGTACTTTGTGGACACGTGAGAGACCACTCAAAGAATGAGCAGGATCCCCTATATAACACAGGTGTGATGTGACCTCGCCATTCCTGGATTTTCACAGAATCACAGAATATCAGGGATTGGAAGGGACCTTGAAAGCTCATCTAGTCTAATCCCCCTGCCAGAGCAGGAACACCCAGATCAGGTCACACAGGAACACGTCTAGGTGGGTTTTGAATGTCTCCAGAGAAGGAGACTCCACAACCTCCCTGGGCAGCCCCTTCCAGTGTTCCCTCACCATAAAGAAGTTTTTTCTCATATTCAAGTAGAACCTCCTCTGTTCCAGCTTGCACCCATTGCCCCTTCTCCTATCATTGGATGTCACTGAGAAGAGCCTGGCTCCATCCTCCTGACACTGGCCCTTTACATATTTATAAACATTAATGAGGTCAAAGAGGTCTCTTCAAAGAGGCCGTTTCATCTGTCAACCATCAGAACTTTTGGGGATGACTTCTGCTTGTGTCTGCTGCCACAGGAGACCACTTGGCAGGCGAGGGGTTAATTTTCACTGCTCTGTACTCTGGGCAAGAAGCTGGGCCTGATCACAGTCTGCTGTCGCGAGGTTAAGTGGCCTCTGGCTTTCCAAGACAAAACAGGTTCCTTCCGCATGCTGTAATTCTGACTGATGGAAGGCTGCTTAAGAGGTTGAAATATGGCTAAAAAAGACAGTACTTGTCCTCAGGCTCTTCTGGGAGAGTCCATGGATCATCTTCTTTTGTGCTTTTCATTCTCTACCAGCCCCCCCTCCCCTTCCCCGCACTTTAATGCTTTCCCAAGGTTTTTTATTCCTGTAGACCTTGGGGGGGGGAAGGTGGCTGTTCCCATTTGGGTTTTGTGCTGCCCTCTGGGAGATGCTGTGTCTGCACCCACCCTTGCTGCCCATGGGCTGCTTTGGCTCTGGGAGATTTGGTGAGTGCCTGGTCCTGCCCCATTGCCGGCTGATGGTCACAGCATCACTGTCCTCAGCCACCTGGCTTGCAGAGGCAGATTCCACCAAGCTCAGACCCGAGAGGAGAAGAACAAAGCAATCATATTTGTCCGTTTACTAAAGCAAATCTAAGTGTTGTGCCATCTGTTCTGCAACTACATGAAACCCAGTGAGCTCTTTGGAAAAGGCAGAAAATATGTTCAGAATCTGGGGAAAGGATGGATGTGAAAATAAGATGCTGAGAATTGGTAGGAGCCTGGATAACACCAGAACAGACCAAAAATAACAAACTTGAGGTAGAATATACAAGAAAGAAAACTGCCATAAACCGGGGTGAAATCCAACGCTCATTAGATTTCTCCTGTATCTTCCCCACGGCCTTTCATGTGTGTGTTTCCTTTTTCACATTTGAT
This sequence comes from Jacana jacana, assembly GCA_013400555.1. Lineage (NCBI taxonomy): Eukaryota > Metazoa > Chordata > Aves > Charadriiformes > Jacanidae > Jacana > Jacana jacana. The sequence continues at coordinate 81,208 of VZTM01029927.1, forward strand.
TCTGCTCAGGAGAGCAGATGCCAGTGGGTATTTAGTACTTCAGAAATGCTGTGATTCCGCAGGAGCCCGCGATGCTGCCGTGCCGGGGAGGGGGACCGGTCCCTTCTTGCTGATGAGACAATGCTGAGTGGCTCGGAGTGACACCGGCTACCCTGGCCGAGCACCGGGCCTCCCCCCGCCTGCTGCCAAAAGGCACAGCTGGGATCCAAAGCACAGCTGGGTGTCGTTTTTCAAAAAGCCAGGAAGGAGAATTGCAGACTGTGTGAAAAACGATAAAATCTGGAAAACTTTTTAAAACAACCTTTATAGCTTTGTGAAATTCCTGTTTGCCCGGAGTTCGGATGAATCCTATGACAGTTGGATTGCGTTAAGCCTCCTCATTGCACCGCAGTGACCGGCCGGGGCTGGGGGCGAGGAGCTGGAGGAGAGGGTTGGTCGTTGCCTGACTCTTTGCAGCCAAGTCCCAAAGGGACAGAGCATGTAAAGATGTATCCCTTAAGGCTCCTGCTTTGTAAACAGAGAACTGTGGTATGGTCGGAAGTGACTCGGGTGCTGAGAGACGCTTGGAGCATCAGGTTTTGCTGGTAGGATTGGAAAGGGTTTCTTGTGGTCATGCTCTGGACTTGGGAAACCAGGTGTCCCGAAGGGTACCTCTGCCACAGAGTTCCTGCACATCCTTGGGCAAGGCATCCAGTTTTCCTGCATCCTGTTTCCCCAGTGAGGGATGGGGGATTGCTTTCCTCTGGCACAATGCTCTGAGGCTCCGTAGGGCTAGCAGTTACCATAGAGATGAGGTATCTAAATAGAATTTGAAACCTGTTGAAGGAGAGCTATGAAACCTGATGGTGTTACCAAAAGAACAGCTCAGCTTTGGCTCTGTTGCGTGGGGCAGCTACAACAGGTTGTAAAACTGTCACAGTAGGTGTAAGTACTGTGAAACCAGGGTCAGCTGGAACATAGACTTGTAAAAACAAAAAGCTACCAGTACAAACTCAACCTGTAAATATGAAGTAATGTCACTAGTTAAGCAAATAAACTGAAAGAGATCTTTCTCCTCAGGATCCTTTGGGCATTTTCATTTGATAAAGTCCTTTGGTCTGGCAGGAGTTTAAAACCAAGAAGTCCAGACCTGTTCCTGTTCTTTCTGGGGCACCCTGGAGCTTCTGAGGCTACTCACTGTTTATATTAAAGGTCTTTAATTTGCTATAAGATGTCAGCTGGAGAATGAGAACCGTAGAATTACTCTGTGATTTGTTTTAGGCAGAGGGAGGCAGGGGAAGTTGTGTTTTAATTTCATTGATACTCTCTTACTCTTTCAAGTGAAATGAAGACATGACTTTCAGGTATTCCTTATTGCACCATTAATTCTTTTTCTCATCCAAATTAAAGCAAATATTTGATGTCTTCAGTTTCCCAGCTGACATGAGGGTGGTTTTGAGGTCCAGTGTTTTCAATGCAGCTTTGCCACTGACTTGTGTAACAGACTAATAATGCCATCTGTCTTGTCTTTTTTTTATCCCATATTTACACATTTCTTATTTTGCCTTTTTTTTTTTTTTTTTTTTGATGCTGGTTAACTTTGTCAAGTGAGAGGAAATAATTGTTGAACTTCTTGCCATTGTCAACCAACCTGAGTTGGAAGTAGCTGATTTAGGACTCTTTATGGTGTGTAGGTTGGTTAAATGCTCCTGCCAAAATATTTTAGTCTTTTTTTTGGTCAGTGTTAGCTTCCATTTGATAGTTTCCTGTGTGTTCATTCCCTCATCTTCCTGAATCGTGTCTCTTTGGCTCCTGATAGTGCTGTCTCTAACCTGAATCGTGCACTTAGCAGCAAATTTCAAGTGGAAAAGTGAGGATTTTGTAGACCTGCTTTGTAATTTTTCAGAAATGTTGGGAGTTCATTGTGACACTCGGTGGGTCGCTGCTGATATGGCCGTATCTTACCACCAGCATGTTCATCTGTCTGGTCTAGGGAGCATGGGAGTTGATTGGAGCCTCTGTTTTCTAGATGAGGGATGGTTTACTTCCAGGCCCTAGATGCCCTCATGTAACCCATGGGTTTCTTCATCAGCATTCCGGATGTCTGAGGAGACACAGAGCAGCTACGTTTTACCCTGTGCTGGATATTTGTTCCTCCTTTGGGCAGGACTTAGTGAGATGGTTGCAGAAGTTAACTTTGCTTTGGGTTGGGGAGACGATGCTGATTATATAATAGTTTATTTTGAAAACTAACATTTTTTTGCACTAATAATGAGACATAACCAGCTTTCTTAATACATTATTTCCTCTGATCCAGATTCCTGGCTTGCTCTTGCTGCTATATTTGGATGATTGACTTTGAAAAGTTTGTAGGCATTGCTGTTGGCTCAACAGCTACAGATGTTTTTTATTTTTTTCTCTCTGCATAGTAGTCTAACTGAATGTCTGCTTAATTCTAAAGCAATTGCCTGAGATTTACAGGCAATGTTAAATAAGATAGCCACATCGTTTTATAGAACATGTGTAAAATATGGAAACTGCCTCTTGAAGAACTTCCTTAATATCTTTTGTGGTAATAGTATTATCCAAATAAACACATGCCACTTGTAAACTTGCCAGAATGTGGTGGTGGTGGCACTAACCTGACTATACTGTTGTTGTTTGGGTTGGTTTTGTTTCCTAGTATGTCCAAGCTTCTCTCATCAGTGATTCTTATTCTCTCTGTGCTTTAAAATCTTGGAGAGTTATCATATGCCTCCCTTCCTCTTTGTCATATAGACAAATAATGCACATTAATTCTTTGATTTAATCCTTCTTAATAAGCCTGTTCCTCCAGGGATTAATTATTTTAGTTTCTGTACTGAATCTTGCACTTTGTTGACATCTTGTACTGGGAGCCTACAACTGAGTGCAGTATAAAATGGAAAGCTCATCTCTCATTAGTTTTGCTTGCTCTCATTTAGATAACCCCTTTCCAGGTTGATTCTTCCAGCACAGGGTAAGAGAAGGAAGGTTAAAATAAGCCTCTTCTTAGGATGTGGAAAGGAAAACAAGCCCCAGCTGTAGCAAATGCTCAGTGTTTTTGTTTCCCCTTACCCTTATGGGTATTCAGTTTAAGTAAAACTTGCATTTAGCAGCGAAGGACCCTGTCTGATTTCCAAGCCATGAGGAGCTGTGTTGGTCACCCCTGGAGCTGTGGCTGGATTTGGGTTTTGATCTGTAGCATGGAACAGTGGGAAGTGGATGCGAGACCCTCATTCCCAGGTGGGAACTTCTGAATGCTGGGGGTCTTGCTTTCACTGAAGTAGCCAACCTCAGGGGCTGCAGACCCAGGGAGTCCTGGTTCTGCCAAGGTGCACATCTTTCTAGGATGGTGATTTTTGGTGTCAGGTTCCCAAACCTGCTGACTGTGTGGTTGGGTGGGCACTGGGGCTGCTGTGCGATCAGGGGGTGGTGGTGGAGCACAGTGGAGGAGGAGGGGATGGAATGGCCCGGGCCAGAGCTGGCTCCTGCTGCCTGGCAGGTTGTGCCCTGCAGCTGAGGTACTCCTTTGGAATAGGAAATGTTGTTGTGCAGTGACATCTTCTGAAGGGAAGATCCAGGATTTCTTTAACGTAATTCTAAATTACTTTAAATTCATCTGAGTTGAAACTTAGCATTTAATATATTAAACTTCTTTTCAATATATTAAACTTTTTTCTCCAGTTTGTGGTCTGGATCCTTTTATCCTGTTTACTGTAGCAAAGACCTAGACTCTGTTTCCTACCCATTAATGGATCTGATCCAGCCTTGCTGAATTCAGGATGAAGCCTGGTTTTGGGAGGCTGCAGTGATGCTTTGGTGAAAGTCTTTGGCCTGTCTTATAGAGAAGGTCAGACTAAACTGCTTTAATATTTATGAATCCAGTTATGAATCCTGGCCTTGAGATTTATGAATGTGACACCCGTTGACTTCAGTGGGTGGTGATTTGTGCCTTAAGCAAATATATTTTTAAAAGAAACTTGTGTAGCAACCATCTCATTTTGTGAGAGTTTGAGCTGAAGAGCTTCCCAGTCGGACTGGTTTTGTTTTCTTGCAGATGTCAGTTCATTTTTATTGCTGAGGGTGCAACTCAACTATGTGTTTTGTCAAAGTGACCTCAGAAATGCTTCATTTCAAATGGTTCCTTGTGTTAAAATTGGGCAAGTTAATCTTTTTGGATCTTGCTGTTAGCAAATTCATGGACTTGATATTCATGCTTTTCCTCCCTGAAAGATTAAAATTGAGAAATTCTGTTGCAGGGAACTGCAATTACTATTCCCTGCTTGCAACAACAGCAATCAAGTTTACAATCCCCTGAGTCTGCAAGATCTGCCGCGTTTATCATTTTCATTCTTAACAGCTATTTAATAATTCACCTCTTTCCCACTTGGAATTACACACACCTGTAGACATCAAGCCTAGAGACTTTCCAAAATGCTCTTGCTTAAGCATTATTTTACCTAAACGAGCTGCTTAAAAAGTGACGAGTCTCTGTTACACTTCTGCAGGCTATACTCTGTATTTTCTGCAGATACACAAAAACGTGGCTTTCTGCAAAATAAGTATTACGTAAACCTTTTGAAAATGAGATTTACCTCTTGTAACCTACCAGGATTCAGGGGTGAGCAGCTGCCAGGATGGGGCAGGTTGTGGGGGACAGAGGCAGGATATGTACTGAAGGGAAGTGATGCTCAGGGTCCTGGCCCTGGTCTCCTGTGCTGCTGGTGGTCCCGGGGCAGGCACTAAGTGACAGAGGTGAGAATCTGGTAACTTTCTCGTGAAGGCAGAGAAGCTGGAAGCAACGTTTTTAGCGTTGTCCAGTGGTAAAAGCCAAACACTGTGGGCATTGCTTTGTGAAATAGCTTTAATTGTGTCTGTTTTCTTGATGGCTCAGTGAGAATGAGACACAGTCCGTCTCACTATTGTGTCTCTTAAAAATCACAGAAAACCCTTCTGAGTTTCTAAAATGAATTATACCAATACCCTACAAATGCGAGATTTGGGTCTGGATTCTCAGCTGCTATAAACCAATGCAGTTCTCTTAACTTCAGGTTATACTGACTGCAGTTTTGTCCCACTGCTATTATTAATCCTACCTGCAATTGTGGAGTGACTAAGCGGGGCTCCAGGGACAAAGCTTTATTTTTGGTAGCAGTGGAAGAGTGTGGCTGTATGAACGGATGGGTACCCGTCTTCCCTTGAGCTACAAGGACTGCAGGAAAGCAGCCTATCACGAAGGCGCTCAGGGTACGAATAGCTCTTGTATGGGGCTTTTCATTAGTTGATCTCAAAGTGCATTAAAATGTGACCTTATCCCCATTCTGCAGAGGATAAATAGGGGCCCGAAGTCACATGCAGCTTTCACAGGGTTACCCAGCAGTAACCTCTATTACTGCTCTCTGCCAGGCTGTCTAATTCCTGTGTGTGTATAAATGATTATTTATCCCTCTTAATTTTTGGAGGCTATGTCAAAATAAAGGTAATTAATGGCAGAAAGACATGGGGGAAAAAAAGCTGAAAAGTAATAAAAATACATATGCTTAGTTAAAAACTTTCATTTTCTGCCCTTCCCCATCCTGCCTGCGACTGAATAAATCAGTGTAGCTCTAGGGCAGCAGCATCATACAGCACAGTGAGTGGCAGTGTGTTCCAAATCTTTGCTACAATTCCTTCAGTACCTCTGTTCACTGTAAAGAAAGATGAATTTGCAGCAGTGCCCAGCTCTTCCTTCTACTTTGAGGCATGTTCTCAAAGGATCGAATGCAAATACAACATAAGAAGCTTTTTTCTTTTTTTTTTTTTTCATTGTTATCTCTATGAATGAAGCTAAATGGAAATAAACCACCACACCAGGCGTGTCTGCTCCTGAATCAATATACTGTATGGTTAGAACTGAAAATGCTGAGAGATCCCTTGTGGGAGGGGTGGGTTTGGAAGGTCTGTGTTAAGACCTTACTTCCTGGGAGATCTCGCCCCAGTCATTGGAGCTCCTGGGGCATCAGGTTTATTCTACTGTAGTTGAAGTGATAATATTTTCATACTTGGCTTCAGTGTTGGGAGGACACATCTGTGGCAGTTTGGAAAAACCATGTTCCTGGGTTTCTAATACCTAGAGAAGGATCATAAATATAAATAACTATTGGAATTTGCTTTCAAATTCACTGCAGAAAGTGCAGTACTAGTGCTAGTTTTTGTCCAGTGCCTAGCAGTCATGTATTTGGAGTATAAGCACATTGATATAAAAATAGAATAAGACCTTGTCCAATATGCTGTCCTACAAATATATTTTCTCTTTCAAGTTACCTACAGAGTATTTCTTGGCAATGATTCAGTGAAATGTAAATCTCCTCTCTCTGTTTCTCTGCAAATTGATTGTTGGGAGGATCCCATATTGCAAATTCCTCTCTGGAGGCTTCATTGACATCCCGGGGAGTGCAGGCTCCCAGCCCAGGCTCTGGGGTTAAACACCGGGTAGTTTAAACCTCCTTTTGGTCTCAAGAAAAGCACCTGAGAATTCAGGACTATATTTAGGATTTGTTTATGCACAGGTATGTTGTGTGGCTGGTTACCCTTTCCAGAATCAAACACTCAAAAGAAATAGTGCAGTCTATTTACAGCAATACCGTTTCTAATCTGAAACACTCTGTTTTTGTAGTTTACTGATTTAATTAACAAAGACAGATATTTTTTCATATTAATTTCAGCTTTGTTCACGTTTAATTTTAGCTTCTTTTCTGTATCATGTGCTTGGAGACTGGGAAATAAATCTGCCTTTCTATGGCAATGAGAAACTTTGTAAAGCTGTACTAATGAGGAAGAAAATGAACATTAATTAAACTTGCGGCTACAGGATGGGCTGAGGCTCTGGAGTCCTGAAGCAGCAGCAAGATGGGTTACTTCATTACAGCCTAGAACAGGGAGCTGTGATGGGAATGGGAATGAGGAGACAATTAAGTCGCTCACCAAGTGCAGAGCCAGCGAGACATTTAATTATCCACAGGAGCTAACACTCTAAAACCTAGAGGTTTCTGTAGATCTAAATATGTCTGGCAGTTTCTCTGTCAAATTAGACTTTTAAAGAATGCCTTTAGAAATGCAAGAGGAGTTGGGGATGTTGAGGAGATGGGAGAAGAGACCTGTGTTTCGGCTGAGCTCTGTGGTGTGGTGGCAAACCGTTAGCATGTCTCCTTGGCTAGAGAGGTCTCCATTGTGGGATTGTGTCCCATCCTTGGGCAGAAAGCCCCAAGTAGAGATAGTGACCTAATGGCAGAGTGGACTTGCCTTGTAAAGCCTGAGTGGTAGAGAAGGGTTCATGTGGCTACTGCCATTGCTGGTAGCCCTTGCAAGCCTTGGAATCAGCTCTTCAGGAACGCGCAGGAGCCCTGATACCCCCAAAGGAGTTTAGTGGAGCTCTAAACCCCAACTGTGTGTATTGTAATGGACTCATTTGTGGCTTATAGATGTACTTCTTGTTTTAATTAGACAGGACAGTCACTCTGCCTTCCTTGTGAATATTTTCCTGTGTGGCTTTCACTTCTAAATAACTGCCTTGCTAACCTTAGCAGAGGTTTTGATTCTCTGAACTGCAATTTCCTTTTGATTAAGTGTTTTCTGCTCTATTCTTTAATGCATATTAATGAGTGCTAAGCAGTGCTTGACTTGAGTAATTTGCAGCTGGGATCTAAAAACCCTTGGAAGGAAGGCCTGGGGATGTCCCTTGTTGGGAAATAGTGGGATATTATAGGCTTTTTGCTATGGTTCGGTGCATTCTGAAGGCAAACACTTTTTCAATTAATTTGTATTTTTATTAGTCACAAGCATGGTCTCTGCTGCCATCATTGTTTAGCAATATTCCTGTATTCACTTTAGTTTCAAGTTAAATGTCCCAGAAGAGCAGGGGAAGAGTTAACAGTTATCTCACCTTTTCTTTTCTTTTTTTCTAGAACTGGAGTTCCTTTCTTTGGTGGGTGCTTGATCCCACACCTAGTTTTGAGTTGCACAGCACGTGTGTGACTGCAGGGTGGTGGCCACTCAAGGGAGTCGCTACTGGACATCCAGCAGTCCCAGGATGGGCCATAAGCAGTATAGGATAGAAAAAACGCTCTTGTGAGCCAAAAGCAACTACCATTCCTTTGTTCAGAACTTGGCAAAACTGATAATTTGATAAGCCTCAATTGTCCTTTCGTGTCCTCTGAAGTAAAAGTCCAGAGGATGACCCAAGAATTTTCTGAAGTCCTTTTAGTCTAAGCTTTGTTGAAAGGCAAGGCACAGATTTGCTCAAACAATACAGTTTTTCTATTTTAGTCATCCAAAGGCATTCCCAAGGAAATTGCAGCAATTTAATGCTCTCTGCCCTTATAAACTTGTTGGTTGTCTGACAGTTGTCGTGGTGTGCCAGGCTTGCACAAGGGTGCTGGCATCCATGGATGGGAACAGAACTGATGGGTGAAGGGCATGGGCAAACCCGTGCTGCCAGAGCAGTCTTTGCTTGGCTGTGCTCAACGCTGGTGTTTGGTTGATGACCGAAAGCAATCTCACTTTCATGGTGGCTTTTTGAGGCTGTTTTGAGTATTATCATAACACAACACATTAGGCAGTTCATCTTGAGCTTTTCATGTTCAAGGCACTTGACAAAAAAATAACAAATCCACCCTCATAACTATCCTGCAAGGCTGATGTTGTGCTGGTTCAGAGGTGGAGAAATGGAAGTAAAGAGGTTAAATGCCTTGCTCAAAGCAGCAAGGAAATGTGTGGTGGAGACATTCAGGAGCCCCACATATTTCTTAATGAATCATTTATAACTGTGGGTATATTATTAGGCAGCTGGCTTGAACTGTGGGTTGCTGTAGAACTCTGGTTTGCAGTCTAAATGAATTTTCTTAAAGTCTTAAACAGCCTTATTTCTTGAGAATATGTTGGCTGATTCAAAGACTGTGTAGGATATACAATATATAAAAATATATAATGCTTTTACTATTCAAATGCACACTAATTCATTCCTAATATTTCTGACCAAAAATATTTGATGTGTTTCTCAAGACTCAAGAAAAAGAGAAATTCCAGGGCAAGAGACCAACTTTTTTTAGTCCAAGATTCAAATATATATAAAAGAAATGTTCATCTGTGTTCGAAGGTTAAATTCCTTCCTTTCTACACCCCAAAAGGATTAGGGAGGATACTGCCATGGGGATGTACAGCGTGTTGTCACGTCTACCTGAGAAGCAAAGTGTGAAGAGCGAGCCCTGATGGATGCCCTGCTCTTTGGCAGTAGTCAGTGCCCCATGAAGCCCCCTGCCTGCAAAAGGGCCAGCACCAGCTTGAGGACCTGCAGGAAACGTCAATGTTTGACCACTGGTTTTATGTCCTGGGAACCAGCACTTGAATATCTCTTTGGTTTAATCTTAGTGTTGTCCCAGGGTGTTACCTTCACCTTCCCAGGGGGGAGTCTTCACTCTGAACAGATGTTTTCTTTTCCAAAAGGCCACTGTGCCCTGGAAGCTAAAGTTGACCTATAGAAGTTGTTCTGCTGTCTAATCACTTCAACTGCTGATTGTAGATGTTGCCTACCTGTTAATTTTCCTAGAAGATTGAAATTCCTCCCAACTCCCATCAGTACCCCCTACTGCATCCCACGTTTTTCCCCAGGATCCTGAAGTACAGCCTGCATTTTAAACTACGATCTGGCACTAGCTGCTTAGTAGTTTTAGGTTTAATAAATAGTTTAGGTTTAATAAACCTTAGTAGTAGGTTTAATAAAACTAGAAATGCATATGAACATTCAGCTTAGTTGCAAAAAGCAAAATCACCTGTTTTTCACGTCACAGGCAAGCTCTCTGTGTATTTCTCCTGAGCGTGTGTATGGTGTGTGTGTTGTATTCCAAGCAGCTGAGCATGCAAATCCTTGGTCCTTCTTTATCTTTAGCTGTGCAGTCCTTATAAAAAGACATTACATGACAATTTCTGGATGCAGTATTTAATATCCAGTAGAAGCGTGTGTGTATACAATTAAAATATACATTAAACAATAACATCAATTCTGAATTTTTCATGTATTCCTTTTTACAGTAAAAGATCAGTTGCTGTCTCTCTGGGTTCAGCACTTATTTTCTTGGTTGTCTTCGCTTCCTTGAGCTGCTGAGCCTGTCTCACCTTTTTTGTGTCTGATGTAGAATCTAAATTAGATAAGAAGAAACAGGACAGGATTTCAAATTCAGTTTCCTTTATACAGGCAGGATGGCATCAGTTTAAATTGCTTCGATATAATTTTGCTTCTTTAATCCTTCCTCTTCAATCTGTTTTTGTATACATTATATATATATGAAATCTGGGACTGGAAATCTTGCCTAATGTAAGTTAAGACATGACAAATGAACCTGACATTTTTCCAGGGAGGGAACCAAAGAACATACTGTATTTATAGCAGTAGGAATATAGTTTGCTGCTTGTAGAAGAAAAATATGTGTTGTATGAGAACGTTAGCACTGGGATATAGATAAGAGTGTTCAGATGGTACTTGTTTCAAGTGAAGATACTGGGTTCAAAGGAGACAAAACTGGTTCTCCTGTAAACTTCAGGTCGGGCTTCACCCAGCAGAGGATTTAGGCTCCCAGAAGTTCAGAGAGCAGGACGAAGAGTGTCACAGTGTCAAAATGTTCTCCTGTGACCAGTCTGAAAGTCCAGTGACTTTGGGGTCATCAGTGGGCAGTAAGAGTATGATGAAGGAGCTTCTGAAGATGAGATCTGGGCCTTCTCTCAATAATAATCTAAAGAGTTTCTTTCACTTCAATAGTAAGACTTTTGGTTTACAAGCTAAGAATTCATAAGTTTAAGTTCTCAAACACAGATGTGCAAACATACGCAGTAGAAATGATTCAAGCCAACCATCTCTGTGAGCCAGCCACTGGCTGCTGTGACCTTCTGCAGTAGGGCAGGACTGCAAGAGGAGACGCGTGCCAGCAGCCCAGGTGCCTAAGCTCTTTCACCTGCGTGAAGATGATGAAAAGACTTTCTCTTTTAACATTTTCAATCTTTATGAAGGTTTCCCCTGAGCACAGTGGTAATCACTTGGGGGATGTTCCTTTGAGGTGCTCTGTAGAAGTGCAAATGTCACTTGTTTTCATACCAGGGGATCTGGTCCAGTCTGAGTAAGTTTTTTTTTTCTCTTAGCAATGCACTACTGACACTTTCTAAACCAGTTGTGGCTCACTTTTGAAAGAGTATTTTGTCAGTGGAACCCTTTGTGTCAAGGGGAAAATAATAACAAAGCTGTGTTGCCTGCAAATAGGACGTAGTACTTTTCCATCTTGCTTCTGAACAGAAAGGATGATGACTACACATTTTTTGACCGTTGAACTGCACATCGGGACCAGCTTATGGTGCTGAACTGGTCCTTTATTTAGCAGCGATAGTAAGCACTGGAAAGGTCTGGGGCTGGTAGATAGTGAAGGTCGTAGTAACTTTCATTGTAGCTGGTTTCTAATGGAAAGTGTATTTCCTAGACAGATTTTTAGACCTGTACATTGCTCGTGTGGTTTGAGGAGAAGTCCTTTTGGTTCAGGGTTGTACCTTTTGTCCTTTCTTGTCAAGCTGGGGAGATGATGCTTCGTTTTGCTCTAATAAAGAATTCACCTGGTTTCCTCTCTGCATCCTAATTGCTCTCTAGAGAGCAGTAAAGTGTGCTTAAGCATATTGTAACTGTTTACTCACAACGGCTGCTGTACGTGGAGTAACGCAAAGTGTTCGATCTCTGCCCTGTCGCTGCAGGCTGGCATGATTCGCACAGACAAGGACGAGTTCTTCATTGAACCTCTGGAGAAAGGGGCCCAGGAGGAGGAGGAGGGAGGAGGCAGGACGCACGTGGTTTATCGCAGAGCAGCTGCCAAGAAGCAGCTTCCTACTGAGAGCGTGGATACCCTGCATAAAGGTAAGGCCGAGATGTTCATGTCAGCTGATGTATAAAGTGTAGCTGAAGGCATGTAGCCAATGTGATCTGCTCTCTTTAGCTTTCTTTTTATCCTTGAAAATGGAAATATGTTCTTGTTCTCACACTAGGGAAGGAGTTGAACTCTTTACCAAGGGTAAGCAAGCATTGCAGCAGCCCAAAACATCTCCAGGATGGTGGAACTGTGCATGCTTTGAAGAGTTTCTTTGGCTCTGGAGACAGCCAGCATAAAGTTGTGTGTCCCACTGTGTCCCCGCGTCAGAGCAGGGATGGTGGATGGAGCAGCAGGGACAGGTACTGGCAGTGGTGCTGCAAAGGCCATATTGGAAGGCTGCACCAAGGCTTATATAGTACACAGGGTTCTCGCTCAGGGTGTCTTCACTGGACTGGATTTAATTCCAAGAGAGAAAGAATGGTATTTTCAGACATGAATACAAACTTTCTTGATTTATTTATGTGTTTCAAAGGGTGGAATTTCACCTACTAAGGATGTGATAGACAGTGATGGAATAGCAAGAACTAAACATAAACACTCGTTCTATGTACTATTTTCTCTTTATCTGGTAAATGCTTGCATGTTGCACCTTTTTTGCTGAATAAATAAGGGATGCAAATCTGGTAAGTGGATGTTTTGACAGCTGATGTTAACACTGAGATTAACTGGGTCGCTTGAGTGGAAACAACAAAATTGCTACATTTTTATTCCAAATATGTGTACTGAGCTGAAGAATTATTTGAAATATATACCCTTGTATTATCTTATTGCAGTAATATATGTTTTCAAGTAGAAAATAGAGTGTTAGGTTGTCTTTTGTAGAAATCTTCACAATGATCCTTCTCCCTCTACTAGGCACCATTAATAATTTTCAAAAGATAAAGAATATGGTACTTGGTGAGAAAACTCAACCATCGCTCTGGCATGCAATGATGCCCAGAAATAACTGGGAGGAACCGATAGTCACAGAGATGGGGTGCTGAAAACAGGACCAAGCAAATAATATAAATTTCTCAATGCTCATGCTGGGATGGGGAGAAAAATGGAAGCGGGCAATAACATTCAACTAACTTCTCATTCCACTTTGGCCATCAAAATGACCCATGAATTCTGTGACTGATGCGGTGCTGTGTTGGGCTCTTCTGGTTGCCCTTGTACTTGGTCTAGAGCAGAGCTTTGGGGGCGCAGGAGTCCGAGTGCCACAGTCCCAGCATTGCAGGATGGAGCTTGCTCTGTTAGTAGGTGTTGATAAAATCATTGCAGTGTTGGAAAATATCAGCCAGTCACTGTGCTGCTTCTTAAACAAAAGAGACCTGATTTTATTCACACCTTATGGCAGTATTTTTGGTTTTGGATGGTAAATATTCCTCAGGAGTAGGAGTCTGGTACACAGAAAAGCATAAATTGTAGATCAGCTCCAGTTATTGGCATGTGGTACCTGCCAGAGGAAGGCTCTGACAGTGGTATCTGAAACCACCGCTCCAAAACGCAGCATCGTGCTGCAGAGCTTCTCCTGGGGTGACGGTGGGGATGCTGGTGGGGTGACGGTGGGGATGCTGGTGGGGTGACGGTGGGGATGCTGGTGGGGCGACGGTGGGGATGCTGGTGGGGTGATGGTGGGGATGCTGGTGGGCTGCCTGCTGTGACCGACAGCAAAGCTCCGTGTGGTGTGGGATGCCACCAGACATCTGCCTCTGTGTCACCTCACCTGCGCTGGGGTAAGGACTGAAGTTTGTGGGCTCTGGTACAGAGGCACAAAGTAATAATAGCCATCAGCCAGCACTGTGGGATTAAAAAGCGAAAGGGAGGCTGAACTCATTCAGGCCAAGCTGAGAAGTGGCACTGACTGTGTCCAGAACAGCAAGTGTCGGTGATAGGTAGGAACTGTTGTGATTTTTCATATTTCTAATTTTAAAATAAGGAAAAAGGTGCTAAAATGAGTAATCTCCCTTTTCCTTCCGCCATCTTTTGATTTGTGAAATTGGTTAAAGATCAGTTTTTCATTTTGGAAACCCCACCAATATACTATACAGGGTTGGATTTTTTCCCATCAAATTCTCCTTGCCTTTAGCAACGGCCACTACGAAACTGGTCTGTTCTCATCTACTTTTTATTAAACCTGGCTTCCCACTTCTGACTTGCTCTAGGCAACAGGCACAGAAAGGACAAGCTTTCAAAAATAGTAATTTTGTTTTCCAGTTTGTCTTTTTCCAGAATGCATTTAGTTTTGGTTAACAAACATCAAAATACTAAGTGACTGGGCGTATATAATCTCTCTGTGCTGAGTGTTTCCATAGTGCTCTAAATTAATCAATGGGTTTATTTAGGAAACACTTAGGACAGTTTCAGCATGCTGTATCTATTATAAAAAAAAAGAGGTTAACCAAGAGCACTCCCCCTCTTCCACCATCCCTGGAGACAACTGCATTGTTGCCAAGTCCCATAAATTTACATGTGATGAATTGTAACACTTGGACTATTTTTAAAGGTCCAGCCTCCAGGAATCTTATGAATATGTGATGACTTTCCCCCTTCCCCCTCCTCCCCCCCTTCCACCCCCAGGTGAGCTTCTGGCTATTTTAACTGTTGATAAAAACTTTGTAGTTTGTGACTGTGTAAATATGCGAAAGTAATGAGTAATGCGAAGTATATAGTATTCCATAGTTATTAAGACAACATCTTTCAAAATCCCATGATATGTTAATTTAATCCCATGATTTGGGCGGGGATTATGAGTCATGATTTTTGAATGTTTGGGTTTGGATAGATAGATATGAATTCCTTATAAATATTCCTATCTTTGGCACTCTTTTCACATGAAACAGAACAAGCTGTTCTCTCCCCAGTGAAACAGGAGGTGGAAGAATTGAAATCTCCAAGAACTTGGGAGCTGAGTGGGTCAGTTGTCATTTCAAGGACTTGGGGCTTGTACTGAGCCCTGGTCATGCAAGACCTTGCATGGTGCAAGAGCTTTGGGATTTACCTCACTGCCAGCGGCTCCGTTAGGATGCTGCTTTTAAGGAAAAATCTTTCAGGATTCCCTCTTGCAGAAATGGGGCTGGGTCTGTGGAGCAGAAGATCCCAACAGGGTACAGGGGACCTTCTGTGGTGCAGAGCATGGGGCTGTGTGGTGCCAACCAGGGGGGTCTCTTCATGCTGTCTCGCTCCACGCAGAACCAAGGAGCTCTTCATTACCCAACATGCTGCCCGAGCAGGTGGTCTTCTTTAGTCATTTATTTGAGACTTTGAGGGAAAACTTTCTCTAGCTTTAGTTATTCTAGTAATGAATCTATATGGGGACATAGCTGTTCTGGATGGTGGTTTGTTGGAGATCTCAGCACCCCGAGTCAACATGCACATCCCCATGGCTTCCCAGGCAGAGACCTGCAACACGGAGCTGCAGGACAGCAGGAGAGAGGTCTCTGAAGCTGATGGGTGCCTGATTTTTCCCCAAAACAATACTGGGGACTAATGGAAGATCCGTCAACTGTTTGTGAGGGTGGATTCATGCATAAAGGAAAAAAAACAGGTGTTTTCCCAACTGTGGAAGTAAATACTAGGTTGCGCTGATGGGTATGGTGAGGTGGACCTGTGAGGAGGGTTTTCTAGCATTTTCCATATGCTGTTATCTAACTTTTATATAATAGTAAAGGAAACTGAGATTTTTATTCTATCTGTTTATAAAACTGAACAAACAAAACCCCCAACCCCCTAAGCCCTGCAGAGATCAAGGTGTGCCTCTTCTTTCATGAAGGCTCTACTGACGTGCTGGGTTTTAGGTAGTGGAGTGTGCTGGGAGAGGACGGGTGTGAAATGAGTGGCAGAGCTGGAGTCTGATGTTAGGTTATACCAGCTTTGCTTTTGCATTTATGTAAAACGCTATCAGAATATTGGGAAAAGTAAATACTTACTTTGGCAGCCTGAGTTGGTGTGTTTTGACCAGTGTAGGATTATGTGGCGTTTGCGAGAATCACAGAATAAAAGGGTATTTCTACCTGGTTTTCCCATCTTAAACAATACCATTTGTTAATGTACTGGAAAAGTGTGAGCATTGTATTTTAGGTAGGTAATAATCTTCAGCAGAGTGAAAGTCTATGTGAGTTCACTGCAAATTAGGCTAATTGTTTTGGAAAGAGAAATATTTTCATGCAGCGGTTGATGTATTGCAGGTACGGTGGGAATAAACCCTATTTTTTCTGGCAACTGCTTTTACTACTTGCATGCATATAATAATTTATCTTCCTCTAGATAAAAATAAGCAGCATGTTGAAAATATTATAATATTTCCAGTTGAATTCTTTCTTAAAAAGATGAGAAATATTGCTTGACAGCAGTAAAACTTCCTACACGATAGAACTAGAATTAAATAGACAAGCTAGAGGAGGTTGGCTTTTTCCTTGAAACTGATGGATTTTTGTTTAAATGTTCTTTAGATGTTAAGTGAAGAGATGGGAGGTATTTAATAAATGGGCATTGTGAGGTCTGGAAAAGCAGCTTGATTTTTGTCTCTGAAGACAATCTGATTATCAGGCTTGTAAGCTTTCTATCACATTTCCCCAGCTAAATTACTGTGTCTGTTACGTTGATCAACTGAGAGGAAGTGATTATACTGAAACTTCCTTAAGGTTTGCCTTCCCTCACAAAATCATTGTCTAAATACGCTGCTCTGAGTTTTATTGTATTGCTTGACTGATGAGAAACAGAAACCCAACTTAGTTGACAGTTTTATTTACTGGGCAGATGAAAGATGACCTTAGCTGAGACCAGTTTATTACCAAGGAAGACAGCAAGGTACCTCTCCAAATGTGCTTAAACTGGGCAGATTGTTGTGTCTTCAGCTGTTAATTAAATCCCTTGAAATGGCCAAACCCAATCTGACACAAGTCCCATCATGAATGTACTCTGTGCTAACAGCACGGACAGACTCACAGCCTTTGCTGAAGACTTGTGACCCCTTCCCAAGGTAATGCTTGGCTTTGCTTGTGGGCAGACCTGTAGAGGGGTGGTGGCTTGAAGCTGAAAGAAGCAAGCATTTTGTGTCACCCTGTGATGCACTTTTTGGGGTGAAAAATAAGATTCGCTGACATCACCCAGCCATAAACACATTCCAGTCAGCTAAAAGGTTGCTGTTTCTACTTGATAAAGGCAACCAGCTCCTTTCTGGATACCCAGACCTGGTCAGAGCAGAGCTCCTCAGTCCTGTTACTGGCATCTCCTGCCCCTCCATGGTGCAGTGCAGAAGGACAAAAGCCTTTCTTTCTCCTCACACTGATGGATGCTTGGGAGTCCCAAGGGGTTGGGGACCAATTCAGGAGGAGAGAAATATGTGTTGATTTAAGTTGAAATAATCAAACACTAGAAGGTGTTAGAAAAGATGAAAAAGTTAAAAATATTATAAAGTTGTAACAACTCAGTTGCCAGAGCTTTGCAGGTTTTAAAGATGGTGTTTCAGAGGAGGACTCCTCCATCATAGCCCAACAAACTGTCGATGCCATTGATTTACTAATGTATTTAAATTACTTTTTAGAAACCAATGTGCATCTGGTGTGTATTTTTCTGGATTGCCTGAAATGACACTCAGATTGGCTGCAGGCTGGCTGGTTGCCATTCTAATTTACAGAAACTTTCCTGGTTACCTTTGCAGGGGAACAGTTCCTTCAGGAAACTGAAGTTTCTCCCAAATCAATCAATATTTCCTTTCAGCCTGTACTCCTGCTGATTAATTACTGTTCCCTTATTTTGCAGTCAGTAAGCCACTGATGACAATATTTTTTGTCTCCTTCCTACATCATCTGTGCATGATAAATACATCTGTCTTTCTCCTGTCTTGGCTTTTCTCTGAATTTCACATTGCAGATTCATCGGGCTTTTTGGGGAAGAGAGAGATTGAGAGTTCGGTTGCAATTCAACATTTTTAATAAGAAGCAAGGTTATGTACTCATGAAAACACAGGTCTCCAGGGAGCGGTGTTTGGCCATTGGATGTCACCCTGCCCAGCTGTAGGTGCTGCTGGTGAAGCAGTTCTTTGCTAGCACAGGCAAATAAGACTCTCACAGCAATTGAAATATGAAACTTTAGAATAAATCTAAAGGCTTCTATTTTTATAACAGTGCAATAAATCATCTGGGATGATTAGGTGAATGCTAATGAATGATGGTCTTACACATGCTTGGTGTGAAATGCAAGGAATAGCCTCATTTTTCTGGAGTTGATGGGATTCTCTAGCATAGACCTCCCCAGCGGGTGGCCTTTAGCTGTGCCACAGAACGGTCTTGGGTAGAAAAGTCAACCTGTCCCATGCTTCTGGGACAAGCAGTTTTCTTTTGCCTGCAAATAAAATTATAAAGAAGATAAAAGAAATTTTTTTTTTAAATTTTTTTTTGGGGAATGCAAGTAATTCTGCTGTGTTTCTTTAGGAGGTGGAGGGAAGGGAAGTGCTCATGTAACTAGAGTTGTGTGGTGATGCGTGCATGTACCGAGACCACAGGAAAGCTGTGTGGGCTACTTTTACAGTGGGCTTTTTTGAATTCTTGAGTACTTAAGAAAGTATATTGCAGCTTCAAAGGATTTTTGCTTTTAATTAAACATCTCCTTTTCCCAGATGCTAAATATCACTTTTGGAACAGTTGAACATGCATCAAATGGCTTCTTGTCATTATTTCTTCATGACGTTAAATGCTGTAATCGCTGAAGCACCGGTTTTTGTTTTGCCAGGAACAGGAATCCTCTTGTAGATCAGTAAAATTGGTGGGGCAACAGGGACTGATGCAGAGCGCTGCGGAGCAGGGAGAGGCTGGAGATGAGAGTTGTTCTGAGGGCCAGTTCCGTGCTGGATTCCTGGCCCTGAACTGGCATCTCCCTCTCCCACCCGCTCCACAAAACCCGCAGTCCTTCCTCAATAAACTCCCGCTGGACGGGGAGTACAGGAATGCAGTAATTCTATGTGAAGCAGCTCGGTTTCTGGATTTGTCCCCACCTTTCTCACTATGTAGTTTGAGATCCACGTAGACTTTGAGGGAACGCTTAAGCGCATGCTTAACTTTAAGCGGGTATTTAAGTCAAATTGATTTCAGTGGGATGATGCAGATATGTAACTTGGGCTAAATGGTTTTCATTCTGAATGGGGGTGGGTTCCTGTTTTGGTTACAAGGCAAGTTACCAAAGCAAGCTGCTTCCATTCAGATAGGCATGAATTATAGGCAAACAACTTGATTACTTGTGCTTGTTTAAATATCCCTGATTTGCTTGTATCGTTAGCGAAGGTAAAAATAAAATTAACTTAATTATGAACTGATGAGTTCCTTTTAGCCTCTATTACATTTGAAGACTGATAAAGCTCTCCTAAGTGATTGCTGTGAACTGCTTACAGCGAGAGTTGAGTATTACCCAACGTTGCTAAATATAACAAGATGATAATAAAGCTGATACTGGTTTAGAAAACAACAGTTTCCAGTTAACGTACAATTAACCCTGCAAAGCTTTTGTGAGAAGCCCTGATGAAAGCACGGGGAAAGCGCTCGCTTTGTTTTTCACATTTTTCTATCAATTAATTCAGCACTAGGGGTGTGTGAAACTAAGCTTGATTAATCACTTGTTTGTTTATGTTTACATTTAGTTAACACTGGCTTGTTTATAGACACGTTTATAGAGACAAAACATTTTGCAACAGATTTCATTAAGGTTTGTTTTTTTTTATTCTGCCTTAAAATACCCATTGAACTCGGGAGCCGTAATGAATTTAGCCTCTCGGTCTCCCGGGAGGAAAGAGAGAGCAAAATATTTGCCTTTTGGACAAGAGTAACATAAACCTTGTTTTTCCTGAAAGCTGATGCTGTTTCTTGCTGGTAGGAGCCCGGTGTGAGAGCAGAGTTCAGCGGAGCGGGGGTTCCTACGCCAGCTCTCGCCTTCGCAGCCCGTGCGAGTGCCGGCGCGTGTGCGTGTGCGCAGCCGCCCACAGGCGTGCCGGCAGTTTCTGCTTATGAAAATGCATGGGCACACCCACACACTTTCTGCCATTTCACATCTACTGGTGAGTTGTTCCCCAAAGTGTCATCCTACAGGGGTTTGTTTATTTACAAGCTGCGTTCGCCTTGTCCAACCTGCTGAGAAAGACAGAGGATGGCAATGGTCCAGCGGGGTCTGGTGTCTCTGCCAGGCACAAAGGGGGAGAAACACGCAGAAAGACCTTCATATGCTGTCCTGACAAACTGAAAGAGTTCTGCAACCCGTATCTCTGTTTAGGAAATGGATTCTGGAACTGAGAATTCAAAAATATGGGTAGTGTGTAGTGTTTGCTGTTTTGTACCATGGGATTCAAACTCTGTGTTTAATAACAATACGCAAAATAGCATCTGGTGTGCGTCACTAAAATAAGCTCTAGTAGAAAATGCCGATAAACATCTTCTGTTTAAAATGTTTTCTGACTAAACATGGCATAAATTTTGTCTGCTGTCCATGATAATGATGATAAAGTGGTTTGATCAGGCTAAAAAGCTCCAGGCAGGCATCATGAAATGAAAGCAATGGGCAAGCCCAGAGTTGCAAGGGAGATGGATATCCCTCAAACATCTAAATTTCTGTCATTTCTTGCAATAGAAGAATCAGAAGAGCCACATGTGAGGCCCTGTGAAGTGGCCCAAGGATTAAAAATGTATCCCAGCTGGTTCTAACTGTTCTCAGCTGTGTGAAATCTGCTCCTTGGTGGCCGGCCACTGAAGCAATGCTGTGTGCTGCTGGTATCTGTGTGCTTGCACAAGAGGCGCAGGAAGGGTCATTGCCTCTATAATTGTGTGAGATGCAGCTGAAGGATGAGAAAATCGCTTGGTCTTCCTCTGCACTGATTTAATTAATGGTGGCTACTGTGCAGCAAGCATGTCTCTACAAGCAAGTGAGGTGTTACTCGTGAACTCAACACCAGTTAAAGAGAGAGTATTTCAGTGCCTCAGAGCTGGTGCTGCGTAGACAGTTATCATTGGGCATGATTGCAGTGAAAGCCTGGGTAGTGAATGCCAGAGCTGAACCATAGAATGGTTTGGGTTGGAAGGGACCTTAAAGATCACATAGTTCCAATCCCCTGCCCTGGGCAGGGACACCTCCCACCAGACCAGGTTGCTCAAAGCCCCATCCAGCCTGGCCTTAAACACTCCCAGGGATGGGGCAGCCACAGCTTCTCTGGGCAACCTGTTCCAGTGTCTCACCACCCTCACAGTACAGAATTTCTATCTCGTATCTAAATCTCCCCTCTTCCAATTCAAGGTCGTTACCCCTTGTTCTGTTGCTGCACTTCCTGACAAAAAGTACCTCTCCAGCTCTCAATGAGCAAAGACAATTAAATTAAATTGAAGTAGAGCTGATGGTTGGATTTGATTATCCCAAGGGTCTTTTCTAACCTGAATGATTCTATGATCCTGTGAAATTCAAACTGTTACCAGCAACATGCATGTGAGATATTGTGCTACACACAGTTTAGGGCAAAATATGTTGAAAAATAATTATAAATCAATCACATGTAACATCAGCACTTAGAAAAATCAGTTTGATGTCATAATTTGCACCAACATAGCTTCTGCTACTGCCTTCAACTTATCCCACTGTATCAAAACTGTGTTTGTGCTTCACAGAAAAGCATAAAATTTCAAGAAGAAATTTACTACAGTGCCAAAGTGCAGATTCAAAGCAATTGAAATAAAAAAAAAAAATTACTGGCTTTTTTCCTGGGCTGAGATCCTCTTACCTGTTATAACACATGCTCCCCTGCCCATCACTGCAACCTGCACACACCAGGGCAAGAATCAGGCCCAAAGAACTGCATCCCCCTCGCATCCCATCTACAAAAGGCAGGTGAAATGCTCTGTATCCTCTCCCTCTGCCCATTTCACCCAGCAGGTATAGTGGTGAGCAGTACTGGTCTGCACTGCTGTGTCTCACCAGGTGAAGTTGGTCTGTGCTTGCAGCAGGGAAGAGAGCAGGACAAGCATTCGTGGTGACACTGGGAGATGGGGTTTGGGCAGTGGGAAGAACAGCCTTTAAAGGGAGCAGCTGCCTCATCCCTGGGAGTGTTCAAGGCCAGACTGGATGGGGCTTGGAGCAACCTGGTCTGGTGGGAGGTGTCCCTGCCCATGGCAAGGGGGTTGGAACTTGATGATCTTTAAGGTCCCTTCTAACTCTAACCATTCTGTGATTTGAATACAAACCTCAGGAGTTGTGTTACCCAATAATTGCCAAGTAGACTTAAAATAGTCTGTGTCCAGGACTGACTTGGACAAGCAATGTTAAGCCAAACAATGATAACTTTGTAAATACAGAGGTGCCTTCCTGGATTTGAAATGCTTCTGTAAAAGGCCCACACGTGAGCAGGAACCACTCTCTGACTCAGTGACTTGCCATCACATTCCACACATGGCGTGGTGCCCTTGTCCAGTTTGAACCTGCAGCACTGCTTGCACAGACCTGCATCCTGGCTCTTCATTGCTGAAACTCTACTGTCATAATAAGAACAAGGGCATAGTTTGGTAATTAGTTTAATCTAGTCTAGCTCTGTACTATTGACACACTAGTCCTTCTGTCTTTCACTGGCCACACAGTCCCTCTGCCACCTCTTGCTGCCTGAGCCACGCTGCTGAAAGGGATGCCATCACCAGCTGGAGGTGGTTGCGTGGTCAAACAATGCCAAGGCAGGTGACAGAGTCATTGCAGTGTTTTCCTCAATGGCCATGTCCTCTTCTGGCTACGTGTCTTCAAAGAGACCACCCCCCCCAGGCAGTGACACCCTTGTCCACTTGCCCCGTTTCGGTGGCGAAGGCTACAGTCTATTGCAGACCAAGAGGCTTCTCTTTTACTCTGTGATGTTGCATAGCTCTTGGAACTGCCGCGCTTGTTAACGGGTTAAATGCCACGTGCTTTATTTTTCAGCGGGTTCTTTGATTAAAAACCTAGTATGTCTCTTTGCTCTTCCTTTTATCTGGGAGTTTTTTGTGCAGTTGCTTGTTCCAGCTCTCTGTGTGTGCTCGGGCCATCTGGCACGGCTCGCCTGCCCGGCAATGTGTGGTGCTTTCAAGGGGAAAAATTATTAATCACAATCTGGATGGCGAGGGGGTTAGAGATTGGTTTTATTTCAACTCCTGAGCTGACAGTTCCACAGGTAGGTAGCTCTTCAGAGAAGGTTTCTCAGAAGCCCTTTGCAATATTGCCTGATGGATGCGCGAGGAGAGGCGGACAGAAATCCCGAAGGACTAAGCGTCGAGGAGGAGTTGGGAGCAATGGTACTTGGTGGCTCAGCCTCCGCCGTCCCTCGGTGCTGGCCTGCTTGGAGGCTGTCATGCTGCAGGAACCTCGCTGTGCTAAGGATTGCTTTCTTTAGCACTGCTGGGTTTCAGACAGTTGTCCTTGGAATAAAATTCATTTCCCTGGGCTTTGTTCCATTTTTGCAGGTTTTGGCCACTGTGGACTGTTAATTTTTGGTATGGGTTTTCTTCTGGTAACTCTAATATTTTAACATTGCTTCAATAGTTGTAGCTTGTTAAAAATGGGGGGATTATTTACAGAACACTTTAGGAAGGATTCTTTCATCCAAAGAAGGAAATGCACATGCTCAGTCCTAAAAGTAACCTGAAAAGAAAAGCCTAACAGCGCTCTCTATGAACTACCACCTGTGGGGAATTTTTCAAACTTATAATCTCGTCAGGTATCTGTGTGCTTTGTGACCATGTCTGTTTGCCTGTCAAGGAGATCTTTTTTCCTGTTGTACACGTGGAGGCATATAACAGTTGTTGAAGGTGCTTGCTGACTCTGAATGCTGAGAGACACCGAGAAATGCTTTGTGCCTGAAGCAGCTGCCTCCAAAACCGCCCATCCCTGCGCCTCCCATCGAAAACCACCTCACTCGCTTAGCAGGGAAGTGGGCACAGAAAGTTTCCCGTGGTGGGGTAGGGATTTTTTCCTTTCTTCCAACTCTTAAAGAAATATCAACCCTTATTTTGTTTTCTCTGTCTGATCTCTTTTTCATTCTTCGGCACAAGTTGACTGTGTGGTTTAAAGTGATGTGGGACTTTGAAAGGGTCTTTGGACGTGGCAAGTGGTGACATTTTGGAAACGTCATTCTTCCATAGGTTCATAAACCCAGGTCGCTTCCCAGGAAAGCATCTGGAATGACTGGTAGCAACAGTCATTAAACAATGACATGAGAGATCACCCTTGACTGACCATTTATATATATGAAATTAACAGGCCCTAAGAATTGCAGCTCATGGGCTGCATTTTGTGTTGCTGAGCGGGCAGCAATCCTGTTTGTCTGATTGAGCCTCACTATATCATGGTGTTCAGAGTTCATTCGTCCTACTGAGTTTCTTTCCTTCTAGGGTTTTCCATTTTTAGAGAGAGGCTGTTTTCTATAGTAATGAACATACCGCGGTCGTTCATTTCTTTCTCCCTGAGGAGCAGGGCAGAGGTTCAGTCCCCGTTTTACAGACATTTTCTCTGCGACTCACTGCTTTCGCACCCGTTTCTTCCTGTTGAAGCTGGGAATGCCAAACCCTAGATATAGAGGGCTTGAATATATTGCTCAGTGGCTTTTAAAGCAGATTTGTTGCCAATATGTCAAAAAATGAATTTCATGGGGATTGGGGAATTGGTTCTTTCAGGGATCTGAGCTTAAAATGATGTATTGTCTAAAGCCATAGATTAAATCTGGGCTTGAATCCTCGTTCGCAGGCTCACTGGCCATTCTTTCAGCCAGATCAACTCAGCCTTTTCCCAGGCCCTGTTAAGAAACCTGACTAAAGAGCAGGCTGAAATTCATGTATTTTAACATTATATTCTACTTGCAAGCTGAAGTATTTTTTGCTTTGTTTTCCTTTAAGCAGAGTCTCTGGAGACTTGTTAAACCATGAAATGGTTAGAAAAAGGCAGCCCAAGGGCTCTAGCTGGGGGTGTTAAATGTCCCAGGCAGCCCTAAAATGCTACTTGGTCTCCAGCATAAAATATAACAAAGGGGGGAAATCTGATTTTGAGTCAACATAAGATGAATTGAATATAATGTCTAAATTTCCAGGTATTTTTCTTGGATATCCCAATTACATATGTGCAGAGAAATGGATGGTATTGACTTTCCATGGCAACCCATTGTAGCGTTTCAGATATTGACCTGCAGGTCATACATTACTGAAGCAGAATATTTTTGGAAGTCTGGCAAAATCTATCAGTCTGCTGCAAGAGGTATGGACAAGAGCATAGCAACAACATGCAGATGAGAGAGTACCGGCATTGGAAAAAGGTCTGGGCTGAAAAGTTAAGTGGAAGTTTTGTGTAAGGCTCCACTGACAGTGAGTAACATCAAGTGACAGCCCAGAGGGGTTCATTTCTGCTGTTTTTTTCTTCTTTTTTCCTGTGGTTCTGGCTTGTATTTGTGGCTAGCTGTGTAGTAGAAGTGGGATGACTGTGAAAGTGTTGTAGCAGCTCTATTATGCTTTTATCAGAGGTGCCAACAGACTTGAAGAGAGCCTTACCTGGCTGCCTTCATGCTGCTGTTACACTGGCTGTGGGCAGTGATGGTAGGATGTGGGTGGGAAGGGCGCACGGCCTGACTTAGTTAAGCCTTAGATCTATGTGGAGGTGTTTACTGGTCCATAATAACTGATTGCCAGCTGTTCCGTTTGGGACCCTCTTATCAGACGTCCTGAAGAGAATTAAATGGTCTTCTGTGCTGTTGAAAGCCTGGTGGAAAGCATGGGCAAAGGGCAGAGCGTTCCTTGCAAGAAAGCTGGTGTGTCTAAGCTCTGAAGATTTGCAGCAGATAAGATTGATTGCGCTGGTAGGATTTATAGTCCTTATGGGTCTCAGGTCAGACAACTGGAAAGCCTGATTGTCTCTGAAGTGATGGCGGGGGCATTTCCAAGAAGCTCAGTGAGAAAGAATCCCTTAGCTAAAAGGCCACACTTCTTCCTTGAGATTATTTCTTTTCAATTTTTTGAAGTTTTTAAAGGAGAGCTCAGAGTCTGTGCAATGTGAGATGGAACGGTGCTCCCACCAAATAAATTACAGTGTCTCTTTCAAAATCCCTGTAGGCAGTGCATGTTATGTGATAGCTAATTCTCACAGACCTTACAGGAATGCATTTTCTGGGAACTGCTTTGTAATAATAAATTACTTGTTGGCAAGTGGATAAGGTTCAGCCAAGCCGTGCACTTGATCCTGTTCACACTGATTTTAATGGAAAAGTTCCCAGTGAGTTTAGTCGGGGCAGACCCAGTGCAAGGCTGTGGGAAACTGGGTGGCTGAATTTGCCTGGACTACAAAGTGTCTTTGCTTGCTTATGCTTTGCTTATTTTTGTACCTTCTGTGTTTCACGCTTTACTTTGAGATTGATTTGAACACAATGAAGCTAATTTGGAACCAGAAGCTCTGTTAAGAATCGAGAATATGACCCGTATATTCTTAGTGATGGAGTGTATCTAAGGGTGTGATGGAATGGACCTATGTATTCCTAATGAAACCACATACATGATTCCTCACTCCCTGACACCTCTTTTATGTCTGCTGAGAGACAGGAACAGCTTTCATTGTTCACAAAAAATTATCAGAGCCCCTTGGAAAATATATCTATTTTTCTTCGTGCTTTGCTGCTCTATTCCATGCATAGATTGTACACTTTTATGTGCTTTTTAACAGATATTACAGTTGCAATCTGTGCTTTAATTGCTTAGCATGCAGGCTTATGACAACGTCATACACATTCAGGTAATTTGCTCAGTGTTTAGGCAGAGTCTTTTTCTGCCTTTGGCAACTGGGTCTCTATGAGATGATTTCCCTCTCCTCCCACTTATGCTTTGTGAATACCCTTCCTCTTCTCAAGAAATACATCATTAGTTTCAACCAGTTCAACCAATTTGTCATTAATGTATCTGATAAGAAGCTTCCAGATCATAAGCCACCAAGTTACATGTCTTGGGCTTTCAAAGCAAGCTGCTCCTTTTTCTTTTTAATGAGTGTAGCCTTTCATTCCTGTCACCTGGTCAGGTATGCCTTCCTCCAGCCTTGGTTACAGATGCATTCAGACTTGGGATATAATTTTGTCAAGCTTTGTCAGTAATAATCGTACCTTCCTTCCTTCTGGTGCTTTCTGATTAAATGATTTTCTGAATTTTCTTTGTATAGCCCTCTTCTGGGATGTGCACTTCACTGTGCTTAATCTCATTATTCCATTCATACTTAGTTTTTAATCCAATTTGCAGGACATACATAGTGCCTTCCTTTCCCATTGTACTTTCCAAAAATCACTGCTTTGTGTTCATGTGGCAGTACCTTCCTGGCATCCCTCTGCTCCAATTTGATGAAAGCTGCTCAACAGATTTCATTAATTGATGGACTTAGCATTGGGCTGTTTTTCTGTACGTTTCTTCAGTTCACCAAAACTATGTCAGCTTCTACAGTGTAACTGTAAGAAGTCTAAAAGTCTTACTCCTCAGCCCTGTTGTTACTGGTTTGTTCTTCCAGCTCCTCTCTTTTTGTCTCATCCAGCTGAACCACTTCCAGCCAATTAGCCAAAACTAATTTAGGTGTCTGGGTGATGTCTTGGTAACTTTCATCTTTCCTGGGTATCCTGGTATCTTTTGGGCTTCTCATCCACAGTTTTTTGAGGAACCAGTCATACTCCCTCAATATTTTGACCTCTGTATACCAAGATGTCATGTTCCATGAGGCCTTTGCTACTCTTATTTTTTTCCGATTTGTAGTAAAATAGTAGTAAAAAATTGGTATCATTGTGTTAATAGCAGAGCTTTTTCCCTCATGGACAAATTTAGCTCAAAAGACAATCCTTGCTCCCCAAACCTTAAAGTAGCCATTAAATCCAAGCAAAGCAGCTCTTGGTTTTGTTAGAGCTGAGGACTGAAACACATTTCTCCATGCTCTTAACACCAGAAGTGTCTTGCAGTATTGATCTCTGCCTGTTCTGCCAGAAATCATTGTCACCTGCAAATACCTTTCTTACTTCCTTTATAATAAATGTAAATACATCAAGTTCTTAAAAACAAACTGCAAGTTCTTCAGAATACCCAGGAGAAATTACTGTCTTCAGCCTTTATAGGAAGGATCTCAAGGAGGGAATTTTACTGGTTTCAGGATCTGAAGGGAGAATCAGTAAGGCATCTCCATGCTTTGAAGCTCCTGCTCTGACCTCTGTATACCCATTAGTTGCTCTGCTCTTGTTTCTTCCCCTGCAGTTACCTTACTGACAAAGTCAGGGTAAGCCCTTGGACTTCATTTCACTTTTTGCTCTTAAAAACCGCAAAGTGATTAACAGGATGTTTCAGAAATGCTGCCAAGAGCTCTGGGTGAATTTCTTTCCCTTGGAAGTGCCAAGCTTGGGCTGGAGGAGGGGGCTGCTGTGCAAATCTGGGCTGGGATCTGCTCTCCTTTTGCAGAGGGGTCTAAAGACACGCACCACTGATGCAGGTGCCTTCACTGTTCAGTGCTCTTGCCCTTCGCCAGGAGAAAACCGTCCTGCTTAGAGTGTAGAATCATGCCCTGTCCCTGCCGAGGGGCTCTGCTGGCTCCTGGACAGCCTGGTTGGGGACAGCAGCACAACTCACCTTATCCCTGGGAAAGAAGAGCAGCTCTGGTGCATGCCTGGTGCACGATGGTTCTCTGCCAGGACGGTTGGTAGGACAAGGTGGAACAGCACGTAGCAAGAGTGAGGAAGTGAAGAAGGAGTGCCATTTAGTGTCTGGTTGTAGAGAGAACTGTATGCTTGCAATATGTTTTGCCTTCTGCTGGCAGTCCTGGTGAGAAAAGCAGCATAGCTTAATTAAGCAGTGTCAAAAAACTCGATTCTTCCAATCTGCCTTCCAATCTGAAGTGTTGTTCTTTGCTGATTTAGCTGTATCTTGCAAGAAGTATATATCCTTATGGCTAAATGATCAAGTTTTATAAAGAATTTCAGTGTCACCTGTTTTTTGAGGCATTTTAATAGGACTGGAACAAATCTGCTAGACCTTGGGTGTCACCATTTTCTGTCTGATTTTCCAGACAAGGATCTGTGTGTGCTTTGACCAGAGTCAATCTACAGTGTCCAAGTTGGGTGGGACATCATATATGAGATGTGGGAGACTTGGTGTGTATGTCCTGCACTACTGGTCCACTTCCTGTAAACCCAGTACATACCAGTTGTGTCCAGCTTGCTGTGTGTGCTCAGGAGGCATAGAAAGTATGCTCTGTATGTGTGAGACAGCATTGAAGGATGTCTCAAATGTATTGGGTCCGTGTTGCTCACTTGTTCCAGTACTTTGTAGCTGCACTAGATCTATTGCGCTTGTGGGGTTGGTTACTTCATGACCAGTGCTCTTCCATGGTGGAGTGATCCAAAACACCAGTAGCTTTGTCAGACATCTGGACATCCATAAACGTGAGACAAACAGCCAGTATTCTCTAGTTCCACCTGGGCAAAATTTCTGGGAAGATAAAGGGCAGAAGTAGGAGGAAACCTGGATGAAGAAACTCTTGTCAAAACCTTAGTCTCAAGGATGTACTGTTCTCAAGAGCTTTGTTGGGATTGTTTTTGATAAGAATCAAGCAAGCTTCAGTGGTTTTTGGATTGTGTTATTGAACAAGATGAAGCTTTCTTTGCTAAACTGAAAAGAATACAAAAGGAACTTGTTATTGGGTAAAGATTTTTTTTTTCCTTACTAGAAGCATCTTCCCCTGAAATATGAAGGATCCTTTCCAAATGCAAAAGTTATGCAAACATGCCTGAATATAGAAATGAAACTGGAAAGCAGTGGGTGTCTTTTGCCAGTTTTGCAGGAGGCCACCCACAAAGGTATATAATCTTTTTCTGTTTCTAGTTTGTTTTTGTTTTTCTTCCTCCCCTCTGGAAAAATACAATAAATTTTGGCCAAAACCAGAGCCTATTTTGATTTTATAACCATTCTTATCAAAGCAGGAGTGAAATGTAGTTTGAATTTTCCAAGTAATGAATAATTAGCTGAAGGAAAAAAATTTTAAAATTATGTTGAAAAAATGGTGCAAATTATTTATCACGAAGTTCTTGACCGGACAGGCTCGTACATACCACCCTCTCTCTTCATAAGCGTGGAGAAACATTCAGTCAGACTGTTGGTTGAAGGCATTTTCTTTGCTATTAGTTGGTTTTGGCTGTATTTTTTCTCCTAGCTTTGAGTGTTTGATAATACTTTGCAGAATTAAAACAAAAGTCCTGCTTTGACTTGGTATTTCCAATCTGTTTCTTGACAGCTGGTATTCTCAAATTTTACTTGTCTTCAGAGGCTGCTACACTCCATTCTGCATATTCACTTCCTCTGACCAAATGGGTAGGAAATGTATTTAATAATTTCTGTGTAGCCCCAAGAAATGCAGGATTCCCTGTGGAGGGGACACTTTGAGGTGGTTACAAATGGTTCCTCTCTCTTTGCCTCTGTCTCTCTGCCTCGCGCCGCTCTGTACCATCTGATGTATGATTTTTCAGTGTAAGCAAAACCTTAGAAATGGGATTAGAATGTGAGATGTTTATTGTCCTTTAGGATTCAGCAGCCAAATGATCTTTGGGGTGACTTGTGTAGCAGTATCAGTATCCTCTGTCTACTGTGGAGACAATCTCTGTGGTCCTTCAGTGCCCCCCGAGCCCTGGACCACCACTCCCTCCTGTGCGTTCTTCAGACTTGCTTAAAAGAATTCCAGAGAAAGAAATCCAACAATTTGCACTTGGAGCCTACATTGTAATCTAAATGATCTCACTGCTTGAAAATGTTTTCTTGGGTCTAGGTTTAATAATTTTTTTACAATATATCCTTTGTAGCTAACCCTCCCCCACTCCTTTCTTAAAACAAAAATTCCTTCCCTTCCATGTGCCAGTGTTTTCTAGACACATAAGCTGTTATCAGGTTGTCTCAGCCATCTATCAATCAAGATGTACTTTTTAGTTCCTGTACATGATTATTTTTTTTCTTTATGTAAATATGAAAATCATACTAATGTAACCTCCTGTAGTTAAAATGATGCAACCTCGCTCGTGTCGTTGTGTAACTTGGTTTTGTGGGAGGACAAATTCTGCTTGGGATAAAGCACCTTTATCCCAGGACCCACACTGTCACTTGTACTGGTAATCATCACCCAGAAGGTGAGTGATGTAGGACAATAAACCAGAAGGATGCCTTGAAGTGAACAAAGATTTCCACACCCTTAAGAATGAAAAATGAAGCAAAATGGGTAGGCAGCTTGGCAACATAGTCATCAGCTGAGTAAATGTGTGTCCTTGAGCAGAGTTCATGTTCTTCTGTGGTTTGGTAGTGTTTGGAAGGAGGAATGACTTATTCATACATTTGTATTCCCAAATAAGTCTCAGTGATCAAAACATCCTGACTGAGCAGGGCTGGTTTTTATAGATTCAGAATTGGGCCAAAGCGATATCTAAGTGTAGAGGATGCAGTTAGTCCTGCAGCGCTGTCCTGACACTGGGAGGAGTTATTTGCTTTAAGGGCTACTTTTCCAGAAGTGTTGTGGCTGTGTGGTGTCGGAATGGCATCACATCCTCGCTTTGAATTGAAAAAAAAATCCAAATTAATTAAATATAATCACAAAAACCTTAACAGTGCAGGTGTTTAATTTCTAGGTCTGTGTCATACAAAGGCTTTTTAAGAGTTAGTGGGTCCATTAACTTCTCTCAGCTACACTGGTGATGCTGCAAAACTCTAAAGCCATTGACTTCATTAAGATTACACTAAATATACCAGCATGACTGAGAGTTGACTCTAGTCTCACCCCTTTATTTTCCATGTGCTGAATTGTCTCCAAAAATGGGGAGAGTGTTGTTCTCTGCAAAGAGGAAAATAGATCATTGAATGTGTGTGCTGCGGTATAGACTAACCAAAACATAGGCACCCGTGCCAGGAAATTCCTAGCTAATATATCCAGCCTATTTCTTTAAATGGATTGCTCAGCAGTTCGCTGGAGCCCTTGCCAGTTAAATCATGAATGTCAGCATGAACTGGTGGGAATTTAACAGGGAGTTCCACCATTCAAGGTAATGAAAAGTCCAGAAGCGAGTGGCACTTGCTGACATCCGCACGTGTTCTCCCATCCAGCGCTGCCACGCTTGTTTGGCGATGGGGATAGGACTGAATTTATGTGAGGCTGAAACCATTACTGTTATTCACCCCAGTGCTTTAGAAATTACTTTTTTCTTTAATAAAATAATTGGAAAGTAAAATTTGTCAATCAGAAATGCTGCGGTGCCAAGTACAGGCTTCTTCCCAACAGATAGTAGTGAGCTTGGGACAGTCAAATCCAAGTGAAGCTGTGGCTCCTCTGAGATTACTGGGAGCTTTCCCAGGGCCCCCCAGTTGGTCGGGTGTTACAGTGCACCTCTGACATGTCAAAGTGCGTCTGCTGAATTTTGCTAAAGCCCTTCCCTCGGTTACTGCTCTTTGTTGATACTCAAGAGACACAGGATTGCAACAAGAAGCAGGACTTCCCAAGTACCAGTGAATTGTCCCACAAAATTGTGAAGGAAATAGGAGGCATGCAGGGAGATGTTGTTCACTCTGCATCTCCAGAGGTCTCTGAGGCTGAAGGAAAGAGGGGCAAAGAGTAACGAAGGAGATGAAGTTGCTCAGTACCTGACAATCCCAAAATTTCTCAGTCTTTTTTGCTTCTGTCCTACTACTCTTTTCCATGGCTCATCTTTAGCATTGCCAGAATTGTTCTTGAGGTTGGCATGGAATAGCCATGCCCAAGAGATCAGGGTCAGCATCTCGGCAATAGTTCTGTTGTCCTCAGCCATTCCCAGAACATGGAGTAGACGGGTGGGACCTCCACAAAGAGAGGAAATGGCAATAGGCTTCTAAGGGCCGGGAATATCTGAAAAATGGTCCAAAATATCAAATCCTTTATTGTTTATAGAAGCAGGCCAACAAAAATCTCTGTTCAATACTATTCATGTATTAAGTTTTATACATTTAAATGTAAATACCTTCTGGTGGCCCTACTGTGCTGACGTTGAGAACCAGCCATCTGTTTTTGTAGCGTTTGTGGCCCCAGCTTGACTGATCTGAGGGTACTTTAAGGTATCAATATTTATTGTTATTATCAAACATAGAAATAGGATGCAGTAATGCTGGTGGTGCTACACCTGCATTTTCTCATGGTTGAACACTTGCACCAAGAAGTTCTTGCTGGAGGGCAGGGCAGGCTCGGTGGCACTGACTTGGGCAGCTGCCATCTGTGTAATCCTGGAGAAATCTACCTAAATTTCCCAAATCAGAATTTTATGCTCCCTGCTTGAGGCTGGGTGTGAAATTCTAATTTGCACTTGTCAGTCTGAAGTAAGGGGAAAAGCAAAAGCAAAAAGAAAAAAAGAGGCATATGATAAATTTCACACTTTCCCCTGAACAAAGCAAGGCGGTTCGTTCCTCCGGGCGTCTCAATGAATCTCTGTGTGGGCAGTTTGAAGCTGGCGGTTTATCTTGAGGGATGGCAGTGTTGTAAGCAGAGTGGGTAGTATCAGCTATCACTGAGTTCACATGATGCTTCCTATTACTGAACTCTGATTTAATTTTGCTAGAAATTTGCCAAGCTTTACTGGTCAGGGCTGAAGATTTTCGTGTCGGGTGTCTGCCAGAGAGAAGTTACGCTGGACACTTCAGCCAGGCTGGCTGCTGGCAACGCTCTTTAGGTCCTGTTTGATGAACAGAGTAAAACAAGGTTCACCAGGGGAGCATCTGCTCAGCATTTTGCTTTCTTCTTGCTGTCCCTTCATTCCTTCGTTCCTGATCCTTTTTCAGACCCTGCTCTAATGACTGAGCTTCCTCCAGGGTTTTTCCCTGACACTAATCAGTTCTCTGCCTGAATGTTTCCCAGCCATTGATGCATCTGTTTTCATAGCCCTCCATGAGAACAGAGTGGTTTTTTCCCCATCTAACAGAGATCTGAGTAACCAGTGGTTAGAGCGCAGGCAGCATCTGGCCAGGATTATGGATCTGTGAAGATGCAAGCATGTGAGCACAGTTATTAGGTAGGGATGCTTTGAGTTTTGTTTTACGGGAAAATAGCCCGTCTATGCCTGCTCCCAAGAGTTTAAAATGGAGATTGATACCAGGTTTTGCTTTCAATAAGGCAACCCAGGTAGCACCCAGCTCTGACACACAGCCACCCCCACCCCTTGCCTCTTGGCTTTCATTTTACACAGTCAGCAGACATGGAGAAATTCCTCTGGAAAAGGACTCAGGGCATCAAGGTTGGTGTATTTTTCTGAGTCACTGTCTGGAGATGCCTTTTTTTTCTTTGCTGGCTATTTATAGGGTCTAAGGTGAGTAGATTCCTGAACAGCGAGCTGCATCTGATGCTAAAGTTAGGCAGGATGACTCACTGCGAGGATAGTGACCCAGTTTGGGTTGTCTGCAGGGGAAGGTGTGTGAGAAACGTAGAGGCTGTTGTAAGGATAACAACTGCCGTGGATCTGGGCACGTCAGGGAATTCTGCGGTACCATCCTAGTGGTTTTATAGAGGAAACCTTTTGTGTGACTGGTTCCCGGATGTAAAGAAGCTTAGGAAAGCCAAGGTCTCATAAATTGGGCATGAGTGAATTGAACTTCCTGATGGAAGTCTTGGGTGGATGGTCCTTAAGCATGGGTTGTGCAACAGACACATAAAGAAAAAGATATATAAAGGGTTTCTCACAGGGGTGAGCGTGTGAAGTTCGTGTAGATTTTCAACCCAAAGGCAAGTTTTGTGGAACTACTGAGCAAAGGCCATTGATGGGCTGTTACTGAAAAGACAGAGAAGTCAAACAGAAATCACTAGTGTCCAGAAAGAAATAAAGATAAACCATCCCATGTCATTTTCTGAGCTAAAAACCTGCAGCTCCTCTTTCTTATTCCACGCAGCTAATATTGCTGAATTATGAAAGCTTGTGTAGCCACAAGGGCAGCTTCCTAAAAGTTTGTCATATTTAACCATAAAGACCTATCAAAATGCTAATGGGTGAGTCTAGGCCATGTGCAACCATTGGTTGAAGGTGAAATGAGGAGGCTCCTTGCCCTGGCACCAGGTTGCCCTTAAAGACCTCACAAGGCATAGCTCACCTGCAATGCCACCCAGTACAGAGATCTTCTGTTGTGTGCATCCTGGTGAAATGACCAGTCGATGAGTGGCATCAGCCAGCCGAGCCCTTCCCTTCTGTTTCATTTTGCCAGAAAATAATTTCATTTACTTCATTTTCCTCTCTATTTAGCCTCATCTTTAAGGAGACACGGTGCATTTTTAAGGCCATCAGGCCACTAGTTTGGAAAATGGATTGCACATAGATATGTCACCTGAATCCTTCCCCGTGTGCATGAGCTCGGTGAGGCAATAATCTTAGTCCATCCGGGCCTCCAATTAAGCAGTAGTTGTCTGCTTTATTATGCTGCCAGTTTCAGTGAAGTGTTTTGATTCACATGATGCAAGTGGCAGGAGAATGTTTGGCAGTATGGGAGGGCAGACAGTACAGCTGTGTTTCCTCTGGGTATGTGAAAACAAAATTTAATATTAAACATTTTTTGGTTCGTTGCTAGAAATACTATTTTTAATAAAGGTCTTGTCTGTATTCCATCATAGAAATTTGCCACCCTGCTCTTAAGGTTGTTTTCCTCAAGTTAATTTTTTTTTCAGATAAAAAATATTTTCTTCAAGTAAAGCAACATGTAGCTGAGAAATGAGAGTTAAAATGCTTCTATTTTCGCTAATTAAATTATAGAAAATATTTTATCTTGTATGGAGAGAAAAGAGGTATGTTGGTTTTAGTGAATACTAGCATGCTGCAAGGTTTGAGAGCTTGGAATGTAGGTTACAGGGTTTATGTTCTGTAGTCATACCAAGAAAGCAATTACAGTTTCTGGGAGACAGGTAAAATCTCCAGTGGCAGCTTTTTAGGTTGGCATTTGTTCCCCTGGATGGGTGAAAGACTCTTTCCTGGACACACACAAATATACATATGTGTGTGTGTATATATATAAATAAAGGGAACCTCTTCGGAGAGAACTAAATGCACAACATGACTACCAGGAGAAAGTGATAAATGACTGCTTTGCCTCCCTTTGCTCTGGCCGCTTGGGACTGCTAACTTTTTAGTGTAATAGTTGCCATTCAAGGACTAAATCTGAATTCTTCTAATATTTCTCCACCTTCCCCACTAGAGTGCAACAACGGAGATTTGTTTTCCTGTTCTATATATTAGAATTGCTTTGAAATACATCTGATGGGGATGGAAAATTTCATATGCCTTCACAGAAAAAGAAATTTCTGCCTTGATTTTTTTTCATTCCCTGATGAGCTGCAGAACGTTTTTGAATATGAACACTGCTGTTCAGCTTGATATCCGACATCTCCTGTCCATAAAACATGTGCTGAGCTGCAAACACCAGCTTCCAGTAGGATAACCATAGAATCGTAGAATCATTTGGGTTGGAAAAGACCTTTAAGGTCATAGGGTCCAGCTAGGGTTCCCCTGTGCTACTACTGGACAGTCCCAGAATACAGGGATCCTGAAGTCTTTCTCAGGCTGCAAACACCGGGGTAGACAACCATGATTTTGAATTTCATTACGGTATCTCAAAGCTTTACCAGTGTATATGCTGATCCTGCGTTTTCTAGTTCATCTACTGCCACAAAATGCCAAACCGCACCACTTGACAAGCTTTATTCCCCCTCTTTCTCCCTCCAACCCCTGAAATAGTGCTGAATGCCTAAATCTGAATTCAGCAGCATGTCTTTCTCTTGGATGACTCTGTCCTGGGATGTACTTAACACTGCTAGTCCCCTTAAGCTGGTCATAGCACATAGTCTTTCTTCACAGGAGCAACTTCAAAACCGAGCACCTCTTATACCAGACAGTCTGTGGGAGGGAAATCATATTTTGTAACCAGTTTGGCTTGCTTGAGGGTTTGAGAACAAGCACCCTGATTATTTTTCTGCTGTGAATAGTAACAGGTGGCCTACACTTTCCCTACACTTTCAAAGGTAACATCTCAATTTTTCAATTATTTTTGCAAAGGCCTCATTTTCAAAACCTGCTGAACCTTACTGGCTGGAGAACTCAGGCTTATGGAAGACAATTCAGTCACCAAAAAGCACTTGTTGCCTGAGAAGATCCTGGATGCTGAGGTTGTGTTTGGATTTTGATAGATAAAACTATTTTGCCAGACATGGCGTAAGACACTAGCAAGACTATAAATGTAATTGGTTTAAGACTAAATCAAAGTAATGAAGCCTACTGTTCTTTATCAAAAGGAAAAAGACTTTTCATTTCTGTTACTAATCACACTTAGATCTGTCTTGGGTCAATGGAAGGTCATTAGGTTTTCCATGTAGACGTTTCCTAAATAGATTTTAAAGTACTGTAACTTTATGCTATTCTTAACTCTCTGAATTAAAAGGAGGCATAAATCAAGCGCGAGTGTGCCTAAATATGCACTAAAAATAGTCTGGGTTGTGTCTGACCTTTTCACAGTGGATGGAAGTCTGCCTGGTGCCAACTATGTATGCCAGCAATGCTGGTTTTCTAGCAAAAGAGGCAGAGTGGTGGTGGGGAGGGCTGGCAGGATTTCCGCCCTAAGCGTATTGAACTGGTGTGTGGCAGGACACTATCAAATAAATGGCAGCATCTTTCAATGATGAAATTTTTCATCCCTGAAGAAAATGATGAGATTTTTGCTTGCTTTGCTTTCCCTTCAGGTGCATGTTCCAAATCTGTGCTGTGTTACAAAGGTGTCTGAACCCTTTCCCTTGCACTGGAGCTGGGTGATCCTGACCAGGACAGGAGACCTCCCGTTCCACCTCCCGTTCCACCTTGATGAAATACCCAGTCTTTGCAAGTGATCTGGCACCTGATGGCTTTAGGCCTGTCAGTGATATTCTACATTTGTAGGAAACCTTACTTTTTTGGCCTATATTTGGAAGCCTGACCTGTTTCCCAGTGGAATCAATGAAATTTTCTGCTGGCTTGAGTAGGAACCAGATTGATTTTTAAAACTTAAGAAATAAATATACTGTTTTATTAACTGAGTGTTCCAATTTAAAAATAGGAGTGGTGTTTGGTGTTTCTTTTCCCTCTGTACCAAACAAGAAAATTAAATGTTGATGAAATGATGATAAAAACTTACGTGAAAATCAGATCAATTGCATTTGACATTTTCCATGGTGCCTTGCAGTTCTGAAATTTTATTTGCTCATGAATAATGAGATCTGAGCCTCTGACCAAATAAACCTTTAAATATAAAAGCATCCTAGCAAGTTTTCTGGAACCCCATATGTGCCTACAGATAAGGATGTTAGTGAGCACTGTGTAGTTTTAGACCATAATATGGCAAGAAATCCACTTTAGGATTAACTTTTTCCTGTGGAGCAACTTCTGAACCTCATTTTAGCTGTTGGGAGGTCTTTGATCAGGCTCGGTGTAGGTAGTTCCCATCACAAATGTACATTGTTTATATTACAGTATTGCATTGCATATTGTATATTGCATCACTGTGCATTAGAGAAAGCATCGTGCAGGTTTCCCAGGCTATCAGCCCTCTTATAACTAGCAAAATACTGTACAGAATCTTGTGGAAAACCTTTGCAACTTCTGTAATGGAACAGGCATTATCAAAATATCTTTTATCACCATTCAGGTTTATATAAGCACATGGAAATTGCTGAAGTGAAGAAGTAGGAATAAAGCTGAATTCAGTTTGTTGGAAATGTGGCAGGTCAGTGGCTGTGTGTGCTGAAGTTGGGTAAACACTTTGTGTCTTAGAATTGACTTCAGAGTAAACAAAGTGTTTGTTCCTTCTGGAAAACTTTGTTGGCCGAAGGTATGGTTCACCTTATTTCAACTTGAGCTCAAAATAATCTTGTGGGCCTGTTGATGTTCTTGGAAGCTAATAGGGAAGAACAGATGCTAAGCATTGGTAATGTCAGTTAAGCCCTTAATTAGTGATGAACAAACCTCAGTTTTTCTTTGTGGTTCAGTTCGGATACTGCTCAAAAGCTCAGTGATTCTCCAGGTTTTAGCCAAGTTTTTTGAAGCATTTCAAGTTTTGCAAAACTGAGTTTGTTATTCTACCTCAGTGAAGACTTTTTTTTCTGGGATTTCTAGATTGGGACGGAGCTGTAAAATTCTCAGCTGTTCCCTGGTAGTGGTTTGGCACTTTGTGATGAGGATGAGGAAGGTAGAAATAGGAGTTTTAAAGACACAAATGTTTGGATCAGAGATTATGTTATGCATCAACTTCATGCACTCTTCTGAATTCAGGAAAATCTTAGCTCACGTTTAGGGAATCACAGAAAGATAGAGGGGAAGGGACATCTGGAGATCATCTAGTCCAAACCCCTGCCAAAGCAGGTCTTCCTACAGCAGGTTGCACAGGAACTTGCCCAGGTGGATTCTGAATGTCTCCAGAGATGGAGACTCCACTATCTCTCTGGGCAGACTCTTCCAGGGCCCTGGCACTCTCAAAGTGAAGAAGTTCCTCCTCATGTTTAGATGGAACTTCTTATGCTCAAGTTTGTGCCCGTTACCTCATGTTCTCTCACTTGGCACCACTGAAAAAAGGCTGGCCCTAAAAGATCATCATTTGCCTGTGCTCCAGCAAAGCTCCATTCCTCTGGTTGGAAGACAAGTAGGTAAGGGTTTGGCTGAGCTGGTGTGCACTCCAAGAAGGGGACGTGGGCTGTAGGACCTGTACTAGTGGCACACCTGGGCAGGCTCGTACCTGCTCTGAAGGAAAGCAATAATGACCAGATTTCAAATGAAAGGATAATCTACTCATTGCTTGTCTTCTAATGAAGTGGATAGTGGTCAGTTGGGGCTGTGTACAACTTCTCAGTGACAGCAAGTAGCTGGTGTCTGATAGGTACCTGTTTTCTGAATGTCTTTAGAGGTGGAGCAGGGTGCTGGAAGAAAGGCAGGATTTGGCCATTTGTCTCTGTTCTGTCACCTAATTAAATATGGTGCCATAAATAGCCTTCCTTATGGAGAGTGGAAGAGGCTTGCCTTGTATCTGGAGAGGAGTGAAACCACATCTTTGCAGAGCTGGGATGTCTGAAGAGTTAGAAAACGGCAATTAAAGTCTTGGTTTACTAAAAAAAAAACAACCACCAAAGTATTTCAGCTTTGTTTCTGAGCTTTTCCACACTATGTTTTTAGCAAAGTCCTTTTTAAAGTATGACAAAAGCCTTAGGTTTGGACTGAGATGAGCAGAGCTCCCAGCGCATGACTAGGCCCCTTTCCATGTTACCTTGGCTGGCCTTTGCTGCAATGTTTGTTGGTTTGGGTTTTTTTCACGTCCTCTTATAGGCACAGAATTAAAGGTTATTTCCATTCCTGCTTCTTATCGCTTTGATCTTTTGCCAGCTCTTAACATCTCCAGCAGATTCGCTCTGGATCTGTTATTCCCATCCCTACCCTCTGCCTGCGACATTCTCTGACATTTAGGTTTCTGCACCACCCCTTGGTTTCTTTCACTCCCCATTTATTCTTTAAGAATAGTTTTTATTATTTATATATTTTCCTCCTCACCAGAACAGCTATGCAAAATTATTGATATTTGCATACAGTTGCTCCCAAATTCATGACTCTCACCTTGTGAATCCCAAAGCCGTCAGACTGCTCAGAATATTTTTACATTTTCTGGCTGCTTAGCCAAGAAAAAAAAATTAAAAAAAAATTAGTAATCTCTGTTTAATTCCTTCTGCAATACATCTTCCAGGTGGCTTTTCTCTGTGGTTTAATTGTTTATAAGCTTCGGGATCTTTTCTGAAATTAGAGAGAGTCAAACCAAGGACTAGCAAAGATTAAGACTTCTTTCTGTCTTTATCTGGGGGGAAAAAATCCAACAACAAATAAAAGGATATTTTTGATGGGGAGAGGAGGAAGAACAATCAAAGGAATGAACGAAAGGGAGAAAGTAAGAAAAAAAAGTAAAAGTAGGGAAAAGGAAAAACTCCTCTGTTATTTTTGAGTTCCTGCATGTCTGTCTCTCTGCTAAATCTATTTTTCATGAATTAAACAAAAGATTGGAACGTGTCTGAACCTGTTGTAGCATAAAGCAATGTCTGAGCCATGACTGGGAGGTAGGAGTCCCACACTATTCATTATCCCACTGTTCCGTCCTGCGTGTTCTCAGGCCAGTCATTAATGGCATTTATCACTCTTCTTCCCCTGCATAGTATTCCTCACGGTGAGCTGAGGCTGATAAATCACGTTTGAAGAAGACAGCACCCAAAGTGACACGATTTACAGCTTTTACCATCTGGTGTACAAAACACAACACAACTCTGTGTCCAGGCCTGTGAAGCCAGTGGAATTAGAAATTAGTAAGAGGAGTTTTATATGCTCTTCTGTGGAGAAAAACAGTGGCCAAGCATTTGATGACGTTGATTTTTCTTATGCTGTTTTCAGAGTATACCTAAACCAACCAGCTGGAAGACCTGCTGTTATTAAAGGTGGAGAACAGCCGGTGGGCACCTTCAGAGGTGGGGAAGTTGTGGTGCCACTGGGCTGGGATGTCTGCTCTCCATTCACTCTTCTCCCCTCCCCTTCCAGGCTCACATTTTCTGTCTCCCTACCATGGTGTAACGATATCATGTTTTTTGTAAGTGTTTTGAGATTCGTAGATTAAAACGTTGGCTCGTGCTTTGCTTTTGCTGCTGCAGATGTGCTTGTTAAATCCACCTGGAAGCTCAGGGAGGCCGTTACTGACTCCTTAAGAAAATCCCACCCCAAGATGGTACATTTATTGAGAGCATCCCTGCTTCAGGGAGGGATGAGCTCTCTCTTGCCCTCGGGGCAGGGCCCCAGGTGCTCAGAGCTCATCTTTGTACTGGTGTTTGGGGACGACTCCTCGCCGAGACTTGTCTCTCACGCGGCATGACGACATGGCAGGGACGGCTGAGCTGCAGCTTGGTTGATTTAGGGGTAAGATTTAAGACTCGCTGTCTAGACGTTCTCTGCGGTGGATTTTCAGCTTCAGACTTAACATGTTCCCTTTTTCCAAAGTCGTTCAAATCGACTGACCTTTGGGGCTTGTTGAAAAAAAGTAGTAATCTATCATTTCTAGAAGTTGTAGTGATATTTCTTTTGTGTATTTGTAATAGATGGCTTTAGCCTTCTCTTCTGTCTTGTTTATTCTGTATCTTAATTCAGTCTCTTAAATTTATATTATCTCCTACTGTAAAGTCAGTGTTAAGGATCTCCTTGAATATTATAGTGAATATAAAAATCAGTTGCTTTTGGAGTGCTCTTTCCAACTGATAAACGAGTATTCAGGTCTTGAGAAGAATTTATCCCCTGCTTCTATAGGAAAATAGTGAGGGCGTAGGTTCAGATTCAGGTATCTGCTCTGGGAAATGGTGCAGAAGAGGATTTGCTGTTGGTCTTTGGGTAAATGCAAGTTTTGTTGAAACGGTCGTTAAAGGGAGACTGAGGTCTTCCACGGCTCCGCTCGCTGCCGAGTCGGTCTAGCTGCCTGGTTTTGGCAGGACGAACCTGTGGCTTTATGAAACATATTTTAATGGAAATGTCTCATAGCAGAGATTAACAAACTTTTTCGCAGACAGTTTTGCTTTATGGTGATGGCTGTGTGTTTGCCTCTCCCAGGGCTCGTTACCCTCTGCGCAGAATGCGATCTCTGTTACTGCACTTAACTGGAGGCCATTCCGACACTAAACAAAACAAAAGGCTGATGCTGTTCCTGAGCCAACTTTCAGTTAATATATTGGGTTGGGACAGCCCAGGATATGTTGCTGGTTTTAAATAGTGTCTCATTAGCCACGCAGGCAGCATCTTACTGAGTTTCAGGTTAGATAAGTTTAACCTTGGTTTTCCCTAGAACCAATTTAACAGACTCCAGTTACTCCCAACTTTAGGAGAAAAGAAACAGAGAGAGTATGTTTTGATTGATAATAACACACTTCCAAAAATGACCATGTATATTGAAATTACAATTGGGAGTTATCTAAAAAGATAATATATTTCAGGGGTGATGCGATTATGCCTAAATGAGGAGTCACAAAAATGAGGTTTATCTGATAATGAGGTTAAACTCAAAGAAATCCAAGCAAGTGAAGACAAATGTAAAGGACACATAAAACATCTTTTCCCTTGGAAGAGTAGTTGGAAAAGACAGCAGTGATTTCTGTTGCAAGGTGCCACCTGCCCCTTTCCTTGGAACTGCTGCTCCAGTTTCCACCAGAAGCAAGCCAAGGGAGATGGCTCTGCAAAGCAAGCCTGGTGTCCTGCTGAGCATCCACTGTTGGGATAGCTGAAGTGGCTTATTATGCCAAGGACTTTGCCCTGGACAGTGGCAAAGTGTTGGGATAGTGACAGGATATGCTTTAGGGACCTAAAGATCTGTCCTGTCCAGCCCACAGCTTTTCCTAAGGACGTGAGTTTGTCTTGATGATACCCATAGTGCTGCTGTATAAAACAGATCAGTGTGGTTAAAAGTGTCTGCTTTAGCTCTTCTATGAGGAGACTTTTATCTAGAAGAGTAGCGGAGGAAAAGGTCCTTTCATATTTATTAAACTCATAAAAAATAGCATAAAATGCGAGTTCTGTGTAAGTGGGAAGGCTGAAGAGAACAGCTCAATTGTTCAGTCAGAAAGAACAAATATCTGGGACGACACACGGTGCCAACTGTCTTGGAGGGCCGATTTTTGATTAATTTGAAGTTGTAAGTTAAAAAATAGACTTGCTTCTACATTCTCAGGGCAGGATGCTATTCTTAGAGTTGATGTTTTGTAACTTTGGGCGTGACATACTGTATCCTTCACATGAAGATGGCTGGAGCTTCACTCTGAATTCCAGACTTGGCTCAGCCTATGGAATAGCAACTGTGACTTCAGAAATGTCCCCAGACTGTGCAGGTATGCACTGAGCCACACAGCAGACCCCAAAGTGAGTCCTTTGTTCGCCCTTTGCCAGGCCTGGGAAGGTTGGTCTCCGTTTCCTTGTGCTGGGAGTAAAGCATCTGTATTGCCTGGGTTTCAGAATTTTGTGGAAAATTCCTTTTAACGGTTAAAGAAGAGAGAAGCTTCCCTTGTTTAATTTACTGACTTGCGTTCCAGGATGCTGAATGTTCCTCCAGCTTTCGGCAATTAAATAGCAGCACTGGTGTCTGGACAGACCCAAGGGGCCCAGCTGTGCTTTTATGGGCACAAAGCTCTCTCCTACAATGTGCCCTGATAAATAGCCATTGTGTTGCTTGCTCTTTTCCCATTACCAGGAGTTCCACAAGAGCATCACT
Organism: Jacana jacana; assembly: GCA_013400555.1. Taxonomy (NCBI): domain Eukaryota; kingdom Metazoa; phylum Chordata; class Aves; order Charadriiformes; family Jacanidae; genus Jacana; species Jacana jacana. The sequence continues at coordinate 125,417 of VZTM01029927.1, forward strand.
CAGCGGTGAGCTGGAATCAAGCTTTGAAATAATCTGCTGAGAGAGATTTGAAATGGTATTTAAAAAATAGTGGGACATTGATTGTAAGCTCTTCACTTTTTCCTAGCAAGTTAGAAGCAAAGATCGTGGTTGGAGTTTTGAGCCAACTTGTCTTCTGAATTTGGGACAATAAAATAGCATGTCAGTTCAGCTAATGATACCTCCAAGTGAACTAACAAAACAGTATTCTGGTGGTCTTGGAAAGCACAAATTTGGGATAAATATCTCACAGTCCTCGCAGCGACAGGATTATCTCTGGCATGGATGATGCCTGCTTAGTAATGCTTATGTTCTTAGTTGCATTTTGGTTATTTTGCAAAGATTAGGACAAAAACGTTGCTCTCTAAGTTAGTGGGAAAATCTCCTATTAGTGTCAGGAGTTGAAAATGTGCTTGTAAATTTTGGAGTGGAGGTTTTGTTTTAAGGACTAGAACTAAACTGGGCGCAGGACAGGACCTTGACAAGAGGAAGGAAGAGAAATTTGAAATGCCTTAGGGGAACCAGCAAGGCTGAGCAACCCATGAACATCTCTGTGACGTTGTCCCTATATACTTTTCTAGTCAAGAAAATTTCTTTAATACATGGCAGCATGTACACAATCAGCTGTTGCATCTTTCTCTCTTGTGCAGTTTTACCTTGCATGTCAAGCATCTCTCCAGAATCTCAGTCTGTTTAATGTTCAGGGTACCAGATAATGACTTAGATCTCTATATGAAGAACACTCAGCTGTGTCTGCCTGCAAACAATTGGGTTATATCTTTATTAGCCAGTGAAACAGAAGGATGAATAACAGAATTGTGGATGTTTTCCACTGATGCATAGTTTCAGTCTGACTGCAGCTCACACTGTGCGATACTTGAAATGGCTTTGGTGCGTTTTCCTGTCTCCCTTGCTCTGCTGAGCACGTACCCACTTCTCAGAACTACTGACAAGGTTACTTTGATTCACCCACGTATTTGGGTGAGTTTTTCACTAGTCTCCATGGTAAATAACAGAACTAAGGCTTTGGCTGAATGGAAGCTGGAAGAACAATGCAAGAACATCTGTGCTGCTTGCACATGTTATTTGAAAATCTCTTCTGTCTAGGTATCAAAACTTTGTGACAGCTGCGAAGGTCCTACCATTCCTCTGGTGCAGCTAAAAGATTAAAAACCCAAAAGGGCTGGAATTGTATTTAGAGCTGTCTCATCCAAGAGAATATCTGAAGGCAGCTGCTGTGGAAAAAATTTAAATGCTTTTTATGATATCTTATGGAACGGGACTAGAAAACCTGTTCTGGGACTTTGAGAAATTAAATCTCTCTTGCTTGCTGTGAGTTCTCATCCCAACACCTGCCTGTCCCTGGAAAGGTGCTCCTTTAAACACCCTGTGGGAATAGGAGCCAGCAAGGTAGAGGAGGGCTGAAATCCATGCTGGTGTGTGGAAGTCACTGTGGGATAGTGCAGTCACCTGGGCAGTTTGGAGGCTTTCATCTCTGTCCCAAAGAATCAGAAATACCGTGGAGAAGCTGCTGCACTGGGTGCTTGTTACCAACAGGACAGGTCTCCTCTGGTCCGGCAAAGCAGGTCAGACCCTTGTGCAGTGGTTTAGTGCATACTGGGACACACAGAGCAGCTTGCTGAATGCCACCTTACTGTGGAACAGCCTCAGGGGCATCGCTGGGCTGGTTTTAGGAGGTGTCAAGTCCAATGGACGCTGGCTTACTAGAGCTGATCTCCTCAATTTTACCTTGTGCAGTTTCTGTTCCGTGTTTCTAACCTGGAAACCAGCTCAGAAAAACATTTCTTGAATGTGACTGCCTCAGTGTGTTGTAGCAAATTGCCCTTTTGAATAGATTGTGTGTGAATATGCTACAGATAAAAATGTACAATAAATCCTGCATGACTTATGTGGCTTTTTTCTTGATATGTGTAATAAAACCACTAGAAAATGTGGTTTATATTACCCATAATATCCATTAATGCAGTGAGCAGGATGAGAAAGGTAACTCTTGCTGAGGCGGTGGGGCTCCTGGGGTGCTCAGGGAGGTTGTTCAATGTCCTCCTAAATGTATTGCTGCCCTAAAGCTGTATGAGGGCAAGGCTGGGGACACGTCCACCGGTGTTGTGGGAGGTCTGGGAAGGCTGGTTTCTCTCTTTGGGGTGTTCCATGTTGCTCTCAAAGCAGGAGGCTCCTCTGACCCAGGTGTGATCATCTCCTGGCTGCTGGCAGCCTGTTCTTCTCAAAGGCCAGCTGATTAATGTGAAATTTGCTATTATTTGATATACAGCATCTTCTAACAAAGTCCAAAGAAAGATGTGATGAAAGGTTTATATGTAAGTAATTATAATGCTGCAGTATTCAGTGCAGGCAGAAATTAATATATGAGGTGAAAATGTCAAAATAAAAGGTCAGGAAAGTGAATTACAAAGAAAGTTGAACATGAGCTAAGAAGCAGTGTTTGTTGGCAGAAGCTCCCTCCAGTATGAAAAAGGTTAGGAAAGGGGTTTATAAAGACTGCATATTTTACACACAATTAAAATTCTCTATCTGTTATCTTGAAGAGTCATGTTGCATAGTTAAACTAGGACAATTAATATAATGAAAAATTCATGTTTATAGCTTCTGGCTTTTGCGCAGGGATACTTCATAAGCCAAAAGTGACCCTTTCCCTCAGAGGTGATTCCAAGAGCCTGATACAACAGAGGTGGGGCACGGGAAACGTAGTCAAAGAAAATAGAGGATTCTTAAAATAATAGCCACCAACTATAAACACAACTGAGAATTGCTTAATAATAATGTTCTTCATAATAAACTAAACTGCCCCTTTATACAAGGAGAGCAGCCATGCAGCGTTAAATAATGATTTAGTAGGGCTGAGTGGTGGAATCACCATTTTCTATTTTAGCAATAAGCGATAATAATAAATTGTTTAGGAGGATGCTACAAAGAAAGAAGTGTTGGAGGAAATGCATGGTGATCGATTTTTCAGAATTAAACTTTACAGACATATTGAATCAATGAACTCTTTGTGCTTAAAGCTTCACCCATTCTGGCTGTTGAAATTGGAAATTTATGTTGTCAAAAGAATTGTAATCACTATAAATTGCTACGCTGGTGTCTTTTAGAGCTAATCCACTAGCTTCCAGTATGAAACTGATTGTTTTCTAAGTTGCCTCATAGATTGAGTATGTCCTCTGAATTGCTAGTTTTCCTTCCAGCAGAGATTTGCTATTAAAGCTGTTATCCTTCTCTATGTAGATTTCAAGGATTATTCATTCATTTACTTAATGTATTGTCCCAAATTACTTATGCAAAGTAATTCCATTTAATGGTGGAGTTATTGATCAGTTTTGCTTTTGCAAATGTACTTTAAGAAGGCAGATTAAGTGAATCTTAACAAAATCTCAAGTTAAGTACTAAAAGGATTTCTTTTTTTGGCAAGTTTCTATAGGAAGTGTGCTCTAGACCTTGCATAACCTGGCTCAGATCGATAGCAGCTGGTGATGCACTGACTTTTGGGGCTGCTGCAGTAGCAAAGTATCCGTGTGTGGTATTCTGCTTGGAAGGCTGGACGTGACCCTTTTCCTCAGGTGCACAGAAACCTCTTGCACATGGTATTCACTTTTGTCTGTCTTTATTGATAGCTGTACCTGAGTCCTCGTTAATTTTTAACATAGATGCACTGTATGCAGTGTAAGAAAAGTAATGTCTTCTAGCTACAGAATCTCAATAGGTCTTCTGGCTGCAGTTGAGTCTGTGTCCTGCCTGGGTAATGGAAGTGCTGCCCACAAACCACGGGTCTCAATGGTGAGTCTTGTCTGTGGTTTCACACCAGTTGCACATACAAGGTCCAAATCCAAAATGGATGTGCCCAGGCATTTACTGGGGTGTAATTCATTTATCTCACATAGACTTTCCTGTTCTCTAGACCACCATGAATAACTGTAACTACCCTCTTATTAGATCTGTTGGTCTGTAAAATAGTATGCGTGTATGTTTTCGTCTATTTTAAGGAGGCAAAGTTTGGCCACGTGTATAACTCTCCTCCTCCTGTTTTTCCATCATTTGCCTCTTGTCTCCTTCCTCAACGTCCTAATCTTCTGCCCCACGTTGGTGTTCTCAGCCAACCCACCACCAGCAGGAGATGTAGGAGTAGGTAGTTTCTTGAATATTATTAAAACATTAGTTTAATAAAAAGCTTCTTTTTTTATCTCTTCAGCTACTCCTGTGTTATGTGAATGGGATAGCTGTGGTGTGACCAGCTGGGTTTTTATTTGCCTAACATTCCCTGGGCTAGGCTGCAGTGGAGGAATTTTTTGTTGGTGTGGTTCAGTTGTGGTTGTACTTCTCTTCTGAAAAATGACTTTGCAGAGATGACATTGTGGACTTCCATATGCATTGCTGTGGAACTACTGCCAGATTTCATTGCGCTGTTAGAGCGTTTCTTTGAGTGCTGAGCTATGTAAAGTTGAGCTTGGATCACAAAATCAAGTTGGTTTTATTCCTGCTCTCTCAGCAGCAACAACAGAGTCTTGTATTTAGAATTTAGGTAACAATCTTGTTGCAACAGTTGAAATACAACCCAGATCATTTTACCATGCATATCTTGATCCTGAAGTAAAACAAAACCCCAGTGTTAATTATGAACAGAAATAGGTCAGCAGCAAAATACAGCTGGAAACAAAGGCATGACTTAAAATATCTTTTTAAATCAGGCATGGGATAAGTGTAAATCCTAAATCTCCTTAAATTGTTTTTTGACAGGATTAATAAACCTGTGCCTTGCATTACCTTGCTCACCTCCCTTGGATGTTACACGCTCTGGGGCTGGGGGTGCTGCTGCTGTTGTGTTACAGCCCAGCAGATGTGAGTGTCAGCTGGAGATTTGGAGGTTCAGTCTCTGTCCCTTGGCTGTTCCCATTATTACAAAATCACCTTTTCCCAGAACAGTTCACCTTAAAGAAAAGGTGTTTCTTTCGAGTTCCCAAGCATCCCTGCTGAGCTCTGCCTGCTCCTCTGCTTTTGCAGAGCTGGGTGCAGTTGGTGCCTGCAGGATGCGCCCACTCAGACTGTCAGGAGGTCAAAGGTGGGTTAAAGAGGAGGGGGCTGGTTTGGGAAGAGGAGTGAGCTCATTCAGGATTGGCTTTTTTGAAAATCTTTTTTATGGACTCTGGAACATCTGAATCTAGAGCAGCAACATAAAAAAATTATCAAATTATCATGCCTTTATTATGAATCTCTTAGTTCTGAAAGCTGAAAATGGTTCCATGTAAGCACTCCTATTATTTAAATCATAAACAGAACCAATGTTTCTGGTCCTTCTTTTCTTTTAGCAGCTTAGATTATCCTTCTTGTGTAAGACCTGTTCTGAACACATTTTCTTTGGAAGTTTACTTGATGTTCATCACCATGATGTTTGAAAGTCTTTTACTTTAGCAGCTGTAGTGAAGTGATCCGTATCTCAGGATCTCTGTTTGGGGAGAAGCACGGTGACCCATCTAATAACTGATTTCTAGTTATTTTGTGTGTGCTATCTTTCTGCAGATACAGAACTGTTCTTGTCTTTTTTTATTTTGCTTATCATTATTGCTGTTTAATGATAGATGATCCAAGGGAATACACAAAATGAGGAAATCTTGGAAACCTCTCCTCCGGGTGTTGTGGGGAGGGTATATGGGAGTGCACAGTTTAATTAAGACTACCTGGCAGACATTCAGGCAAGGGAGGTCATGCTTAAGTAATTTGTTGGTGTTGTCTGAGGATATAACTGCCACAAGAGATAAGGGGAAGTCAGTGGATGTGGTATGTTTAAATTTTGAAGGTTTCTGCATCCAGAATGAGTGTCCATGCTGTGGCCTGGCAGGGGAAGCACAGGGCAGCAGCTGGGAGGGCATTCCATGCAGGACCAGGTCCATTGGGAAGCGGCGTAGGAACAAGAATAATCCTGCTAATCTAATGTGCTGAGCCCCACCTGCATTGCTGAGAGCACTGGAGACAGTGCTCTATTGGAAGTAACGCGCCACAGACTGGGACAGCTGAGGAAGCAGAGAGCATCCGTGGCTGTCAGTGGGAGAAGAGGGCACCAGTGGAAGCCATGATCAAGGGAGCCTGGAGACAAGGGGGGACCCACTAACAATGTCACGCTGCCTGCTCCCTTTCAGATGTCTGCTGCCTGCCCGGTATGAGAAGCTGGGTGCTTCTGTC
>VZTM01029929.1:560-17641 GCA_013400555.1 Jacana jacana
GGTCTTAAACAAAGTCAGTCACATAATTGCAATGGAAATGCAACACGATAAGAAAAATATTCTTTCTGTGGAAACCTCTGGGTTTGTGTTGCTCTGTGTGCTGTACAACACTACCTTAGACACAAATGAAGCTGTGACAGTCCAATACACTTCATTTCGCATAGCTGTATTCGTAGAGACAGCCTGTAAATCATAGGGGTTGTAGGGAACTTTAAAGTTGTTCCTGTTTCGTTGAAGACAATATATATATTCCCCAGTATCTTTTAGCACTAATGGTCTCTGTCAAAAGAGGAAATAATTTACATGTGTATATATAATTTATTGTTCATGATTACACATTATTATATATCTAGATATTTGACTATGAGAAGTAAAAACGTAGCCAAATGTTCTGATAAGCTTAGTAGCAACACTGACTTGACTAAAATGTTATTCTATTATCATCACATTTTTCTGTTATTTCCAACCTAAACAATTCTTTTTCCATTCCACCAACAGCTAGTTAAATATTACTAGCTCTTGTTTAGAAAACAGTGTCATATAACCCTATTAACGTTACAACTTTTTTATCCAAAACCAAACAAACTTTAGTAGTTCAACTTCTCCCTCTATGAGAACAGTGGTAAGCGCTATTATGTTTAAAAATACCAAAAATACCACTGTAAGACTCTTTAGTAGCAAACATCTATACAGTTAAAGATTCTAAGTATTAGTGATATCCTTTTTCAGAGGAAAAACTTCCAGGTAATAATTATTTTAGATGATAACCAACAATTTCTAGAATGTAATTGCACAGGATGGGGAGAAGTGAAAGTAAAATTCACCATAAGCGTGAACTTCTGCAGTTGGGACACCTCAGTCTCTCGAGCTAATTGCTCACACGATGGCAATGTTGTTTGCCAGCCAAGTTTGCCTCGAAGCCTCAAAATATGTGTTATAACATCATCATCAATTGGTTCTGGTACATCGAGAAAAGAAAAACAGTGTTGGCTTTCTTCCCTTAAACATAAACCCTTTAGATTCCCTACACAAGCCAGCCAGCCACCCACCCTTTAGTTTCATTGCATGAGCCTTAACAAGCATGGAACATTGGTCTAATGTTATTTAGACTGAGCTGGAAGACTCTGAAAACATGTCACTGATCCTTTATCAAAAAAACCCCAAACAAACAACCCATCAGATATTTCAAACGTTGTTTTTTTTCCCTGCAACTGAAGAATAGTGGCCAAATGACTTCAAAATGGTATCAATTTCCAATGGTTTTACACTGCTATTTGGTGTAATTTACACAGCAAAATTTGAAGTACTCAGTGGAAAAAATTTTATTTACAGGCTAAAGAATTTCTCAAATGCAAAAAAGACAGAAAGAATGAGAAAAGACTTCTGAAGGCGTAGCTAAATCTCAGTTGAAAAAAGACTGGTAAAAATTAAAGAATAACAATAAAACTTGTCTTTCTAATATTTTTAAAAATATTTGTTTTTACATGGAAACATATTACCCCTTTAGAAATCATAGCATCATTCAGGTTGGAAGAGACCCTTGGGATCATCGAGTCCAACCATCAGCCCTACTCTACAAAGTTCTCCCCTGACCAATCAGACCAATCTAGTCCTGCATAGGTGAACACTCCAGTTGAACAAAGGACTCTATAACATCATGAGAAACAAATTGAGAAGTCACAGAAAGCTTAAAAAATATTTTTCCCATAGTTTTGAACCCCTATTAAAATGTACAGAAAAAAAGAGTTTGCTAAATGAAAAAAAAATTGGAATCTGGTTGTGATAGCACTCCCAGTTTTCAGTCTCAGCAACACATATTTTTTAATGGAGAAGCAATGATCAAAATCTATTTTTCCTGACACTAATCCTGGAAGATACGTAGGAAAATGTGACTACTCTTTACAAATCTTCTCATGAAAGGAAAACTTACTGTAGCTAACTAAAATATACACAACATTAAAATAAAAAAATCCAATGCTGTCTGAAATTCTGCTCTGAGATCAAGTGTATATATATAAAAAATAAACCAGACAGTGAATGCAGAAGTTAAAGTTGCTGGCCTTTGAAATAAGGCTTAAAATGAGGGCACTCTCATTTACAGCTGTATCAGCTCTCCCCCACAGGTGTGCTCTTAAAGTCAGAAGAGGGATGAGGAAAGATAGTGGCAGTTGAATATATTCCCCACTGTATCAATATAAATCTGAAAAAAATAGATTGGCTGTACAGGCCTAACAGCACAGTCTGCCCCCAAGTGCTACAACTTACATACTTGTTTTATCGTAAATATGAACTTTGCCCCTCAAAGACTTTTTAGGAGATCTTTCAATTTTTGGTTGCTCACAAATCTTTTTATGGCTACTTGGTTCCAAAACAGCTTTTTGCATTTCAGTCTTGCTAATATTATCTGCAACAGACAAATGAAAAAGAAAAATATGAGTAATTTAAAGCAGACCATTATGCACCATTTCTCCCCAGTTTTAATCTTCCTCTAAGTTTACATTTCTGTGTCTGCTTCCTCAAATGCATTCTGATGGCTTTAATACTTGTATACAGAGAGACATACACACACACAAGCAGCTGTTTCTTTTTGTGGATAAGAAGTTAAAACTGGCATTCAGATCATCACTTGACATCAGTTACTTCAGTCTGGGAGGGCATCATGGTTTGGCAACAGAGAACCACGTGGCAGCCACTCTCTCAAGCCCATCCACAGCCAGGAGGGCAGAATAAGGCAGAACTCGTGGGCTGGGACAAAGGCAGTTTAACAGAACAACAAAACAGTAACAGTAACACAGGTAAAGAAGTATAAAAACACGATTATGATGCTGACCGCTCACCAACTGCACCAGTGACTGTCCCAACAGCGTGCTGCGCACCCCTGACTTCCTGTCCCCTGCCCCTTGGCCAGCTACCGCCCGGGCATGGCTAACATGGGATGGAACACCTGTGCCCTGCTAGAATTAACCCTGTCCCTCCCGGAACCAGGACAGAGGGTAAGAAATACAGCACTCGTTTCCTGTATATGCCATGAAGGAAAAAAGGATGATACTGACTTCTCACTTGTTTGACCCTGTTTATTGCTAGAAAACATTTTCATCCATTCTGAAGGACAGAAAGCCTAGACGCCAGCACTGTTGTAGCCACACATACACAGCAATGTACTACTTGGAAGAAAGTCAACTCCATCCCTGTCAGATCCAGTGCAACCTTACCCTTCAATGCCTTGTTTAACCAGGCAGACATTCCCATTATTGCTGTTTGATGTGCTGACGACTTACAGGATATGATTGATTCAAAAAAAGGTTTTCTGCAAGTTTCATTCAAAGCATAGTCTGAAAAATTACTGATAAAACTGAATTCCAGCTGGCAGATGTGCTTGAACTTTGACCTGTTGAAGTCAGTTTGAAACTTACAATGACGTTCACGGAGGAATTCTGATCACAAGGCCACCAAGTCCTCACCAAGGTTTGTTTCATCATATGTACAACTTACATGAATTACGACTTTCTATTTTAGAGAGATGGCCTCATGTCACACTTCCAAACAAGCCAAGTTGATTGGAGGACAACAGGAAAGACAATCACAGTTCAGAAAATACAGGAGTCTTTTTACGTATTCACCACCTACAAAGTGTTGTTGGCATCCCCTGTAATGCCCACAGGAAGAAAAGCATTTGCTTCTAAGGGCGTTCGGGAGAAGGAACCATACTATGGTTGCCCACTGCAATAGTAGATCTCACCAAGTATTAGAAGTCCAGTAAGACTGCTCTTTTCAGTAGAAAAGAATGTTCAGTCCATCCTTGAAGTAAAAACTGGAATGCTTGTGACTTACAATATTCTTGTTAGAAATGCACTTGAGGACACTGCATATTTACTAGGAATTTGTTACAATGAGGAGGAAAGAAAATAATATCTGTTACTACTCTACTTTCTGTCATTTTAGGTACTTTACCATATACAGGAGAAGGCAGCGATGCATCAAAATCATGCTGAACTCCTTTCCAAGCAGAACCTGTGGCAAGTGTCTTTTTCAAATTCTCATTCTCTGACGTTAAGGACATGGGTTTTGTTATGCTCCTTTTTAACTTCACTGTCTCTTGCTCTAACATGCTAGAAGGCTGACAAACAGATTCTTCTCTTCCCTCCTTATCTTTACTTGAGAGCCTAAAATTGAACATTGTAATCTATTAAGGTAAAATCCGAGGATTTGGTCATACAGATAAAGTAGAACAATCAATTAAAATACGACTAGTATAATGGTTAGTATTTATGATTAAGATACAACTGTCCTATGGCACAGAATTAGAGCTTTATTCATTATGAATAAAATATACAGTGAGGGTGGCAAAAGAAATCAAACTAAAATTACAGCTTTACCTCTTGTGCTCTGACACAACAGGTATCAGAAGGAGTACTACACAAAAACTGATCATTATTTTGATTAGGCTCAACAGTATGAAAGCTTCAAGACTAAACTAAGTTTAAGCTCTGGGAAATACAACTAAGAAAATAATGCTTCCAAAAAAAAAAAGGTATAATTTGTTTTCAATCTTAGTAATTCCAACAGCATGATATCTGCAATGAAATAGAAAAGGTACTAAGTTGTATTTAGTTTTTACTATATTTTTTCCTAGAAAAAGCAAAGATAATAAAAAGAATACTGTAATACACGATTTGTCAGGGTTTTTTTTTTCAAGTTCATTCTTAGATTTCTAGACTAATCTGAAAATCTCTAAAGTTCAAACTTCAATTACAAATGGTAACCCCCCAAAAGATTCTTCTGTTGACTGAAGAATGATAAAGAGCTGGCAAAGTCAAATCTAGTATGTGAGAGATGCAATAGAAATATGTGTCAGCAGCCCCTGATATACAAGTAGCAGCACTTCCGTGCTTTCCTCAAGACAGATGTAGAAAGCCAAAAGTTTTATCTGGGCCAAATGCAAAACCACCAAATAAGTTGTACTGAGCACTGAAACTAATGAAGACGGGCAGTTTCCTAATCTGTGCTTTATTATTCCCTAATCGCTCACCAGAAACACTTTCAATTTCCATGCCCAAATTCCTCCTTTCAGCTTTCTTTCACATCACCTACTAATTAAACTAGCTAATTAGCAGCATGTATTGTGGCTGGTGATACAAGCTAGAATGCAGATCCTTACTGGTCATATACTTGCTGGTATCTAGGATGGAGAAAACTCTGCCTGGCTCGGAACTGATGAAAATTGAGGTTCCATTACACAAAATTTTGTTTGTCTCAAACTGAGAAGTTGTTCACATCTTCCAGATGTTTACATCTCTCACATAAGTTTAGAAGCAATAGACCAATTAGTTAAAAATCCATTGAGAAGACGGGTAATTACCCATTGACTAGACTATATTATGTTGGCAATAATTTCACTAGCATTTCTCCAGGTTTTCAGTGACAAACTAAATCAGAGTATTGCAAAGAGTGAAAATCACAAAATTTATGCTGAACCATCAATCCAAGCTTCACAGAATTCACATGGAAGCAGTCAAATAATTCAGTAGAAGACATCCATTGCTGTTTTAAATTCTAAGTAGCAGAGAACAGAAAGGTATCAAAGTATAATTTCACATACACATTTCCAAAACACATGCTGCCTTCTTTTATTGTTGCTTCGTGTTTCCTTTCTGTTCTTCCTCTGTAAACTGCTGTGCGAAGAGTAGAGTATTTCTTCTCTAGTGAGGAGGACTAGGAACAAAGGGCAGAGAAATACACCAATTGCAATAATTATTCAGTGAGTGGTCATATATTATAATTAAAAGATCCAAAGGCAACTTTTTTTTAAACAGCTATGGAAAACATTTTCAAAAAGCACAACTGACAGCTTAACTCATCTTTCATTACAGATGTTTTCTGAGTTAAGGTACACAATATTTTATGTGCATGAGAATTTACTTATTAAAAAGAATCTTACTGAATGACTTTAAAATAACTGCTCAGAGCACTAAAATTAATATCTAGTATTTTATATGGAGTATAAAATTGCTTTCTCCTGTTTCCACCAACTTAAATCTGGTTACAAACCTTCAGAAAAAGAAATTCTAATTTTAGAACAACAAATCATTATTTTTCAGGACACTTAAGCCAAACACTATCAACATGAGAATAGAATAATTTACATGGATTTATTTCCTCCAGGAAAATACCTCGACACAAATAGCAGCCTTTGAGGTTTTCCTTGCAGGGTTCCTAGGAGGAAGACTTTCACTCCCATGACCATTAAACATGTAATCCACATGTATTCATATAACATTTTCCCAGTCAGAAGCCATATTAAAAAAGAAAGAAAAATTGCTGTATGTAAAAATACTGTAAATCTAGAATTATCCTTCGCATACTGAGGTTATCCATCCAAAGGATGCCTGCCGACTCATTAGGTTAGCATCACTTTTTTCAGTCTTACAAAACATCCCAATATCCCCAAAGTTGCATTGGCAAACAAAATGAGCTCTGCAAAAACTACTTTGCTATTAACACTGTTGCTAACTCCCTGAGAATCTCTACAAGACCCTATATTCTACTACACATCCATTGTTATATTGGTTTTGGACCCCTCTGAAGACATGTCTAACAGCTCAGCAAGGCTATGCAGTGGCAGCTGCCCAGCCCCAGAGTTGGGTCCAGAATCAGCCCTGGCTTTAATTACGGAGTGCACAAGCTAACTCTTGCTCCAGGACCAGCAGTGACTGACCAGAATTTTCAAAGATCTAATTTTGGGCACCCAGATGTAGAACAGATTCAGGAACATACATGCTTTTGTATTTAACTCTAGTTTATGACAATATATATTTGTAACTAAACTTTGGTAAAAGTCAGGCTTTTACTATAAGAGAACTATAGCTAGGATAGCTCCTATAGCTAGGAGGATATTCTCACCAATTCACTGCTGTCTTTTTCACTGCTGTCAGCCAGGTCACACGCAATATCTCTGCTTTTTACCATAAGCAGCACTTCTGTCCTCTCTGGTTCAAACCTGAGAGAAGATACTAATTTCTCTTTCAGCATTTTGTTTTGCTCATCCATCTGGGGCAGGTATTCTTCATCCTACCAGTAAAAGAATAACTATTGAATTAAATCTGCAGCAGTGACTGTCTCCTCGCTATGCCCTCAGCGTGAACTTCACACTTGAGCAGATCTGCGTGCCTTATTAGAAATCAGGCGGTGTTTGCATATCTGCCTCTGCAGTGTTGGAACTGAAATTTCACACAGTTGACAAATTAAAAACAGCTAATTGTTCACTAAGTAGCAAATTAAACATGTATTTCCCTTGAAAAATGAATAATGTAGAACTATAAAAGCAAACACAATTACTGCATCAATCACAGTTTAGATAAAAGAAGAATGTACATCTTTACAAGGTCTACAAAAAAAAAAAAAAAGATTTCTGAATTGTTTGAATCATATCCCATATACAGTATACACAGAAAGTATAAAAGAGTCTGAAAAGATATCTGGAGGATTTTTTAAAATCCTGAACCCAATCTCAAAAATCCACTGCAGAAAGACCATTGCACTTTCTAACCAGGAAGACATTAATACAAAGTAAAAAAACAAACCAACAAACAAAACATTCAAAACCAGGACAGAGCAGAGGGATTCATTCCTGACTTGCAACTTTCACTCAGATACCACATGCAGCTAGTTTCCCAGTTAGCTCTCCCTTCTCCATTCCCTCACATGCTTCAGAATCACAGCATCATCAAAGCTCAGATGTCATAGTAAGTATCGAGGTAGAACTATTAAGTATTATAAACTCTAATCTGTGTCTGTATCTGCAGAAGCTGATTTGCAACAGTTATTTATGAACTGCAAATACATACATATAAACCCAAATTTAGATGAAAATAGTTAACCAGAGATCAACATCTGCAAAAACTATGTGAGTTCACTGCATAAAAACTTGAGGTGTAATGTCATTGGGGAAAACAGAGGGGATGACTATGACCCTCTCATTTCATTAACTTTTTAAAACTACCTTTTGTTTTGGCACAAGGATCAAAATTTATTAGTCAAAGTCTAAAAAATAATACATATTTTTTTAAGGACCCAGATGATCAAATAATGTAAGGACTTGAAACCCAGCTAATGGGCAATCAAACCCAGCTGACAGTCAATCAAAACACGGGACATTTTCAATTGCCAGCAAAAAATGTTGAGGAAATAATAAAATGCTTATCTGCTTGAAAAATGTATGATTTGTTAGAGCCTCTACCTCTATGGTAGACACCCGAGTATCCATGCATGTCAATATTTAGGCATGTGTAAATGAAAACCTGAAAGTTTGTTGCTGTAATAGAGGATACCCAAGACACATCAGTGTTATCTTGCAGGATGATTTTCCCTCAGCAGTTGCAACATGTTTAACTTGTACCTAATTTTCATTGGTAAAGATTTAATGACTTCCAACAGTTATTGAATGATATATTTTTGAGAAATAAAATACACACCTTTCTTAACTGCTTGACTTTTTCTACCAAGGAGCAGTGTCCCAAGCTCAAAGACAGCCCACAAGCACCAGGATATTCATAGAGCAGTGCTGCCAACAACCTGCCCTCAGACAACGCTTGCACCAGAAATTATACTGTTTTAGTAACTCTCAGCTGGTATTTATGTTGCTGCTTGTAGTATCACAAAATCTTACACCTTCAGGGTCCGTTTTGCTTTCTTACTATCCTGAAGAGTTCAACGGCTTTAACAGGCATGGTCAACTTGCTTCCTCCCCCCTCATCCGATCAGAGCCTCCTCTAAATGCAGGAAACGTGGGAAGTTAACCAAAGCTAAGCCACAGCTAAAGAGAGGCCCTACTTTTCCATTACAGATGACAGCTTTAATATTTCTGCATTTAAGGATTGATCTTTCAAGCTTTCTTGAAAGAAATGGCTGTTAGCCCTTACCTCCAGCTGGGACTAACATGGATGGGACTGAAGGCCCCTGTCCACCACTGGCAGCCGTTAAGGGGCTGTTGGACAGGACTCTGGTGGGCCGTTGGGGATGACCGTTGGGGAGTTGCTGAGGGCTAATGGCTCTACCCAGCCAGGCTGGGCAAGCTGGCCTTTGTAGCACTGGCCCTGGTTCGGGATGTACTGATCTTTGACAGCAGGCTGGTCATGATAAACCCTGCAAATGAGAAATCAAAAGTGAGGTCAGGTTTTGGTGAAAACCATTCAGTGTTCGGTAAAAAACATTCCATGGTAATGCTGAGTAAAGCCAATGCTCAATGAGTTCATTAACTTCTTTCAACAATTTCTGTAGTACGGCTCTGCATCATGGAGAGATGCTTCAAACTACAGGAAGTTCAAGAAGACTTTAATAAAGCAAATATGTAGGTGAAATAATCATATGGTACGACACCCTCACCAAAGTGGATTTTGTAAAGGTAAAAACTACTTAGAATCATAGAATCATAGAATCATTTAGGTTGGAAGAGACCCCTGGGATCATCAAGTCCAAC
This sequence comes from Jacana jacana, assembly GCA_013400555.1. Lineage (NCBI taxonomy): Eukaryota > Metazoa > Chordata > Aves > Charadriiformes > Jacanidae > Jacana > Jacana jacana. The sequence goes on from VZTM01029929.1 coordinate 10,036, forward strand.
CATCAGCCCTACTCTACAAGTTCTCCCCTCTGTCGCTAATTGCCCATGAGAAGAGACCAGCACCAACCTCCCTACAATGCCCTTTCAAGCAGTTGTAGAGAGTGATGAGGTCTCCCCTCAGCCCCCTCTTCCTCAAACTAAACAATCCCAACTCCCTCAATTGATCCTCATAAGCCGTATTCTCCAGGCCTCTCACCAGCTTTGTTGCCCTCCTCTGTACTCGCTCCAGCACCTCAATATCTCTCTTGTGTTGAGGTGCCCAGAACTGGATGCAATACTCAATGTGTAGCCTCACCAGTGCTGAGTACAGGGGGACAATCACCTCCCTACTTCTGCTGGTCACACTATTCTTTATGCAAGCTAGGATGCCATTGGCCTTCTTGGCCACCTGGGCACACTGCTGGCTCATGTTCAGCCTCCTGTCGACCAGCACCCCCAGGTCCTTTTCCGCCAGGCAGCTCTCCAGCCACACTTCCCCAAGCCTGTAGCGATGCATGGGGTTGTTGTGGCCCAAGTGCAGGACCTGGCACTTGGCCTCGTTGAAGGCCATGCCATTAACATTGGCCCATCTATCCAGTCTATCCAAGTCCCATCCTCACCAAAGTGGATTTTGTAAAGGTAAAAACTACTTAGTACTTCAGTATCTTGAAATCATTCTGCTTATAAGTTTTCTTTTTTCTGCATATACTTATCCTATCTTTCCACTTGTTTCTCGGTAATCATAACAATATTTCATAAATAAAACAAAGTATACTTTTAAGATGTGTAAGGATATTTTATCTGACCTACTAGAGTGTCAGAAATCTGCAAAGAAAAATAAAAGCCTGCTCAGGACTAGCTCATCCATACCTGATTTGAACATACATGGCTTTCCCTAAAGATGTAAATGGTGACTAATCCTTTATTTGTTAATGATTATACTCAAATGAAGTATGATTTTTTCAAACACATTAAAATATAACTAAGTCTGGCTTGGTGAGTCAGTAACAAGTGTCATTCTAAGGGAATGCAATCTCAAGAGATATAAAAAAATAATTAAGTACTTGCAAGAGGCTCATCTGTTTCTCCACTTATGCACAGGAGATTTACATGCAAAGCTCCCATTGAAGCCGCCTGTAATTAACATTGAGCATTACAGGAATACAGAAAATGGGAACGATGAAAAAAAAGTAGCATTTTTCAGCCATTAAAATGTATGGATTAATTTGTGTCTGTAGATTTTTCTGTTTCTAATGTTTGGGGTTTATGGAAGATTTAGAAAGGATGACTCCTGAGAGCTGAGACTTTCAATATTATCCTATTATTGTAGGACAGGTTAAGCTGGAAAATGTTCACTTTTAATCCAACAATAAAAAGTTCTTAAAATCTGGATGAATTTGAGAGGCAGTTCCAACTATGTTTGCTAGCTTAAAATGCAAATGGCTTGCACAAATCTGGTTAGGACTTGAAACTGGAAACATTCTATGGGGCTTTGAAATTAACTTCAAGTGTTTTAGTTTTACTTGTTATATATGACTATATTTACACATTTTTGATTTATATAGGGTGATTTCTCTCTGCATGGCAATTTTGGGTCTCCTTAGTGCAGGGGAGTTGGACTAGATGATCTCCAGAGGTCCCTTCCAACTGTGAAAATTCCATCATTCTGTGATTGTGCTGAGATAAATAGCATTTCTGCAAAACTGATTGAAGGGTAACATGCTCCTAACCAAATAAAGAAAACAAAATTAAAACAATGGCGTTGACAAATTCACGGTTTGCTAAAGCAAGCACTATACTTTGTTAGGGGAATTGTAGAAATCATTACAAAACTAACCCAAGGGCATTCAGCAATGACTGGGTAATGTTAAGAGGAACCACATCTTTCCAGTCTGATTCAAAAGTTCAAATATATTTAAGTAGAAGTCTTTAAATCTTTAGATAGTGCATTCACTGTGTATAATACAATATGACTACAACATGCTAATCAGCAAAGCAGATAGTTCCATCTGAATCCTACAGATTTTCACTGAATTATTTGTATCATAGTCATGTGAAGGAATATTTGTAAGAGATGAAGGTTCCACTCCGTTGGGAATCCCAAGAATGACATGGATAAACATCTATTGACTCAGAAGAACTCTACTGGCAGTTATGAGCCTGCTAGAATAGAAACTGGTAAGAGACAAAATTTTACTCACTGGTATAAAATGAAGAAGCCAGAAGTAAATGTATTTTTGCAGCAAAACCAGTACACCATTTGAAGAAAAACAGTATCTTACCTCATTTGGTGTGGTGCTGAAGTACAGAACTATGGCCCTAAATAGCAAAGACCATGCACCTGTATGCCCAACTTCTGTGGTCAAAGCATCCTGAAACTCCTGTAGGATCCAGTGGAGAAGAGATTTCTTGTAGAAGCTTTTATGAATGGTTTTTGCAGAGATACAGGCAATAACAAGCACCCACTAATTTTCAGGGAAAAAAAGCGGAAGCCAGTGTTTCCCTGCAGTCTCTGAGGCTCTCCTTAGCCAAGCCAGCTCAAATGCCCCTTGGGTACCTCTTTGCTGCACGACTGCTTTGCTTCATTTCAAGTGGTTCTTTTCCTATCATGAGCACAGCCTGGGACCGCACTCTGAGCTGCTTTCACGTTAATTACAGTGACACTGATCAGACTGCATTAACTTGACTGCACCATGGATGTGACATATAGATTGCCCCCCACTGGACTCTCTGTTATACACCAAAATGAAGTATTTTCTCTACACAGAAAAGACTTAAGGTACGTGGCCTGTTTTGATCTCTCATATTTACAGGACAGGATATGCTGTAAATTAAACTTTAATTTATAAGCTCATTAGAATGAAAACAAACACAACAAGCAAGGGTTCAATCTCTTTCGCGTGCAAATTCACACTTAATTTGTGAGCTAACTCACAAGTTTTTCTAGTTCATAACTTACAGTCATAACTCTCACACCTATAAGCAGAACAGTTACCTACCAACAGTGAGAGTGTTCATCTTTCCCATAGTGTCAGGGTGCAGGCATCTCCTGTATCGCAAGGGGATGCACAGACGCCTCAGCAGCCCAGCTGCTGTTGGATCCACTTCCATGACATTTTGGGTATGGATATAGCCCTGCTGTTGAGAAAACACATCAGCTTCATGAGAAGAACAACAAAATTTAGGAATAGGATTATATACTTAAATAATAAGATATAAACCAAAAGCAATAATGATGTATTGTAAAGATATGGAAACTTGTGAACAAACCCATAAATATATTGCATCAAAACTGACATTACTGCAAAGCAGGCTGTTCCCTGATCAAAAAAAAAAATAAAAAAAATCACTGTCCTTATGAACCATTGGCAGGACTTCTCTGCAATCTTTTTCACATGAGCTAAGTACTTTTATTATTCCTTTATTAATGCTTAGTCAAATTACAGTATGTCAGCGTGAAATTCATTTATGGTTCCTTTCTCAGTTTGCCAGTACCAACAGCAAGAGAAAACACCCTCAGAGCTGGCCTTAATTGCCAACCTTATGTTCAGCTCAGCCATTTTCTGCTGGGACCTGGAAGGCAGACTAAATATTATCCAGAATTCAGCAACAATTTGCGTGTAATACAGCAACTCTTATTAAAAAAAAAAGACATCAAATCATGTAGACTGCGTAGACTGGACCCCTATGATATTCAAATAAACATCACCTATTGTTAAAATTCTCCACTTTGAGAACTAAGCTTTTACCAGAAGTTCTCCATGCAGAAACTGATTCTTTTAAAATAAACCAACTAGGCTGTTCATGACCTTGCCTTCTGCAGGACTTGTCTTTTCATTTAAGATGTAACAACAAATTCTGATGTGTGTCACCTCTGCAGACTTAACTGAGACTAAATTCTATCGTTCTGCAGGGCTAGTCTAGAACCCAATAAGGGAAGTCAAATAAGATCCTTGAAAATATATTAATAAGAAGATAAAATTCCTCTTTAAAAGCACAGCTTTCACAGCAATCTACTAGTTAAGCTACTCATGTTTGACTCCACTAAAATGTTCCATGCTCTAATCTTTGAAAAAGGCAGCAGGGAGAAGCACATACTGGCAACAAATATGCAGGCAGGTGCCTGGTCCAGCTCTTGTTTCAGAAAACAAATGGGTTCCACATAGAACTTTGAAATTCTTCAAAGTATTTCACCAACACATTGGCAAAACTTTGTTGATCCATGGTTTACAATGGCTTCCATTATTCCCTACTACTGAAAAATGTTAAAAGCAACAAATTTGACTAAATAGCCTAAAAGTAGACATCTTTCATCCCATAAGATCTCAAGAGGTTTTCAAAAAACAAGCCTAGGACAAATATGAAAAAAGGAAAATTTAATAAGCTGTTAGCCAAAGATTTTACCTTGAGAAGTCAGTATTGTCCTCCCATGGAGGGTTATGTAGCTATTTGCCTTTATTCCTCAGCTACTTCAGTCAGTCATTGACTGTCAGAAAATTACCTTTACCATTTGTCATTAACAGGTTATTTCCAAACCTGATGGAATGCTGAAGAAGGTTTTGGGCAATCAGATGATTACATATTTTGAGCCTTAAATAGAAATATTAAGTAATAATTTAAAATGTCACCCATTAATGCATAAATACAAACACACACAGATTTTTTTTTTTTTTCATTTCCATTACAAGATTGCTGAAAAAATACTGAGCTGACAAAGATATATATCACTGATTGATTATTCATGCCCATCAATGTTCTCATTTCTCTGGGCTGAAAGATTCAAGCTGAAAGCTGCATCATGAATAATTTTTATATTCATAAACTGTATATTCACAACACTGTAAAAGCATTACTGCTGTTGGTGTAGATCATCCTTAGAAAAAGGGAAAAATTTAAGGGAACATGAAATTATTTGTTTTTAAAAATTATTACGATAATGCAGGATTATAGTATCCGTAATAATTGTAATAATATCAGGGCATCCTCTATATTCAGTCACCAGACCATTAAATCACACACTCTTGTGAGCACAATTCCCACTGCATCTGCAGGAGGGAAACAGAGATCTATCAAGGACCACCGTGCCAGCAGAGCCACCACAAGCTTTGTGTTTTGCCTACCTTTGCACTCAAGCTGAGGAGCTGCATCTTTGGTGTGTTCAAAACTGCAGCTGAGGTCACTTTGGGGATGGAGTGCCCAGTAAGGAGTGTCTCCCTCTCTCCACTAATTACAATCCATCCTTAGAGGGATCAAAATCTCCATCAACAGGAAGTTATTCAAACAGCAGTTGAACATATATAACAATATTTACAGATAAACAGCAGGAAAGATACAGAAACAGTAACATTTTCTTACAGAACCCCTGAGGTGGTCTAGGTGCGGCCAGAACAAGGTATCTTGCTTTTCTTTATCCACATATTTGCCTTGCTCCCTCTCACTCACAGTACTCAACTGGGTACAGTACAGGAAAGCTTGCCTTACAGTAACCAGGAGATATCAGGAACTGCTTTTGCCTCTTGATAGTAGGGAATAAACACACACACTCTATTTCTCACAGACCATCATCAACTCTTCTTTGCTCTCCTTCTCATTAACTGCCTTTGATACTTGATTTGGTGCAAGCAGCACCAAATGCAGAGCTCTAGAGAACTCTAGACCTGGACTCAATATTAGGAAACAGTTTTTAGAGTAGATGACTGAAAAATTAATTTAATTTTCAGTTTTCATGTTGATGCATCAGGACATGTATTTATGGTAAAAGAAAAAAAGTGAGTCTTATTAAGTCATATAAATGTCGTAAAGTGATCGTTTGCAATTAGTGCTAGGGATGAAGGTACCAAAACCGTAAGAATAAAAAACTAATTCCAAGCCAGTCCAAGCAAAAAGGAGATAACCCACAAAAAGTCTATGAAAATTCTTTTGAAGAAAAAACATTGGCTCAAAGCAACCATTAGAGACATAATTCAAGATTTTTAACAAACAGGAAATCTGGGACATTAAAGCTCAAGAAGCCAAGAAATGGTAGCATTAAATAACTGCAGCTGCAAAAAATCATGAAACCCCTAGAGAGGTGGTCACTTCCACTGCTCAGTCCCTTCAACTCTCCGAGTAAAATTCAGGCTACATAGGAGCTTATGGCAAAAAAAATCAAAACAAAAACAAGAAAGAAAAGTCCTGTGCAGATGAGTTCAATTCCCCAAACTGCTCTTTTGCCCAGTTTCCACCTACATATTTCTCCCTGGCAGGGAAAGATCACAGGAGATGTTTGTACACACATGATTTCTGTATAGCCTCGGAGCTGTTAAATCTGGTATCAGAAATGCAATCCACAAAGGCTGCAAATCCTGTGAGATTTTCTGTGCTATTGCAGGTGTTCAGATGCTACACAACTTGAAGCCGTCTCCATAAATAGCTAATCAATCAGACCTTTTATGCTTGATAAAAACAAGTCAAAGTTTAAGACAACATGGAATGCTCAGTCCTTTGCTCCAATGCATGAGTGAGTTTGAAAGGAGCAGGCTATTACAATAAAAATAACAGATTGAACTTCTAGCTGCTTTTCAGGGAAGAAAACATACGGGAGCAGTGTAGGCTTAGAAACTTTGATAGAGTAAAAGGTGAAAAGAAACCAAATGAAGAACAACTTTGGATCTTATCTTTTGTATTGTGGAATTCATAAGCAAATTTAGTTTAACAGATACAGAATGATCAGACTTCAGTGACGGCAATAAGTTCCTCCAGTGCTTATAGTTATCATTTATTCTGTGCCATGAGATAGGCCTAATCAGGTATATCTGATCAGAAATTACAATCTGCTAGCATGAGTTCAGGATTGTACTCACCACCATTATTTCACTCCTGTGCTCCAAGTAATTGCAAGCTTCCCAGTCTCCACAATTGGATTTGTGTTTTCTTGGAACTCAGACAACCAATAAGAAACACATATGGAAAGATAGAACAAATTTATTTATCATTTTTAATTCCCCTTCCTATTCAGCTGTTCTTCTCCATTGTTAAGTGGACTTTTGCCCCTACTCCATCAATTAATTTAGCCTGATTATCTGTCTTGCTATCTTTATTATTTCCTCCTGATTACAGAGCACAGATCCTGAATTTATACATTTACTACCAGGTCCCTTTAGTTTAGCAAGACAGCATGAAGACCCACCAAATATTTAAGAGCTCTGCTCAGATATTGTGGTAATATAAATGTACAACACAGCTCTTGGAAGCAGTAGCAGCTGACTTTTGCCAGGCAACTCTAAACTCCATGGTATGCAATTTTATACACTGAGAAATAAATCACTGTCTGCTGCATGTTAGTTTGTGTACAGGTTTTTGCTGCTCACACAAGTGTTCTATCTAGCCCCTATTCTATTCTAGTGATCTATTCAATAGTTAACTCACGATCTGTATATAGAACATTTACAGAAACTGCACAAATGCATTTATACACACTTAATATGGACCATAACCTAAATTTACAATTCCTACATGGCATTTCCTAATTAATAAAACCCCCAAACCTAATGAACTCTTAAGTTTTGTTGAACACATTTCCTCTGATTTGATTTATGCTGTAATAAAGCTGTCATGCTTGTGCAGTACTTAAAAGGTTTTCCAATCC
>VZTM01029930.1:0-16045 GCA_013400555.1 Jacana jacana
AGGGTTGTTATTTTGCTCAATATTCATGTGCAATCTCAAAGGCAAGACCTTTATGAATAGAAAAACTAATTCCTGAAACACTTAAGATCTGATTTTGCTAAGATGTTACATACATCAACACCTAAAATTACATGTTTCAATATTTTTGAAATAAAATACTAACACATGTACTTAGAGGCATCATGCAATGTAACAGGCTTATATTTGCATTAACATTAGCTTGAGATATCAGCGTGTCATGATTACTGTCATAAAAAAATTAATCAAACCATTAGCACCTTTAAAATTTAATATCTATTTATTCTTACTGTATCCATTCACTCACAAACTGATATAAAAATTGCAGTGCTCTGCAATGCAATGCATGGGGAAGCACAGCAGCTTTTGAGAGGACTCGCTTGAGCTGTGTACATGCAAGAAGCTATGTAAATGCTAATGATTCTACTGCTCGAGTTGACCTTTGACATATTTTGTCTTTTAAGTAGCCAGTGATATTTCTTTAATAAAGCAGGGTTTAATTTTGTTTTGCTATTTAATTTTTATTTTAGTGTGTTTTGTCTCTTGAAAAGATACTCCAGGCAGCTGAGGCCACATAGTTTGGCAATTACTTCACAATTTCAGTTTGCCAAAAAGTTTCATAATTTTTCTCTAGTACCTGCCACCTGCCAGAAATTGTTTGCTATGCAAATGGTGAAATATTATCTTACATACTGGTTCAAACCCAGTTCATTTTCACTCTGATTTTTGTCCTCATAACAGTGTGTAGAAAATGTAAGTTAAACCCTCCAGGGGGTTAACCAGCTTGATAGTCCAGAGAGTAACATGCTGCAAGTTATTTTCCTATTCTGTTATTTCTATTATTTCTGTGCTTTTTATGGCAGGTTGATCTTTTAATCTTGAAAAATAGGAATGTAGAAAAACAAGTCACCCATGATGATGCCATAAAACTGAATGTGCTTGAACTTGTTGAAATAGAAAACACAGATTTTTTTAAATTTAAATTTAAAGTTGGGCAAATGTGCATACTTTTGGAAGTATCTGCTCTAGTGCTTCTATGGTGTTAACATTTGGGAGATGGAGATGGGAAGACAAAACTATCACTTGCAACATTTATTTACTTTATACTGTTTCTACCAGCAAAATAAATTCTAAAAACATGAAGGAAAAAAAAAAAAAGATAAATTAATGAAGCAGGACTATGCCCAGCCCACCAATGCATTTCAAGCAGGGCATTGGTTCAATCTCAGGGTCTGAAATAACAAGGAATGAAATGTGAAGCTCTAAAACCTATGAGTTTGAGAATAAAAGTGAGAAAACCTTTCCATGACTAGTTGGCAACACTCAAGCTTTCACTACAAGCTTGTTCAATTTATGTCAGATTTATCTACAGTTGGAATTACACAATTACCATCAAATGGCTGTAAATTGCAGGATTCCTAACAGTGCCATATCAGGGGAACTCTCAGTCCAAACTATGTGATGTGTTGACCCTGGCCAACAACTAAACACTCGCCAGCCACTCATTCCCCTATGGTGGGATGTGGGGGAGAATAAGAAGAGCAAAAGTGAGAAAAAATCACAGGTCAAGATAAAGGCACTTTAATACATGAAAGAAGAAAGGGACACAAAAACCTAAGTGATGCAAAGGCAAGTACTCAACACCTCCCACCAGCAGACTGATGCCCAGCCAGTCTCTAAGCAACAGCTTCTTTGGAAGGACTAGACAGAGACAGGATCTTCACCCAGAGTCTAGGATGAAAAATGAGGTTTCTGTGGAGATGATACACTAAAGACAAGGAACTTATGTTTGATAAGGGATAAGGGTAAGCAAGTGAAAAAATGTGGAGAGATATGTGACAAGATCATAGCAGAAAATGTCTTTTATTACATCATTAAGAATGGAACTGACATGATAATATTCGTCAAGGAGGAAAAGAAAAGATGCAAGATAATTTGAATTTGGAGGAGTTGCATGCTTTAGTTGGAGGTTAAGAGAGGAGAGTTCTTAGGCATATGTTGTCTGATAGAGATTAATATTTGGGCAAAGCCTAGGTAGACAGACCTACAGAAGTTTGAGCTGTAGGGAACTAGTAGGCTGTGGATCAGAAAAAAAACCAATAAATGGAAATATTAAAAAAGGAAGGTTTGGGGAGGCAGATAATGAAGCTATTTTGGCTACCTTCTTAAGTCAGTCTTAGTCTAGAGAGAAGCTGATTAGTCTAGAGTATGCACCTGGGAGTCACTGATATTAAGAAAATCACTGTATTTAGTTTTGTGATGAGGTTACAGAGAAATGAGTCACGGGGAGGATGAACAGAGAAGCAGGTCAATGAAGATGCAGCAGAAGTATTGGTTCTGAGATCTGGCTAATAGCCATTAGAGGCTGTAAGAAGAGCAGCTTTATTTTATGTAAAAGATAAAAGAAAATTTGTGAGGAATGTAGTGTTCATCTGACAGAGAGACTGTCAGCAATTATAAACAACATGTTGAGTTGACTTAGAGAGACAAACAACAAAGGAAGAAAGACAAATATATGAAGTATTAGCAGATGATGAGATCTGGAAATGTGTTTCAAGTACAAAAGTATTTCACAATAAACAGTTCATCAGATAAACAATTATTTCTAGGTTTCTCAAATTTAGGCAGATTTAAGTATTGTGATACTCTGATGAATTCTTCACACCTGTGCTCCTCGGTTTCTTCCAATACTTTTTCACACCTCTGCATGCTTTCAGTTCAATACCTTTTACTGTGAACCTGCACAAGAGGAAAATTTTGGATGTGTCTATTGAACTTATTAATAGAATTGTAGAATGGTTTGGATTGGAATGGACCTTAAAGATCATCTTCATGCATGTATTTATTTATTTATTTATTTTGCTGTGTCCCACAGTTCTCCCCCAACACTCTTTTCATTGTGGAAATATTAGTCTCATAGCTAGAAAATTGAGTTATTCAGGGAGACAATTTCTGCTTTCATATTGAAATTTGAACCTTGTGGAAAATATTTCTTACTGAAACATCAATGATCAATGACCATTCTTATTAGAAATTGAGAAAAAAAAAAATAGTATTCCCCTGCAGTACCTTAACTAGCCAATGATATGCCTATTCTCGTAGTACTATCTTCCAGGATAATACAGAAAGTGGTGAGTTGGGAGTTTTCAAAATTTAAAATTACTTTAAACTTTTGGGGTTTTAAAAATGTATTTATATTTTTTGTCATAGAACATATTTTGACACAGATTTATTTTTTTTTTAATATTTAAAATATTACCATGCAATGCAGCTGTAGATTCAGTCATACGAAGAGGTCACAAGACTGTGGTTTCTAAGAGATGTAGTTGTTACTGATGGGTTGTAGGAAATGTTTAAACATGAGCTCCTGTTCATTAACCTTTCCTATTTTTTAATTTCTTTCTTTTCATATTTGAGAGTGATTAAGTGGCAGAAATTATTTTGCATGTGGGTTTCTCTAGCTATGGTGCCAGTAGTACTTGTGCCACTGCATGCTGGAACAACATCCTCTGCTGCCACTTCCCACAAAGTTAATGATGCTAGATGAATCTAGGACACCGGTTGTCAATGGTTGTGCTATACCACAGTCCTTGTAGAAAAATCCAGAGAAGAATAATGACAACAAAGCATGAGAAGCCTCAAAACCATTAACAAAAAAAGAAGTTACTGCCTCCAAGAATCAGAGTTCTTCGGGGTGTTTTGGGAAAGTTAGTAGCAAACACAACATTCACATTTCTCAGCACATTCTTGGCCCTGTCTTTTAGGACAGATATAGGAATGAACCAGGCCCACATCCATTCATCCTATGAATACAGAGGTTTGAGGATAGACTACTGTAACGTTGATCAAAAGAACATGTGCCATATGTGCCACTGTTCCTGTCACCTTGCTAATAGATATGTAACTAAAAATTATGTATGGTTTGATTTGTTTCTCAGCAAAGACAGTTATGTTAATCAAACTGCATGACCTTTACTTCTCCTGGGGCAGGCATTGAAGATGTCAACTAAGCTGTGATTAAATTAAGCCTCTAAATTAGATTGGCTGATGTCATCTTAGAAAATAATACGCACAAATAACCATATTTTTTTTTTTAAATGGCCTCAAACTGGAATACGAATCTATTAAAAACAGTTTAGGTCATGGTCAGAATTATTCTTTGTCTGAAGGGGAAGCTACTGCAAGATAGAAGATGACTGAATAAAATTATAGATGTTGTAGCTTCAGCCAAAAGCTTCAGTTTTCAACCAAAACCAAACTGACAGATGGTCCTTCCTTCCCCCAAAAAGAAAGAAGAGGATAAGCAGATTTATGAGTTTAGAATAAACTAACCTACCTTAACGAATTATTAATACTAAAGTTAAAGAAGGGAAAAAACCCATGAAGTAGATACAAAATGTACAAAACCAGATCAAGCTCCCAGGATGATGATCACATCACCAGCAGGCATCGGGAAAAGTCTCAGACTGGACTTGGTGACTGACAGGAGCTGGATTCCAGATCTGGAATCAGGAATGCACAGATCAGGATCAAAGGCAAACGAAGGGACAGAGTCCTCCTTGGACATTGGCCATTGAAGAAAGAGAGTTGACCCTTTGACCCCTCAGCTTTTATGCTGAGCATGATGCAGATGGGATGGAATATACGAGTTGGTCAGTTTGGGGTCACCTGTCCTGTCTGTTCCTCCCTACAGGTGTGACCCCTCTACCATTTTCCACTTCCAACCCTCCAATGGGGCAAATAACAAAATTACTTGGCCTTGGTTGTTATAGCAATAAGTATAAGCAAGGGCCTCTTTGCACCATTACTTGGGATAATCAGATCTTATCACTGTGAGAGTGAAGAGTTTCTGAATAATATGATGTTAATTTCAGAGTTTAGTTAGTTAGAAGAGGCCCATCTGAAAAGTAAAATTGTGAAACAGAAAATTGGTTCATTTTACTTCAAACCAGGACAATAGCTTAGCAGGAAGTGTACACCTTCATCTACTCTTTCCACAAACAGAGGTTGATTTTCCTCCCTCAAATCTCGGTAAACATATGGGTCTAACCTTTCATTAGCATGAAGCTTTCTGAATATAACAAATCATAGATAAATGAGGTCCTGTCAGTTTATTTGCACTAATTATAATAGGAAGTTGGTAATGGAGGGAAGAAATAAACCAAAGTTTCCTAGGGCTCACTCAGCAAATAATTTACAGAAACCTTCTTCTCCTGAAGTAATACAATTCAACGGTAATTTATTTTTATGTTTCTGACAAATTGCATGCTAGAATCATTTTATGAATTGAAATGTACAATTACTGAGAGAGATTTAAAAATGATAGCAATAAGTAAGAAATTAAGAGGTGCTGGTAAAATTTTCAATGAATAAATTCTTAACTAGAACATACTTAATTAAAAAATACACTCAGTCTGGAAACTGATTAAAACCTAATTATACTAATCATCAATAACTGCTGCTGTTGGGACAGTTATACTCTTAAATGGGATGCTTTAGGTTGCTTTAGCAATGATGCAAAGTTACTATGTATGTTCTTTTTTGTACAGGTTATATCTGCTTCTTAACAAAACTGCTATTGTCCTGCAGTTGTAACACACGTGAAATATTTTATTAATGCTTCAATTATGGAGTGAATTGATGCTATGCTGGGGTCTTTTTTGATGAAGTGTCTGAAAATGCTTGTCAAGACGCAGGTTGAATCACTGAGCATGTCCTTCTAGTCCTGTTTGGCTTATTTGCTTATGAAGCATCTCCATGATTTCAGGTCACCTCTAGTGCAACAGCTTTTAGTATAACAAAATTAATTGTGTAGCAGCCAATACATATTTGCCAGCAACAGATATTGTCAAATTAATGTCAATCCTTTCCATGGCAGGATAACAGGACAGAGGCAACAGAGGAGAAGCAGTAGTGTCATACATCCTGACTTAATGGCGTTTTTGATACTCTCTCAGGTGTCATTCTCATAGCCACACCAGGGAGCTATGGTCTTGATGAATCTACTGTTCTATATGATCTTGCTGCACAAGTGTACCCAAAGAGTAGCTGAGAATGACTTGCTACCAGCATGGAAGGATGCCACAGGTGGAGTTCACACAGGATTCACTTGGGCCTCAGTCCAAGTCTGTTCAATGTATTAAGTAATAGGTGATATAAGATGGGCCAAGCCTATTAAATTTACAGAATGTGAAGCTGGAATTGCATTGGGAAACATTAAATATCACTGAACCGACAACATCACTCTGGAGAAAATGGTGGACCATTTCAGTTAACCACCACTGTCTTTGCTTCCTTGAGTTGCATTGGTCTCTAAACATGGTCTGTCCTTCTTTGATGTTTTCTGGCAAAAAAGTAGAGATGGAACAGGAAATTGTAATCTTAAATTGTAGATAGATGACATGAAAAACCTCTAGGATTAGGGACACTAAAGGTCTGGACCAGACTGTGTAGAGCTTATGTCTTCGTCACTGGTTAGAGATGGCTGAACCTGTCAAGATGGAGGCCCCAGCTGATCCCTCCTGTCCTGGCCTCACAGAGTTGAGAATGCTACAGGTCCATGCCCCGGTTCCAGCTAGGCATGTGGTTTGGCTTGCGTTCTCAGTAGGTACACACTGCAACCAGAGTGGTATCAGTGCCCATGCAGACACCAGCAGAACTCACACAAACATGAAAAGTGCAGATGTCCTCATCCTGCTCCTTCCTTCCTTCCAGGAGAGGACTGGAACTTGCAATAACCAAATATGTATACAAACAATATGTGTGTCTTCAGCAGCTGGCCTTAGATGCTCAGCCTTTCTGCTTGCTGGCCCTCAGACCCTGGCTCCTCCTGTTGCTGGCCTATGGATCTATGAGTTCTTGAGGGCCATTGGCACTCATACCTCGGGTCCTAATCACCCTGTGGCTCGCTGATGTTCTCACATGCACAGAACTGAGCACACCTACATGAAAAATGTTTATAATCAGGTTTTAATGAGTGGCAGACAGATTGTAGAGATCACATGCAGGCTCAGTCAGACAAGTGTACTGAGAAGCTGCCTATTCACATTTCACTAATCCTTCTTATCCCCTTCCCCCATTTATTGTCCCATACTTTTCCCCCCTTGATCCACCCTCATCCTTCTATTTCCTCACTTTTACCACTAAACATCCCCTAACTCTTTCACATTTCCTCCATCCCCTTAAACACTCCATAAGTTTTACACAATTCAAAAATTTTAATGTCCCAGCACCACATGAAAATCCCCATCCTCCTGGAGGCAATAACCTCCTTTAGTCTGATGGCATGCCTCTCAGTGGTTTTCCCACTAAGACAACAATCCTATCACTTTCTTTTGGTGGTCCTAGGAGTTGTCAAGTTAAGATGCTCTGTTTGTCTTGAAGAGGATAGTGGTCTCCCCCTGCCCTGTCTGTCATTCCTCTCCTGGTCCTCTCTGTGTTCACTGTGGTTAGCCTTTAATCACATCAACTACCATAGGTATTTAAGGAAAGCTTTGATAACTGTCAAGAATGGCATCATAATTCCCAGTGTCTGTTCAGAAGAACTAGACTTTATTCTGAAATCCACCCAAGGCCTATTTACAAGCAATGTTATCAGACAGCTTTACCAAGGAAGCAAAACCAATTGTATCTTGCTTCCCTTAAATGATGTTTCTCATGTCAAGCTCTGTAAAGAATGCAATACATTATCAAAAGATCAGTCACTGGTTTGTGGGAGGATTTTTTTGGTGATTTTTGTTTGTTTCTATGTTTTGTTTTGGGCTTTTTGTGTATATTTTTGTTTTTTATTTTTTTTCCCCAGGGTAAAAATTGTTCTCTAAACTGACAGGTTATAGATCTGTACTACCAATTCTATGAGTCCCACATGTTGTATGGATAATGGATCATTCCACTTAAATATGAGGAAAGACTTCACAGTGAGAGTGACTGAACACTGGAAGGGGCTACCCAGGGAGGTTGTGGAGTCTCCTTCTCTGGAGACATTCAAATTCTGCCTGGATGCGTTCCTGAGTGACCTGATCTAGGTGTTCCTGCTCCGGCAGGGGGATTGGACTAGATGATCATTCAAGGTCCCTTCCAATCCCTGATATTCTGTGATTCTGTGAAATGGTAGACTTACAATAAATGAATGGACTGTTGTCAACTTTGCAGAGTTTTTTATCCCCTTCATCCTAAGGATCAAACAAAAATAGAAGAATGAAAATTTAGAACAAGAATCTTCAACTTTAATACCTTAACATTTGGGTTTACTCCTTAAAATATCTATGAAAAAAGAAGTCTGCATTGAATTAAAAACTCAGAACTGACCTGGTCAAATAAGGGACAAGAAAAACTAATCCATCCCGTTTCAGGAATTTACCCTTAGCCATAGCCATTCACAAGTTAAAGGAAAAAGCATTTCAGTACTTTACACACTTTACACAGTTTGAACTATACTGTTCAACTAGTGTCACAGTCTCCTATTATTTTGGTGACTAGATATTTTGAAGAAATCCACAATGATCCATAAAATCTTTGCAGGAAGGGAAATGTGCCTATGAAGCTTTCTAAACTGTCAGATTTCCAGTTCACTTTTAAAAGGCTATTCCAAAAATTCTTTTCCAAGAATTTTACAAAATATTCCTAGTACCTTTAAAAATAAAAAGGCATGGTATTCTAATTACATTGTTAATGGGAAGTGCATTTAAACTATGATCCCTGTCATCACGGTAGTTACAAAGTAGCTTGAAGAAAAGAGAAAGAGCAAGGGAGAACAAAAGCACATACTTACTTAGTTTTCTTTCTAAACTAAAATAGCTGAAGAACAGAGCATCTGGTTTAGATTGCTGCAGTATTTCAGTGAAAATAATGAACACTGTCTTAAAGAACAGAGGAAAAAAAAAGTCAGTTCTACATTGGCACAGGAATTCCTGAATACAGTGTTTGGAAGTTTACAAGGCAAGCAGGAAAAGCCAGTGTTATAATTCATTATTATTTTTAGAAAGAAAGTTGCACATTGTGCTTTTTTCTTTTAATTATTGCAATAGCTAATAGAGAAAAAGGCCAGATTTACCTGAAATGAAGATTATTCTATTCTTCTAGTGTAATAACTTACAGTGAAGGTTCAATATCTCTTTTTTCACAGCCATCATGACTATCCTCTCAGATAAAATATCAGATTAGATGGACCTTGGGCCTGGCCAGTTTATGAACATCCAGGTTTTTCAGTCCTTAAAAAAATCCAGTCAAATGGGTTGCATATGGAATACTATCACTTATGGTGCTCTCAGCTGACTTTCTCTCAAAAAGCAGACAAAAAAAAAAAAAAAAAAAGAAAGTGCTGATACTTACCGGGCTGAAAAGAATATGCAGGCTTTATAAAGGAAGACACATTTTAAAAAGCTCCTTAATCCTTTCCAAAAAATGTTGAGTTTGAGTGCAGATAACAGCATGTCTACTTCCTAGAAAATTGTAATGAATTGCTGCATTACCCATTACCTGAATTCCTTCTGTAAAGTTTTATTTACCTTAATTTCAAGAAAGAAATAAGTTTTAATATGTTGGATGGAAAAATTGAAATTATTGCTATTGCTTAAATTTGTCCAATAAGGAAATAAATAGAGAATGCCCCAAGAAATTTCTTGCAAATAAGAGGAGCCATTCATTCTATCTTCCCTGTTCATTGTGTAAAGTCCTGGCCTGCTTGCTAGTGGTAAATTCTTTTGCTTTGTCTCTACCAAAGATGGAGGGGTGAGGAGAGCTGATAACAAAGTGTCTTTGCCAGTCTTATATCAGCAGACTGCGTCTCTTTGACAATAACAGAGGCAGTCCATTAGGTTATTGCTGTTTTCTTCATCTTTATAATTGCTATGATGTACTAGCCAGTAAATTTTACATTAAGCATTGCAAATGGACAATACTGAGAAATATTTTATTTTCCAGTTCAGAAGAATAATTTTTTTTTTGCCAGAATATTGATGGGAACCTTTGAGATGATCTATGAAATATTGTACACCACTTCATGGATTTTGATTTATTCTTTAATTTAAATGAAAACATATTGCTATTTTCTTCTTCCAAAATGTATAAAATCAGTTTCCTTTTACATATCATGCACATCTGCTCAGTCATGTAAAGTACCTTGCAGGATCAGAAGTTATTCAAGCAATCATAGTGACCTTGGTAAATTTAAATAGTTCATATATTCCATGTGGATGAATGTGTCATTGGCAGCTGTCACACATATCCTCTCTGGGCACAGTTTTTAATTCTTTATATTTATTATGACTTGCAAAAGATAACAATTCCTAAAATCCACTTTTTAAGCTAGAAATGCATATATTGACATATACACACAAACCAAGCACCATAAACATACACTGTTTTTTCAAGGAGTCTTTCCTTTCTGGCATCCAGCAGCAGAGAAACTAACAGATTATTTCCTTTTCCCAATACATTTTCTAAAAATCTGTTTTTACATGCATTCCAAGTCCTACATCCAGAATTTATTTGTTCATCCTAGATATGGAAAATTTCAAAATAGCCATGTTTTGGTAAAAGAACAGTGGAGAAGACTTGAATTAATGCTGCTGTAGCAATATTCCCCTCTGCAGTATTTGAGGGAGATGGAAAGAATTCAGCTAACTACTCTAAAAGCTAGTGTGTGACAAACTCAGCAAAGTCTGGGGGGGGTTCGTCTCAAAAAGGTTCATCCAAAAGCTTAAACTGAAAGCTTTTTGTTCAATATTTAAAAGTAGCCTTTAAAAGGGAATTTCAAACCTACATTGTTTAGTGCAGGTAATACAGTAATAGGCACTAGATTTCATTTCCTTACACCTCTAGAAATCCCAACCAACACAAGGACTTAAACATTCTACCCCCACAGAAATAATATCATCCTTCTAAGTTACCACCTGCTGCAGGCAGTAATGGCTTTCTGGTGAAACCTAGCAGGCTTTCAGAGGCCCCCTAAGCTCACATCACCTTTCGGATGCTGTTGTGATTCAAAGGTGTTGTTTCAGCCTGCCCAGTGCAGACATGCTTGAACCATCTCTTATGTTGATAGGGTCTCTAACCAGAATAGTTTTTGGCAAAAGCAACCACAGCAATTGCCTGTGGTCAAAAGTCAAGTTGAGGCCCTGCAAAGGTAAGTTAGGTACTTGAGCAAGCAATATAATGTGCGTGTAAGGGCACAGGTTACCCCCCACCTACCTTAGTTCCACCTGGTGCTTTTATGAACCTAACAGTGGTTCAACTTTCGACTCTTAAAGCAATACAAATACTGCCCTGTGCATCCATTTTTCAAAGAGAGAGTGCAGTCTCATCTCCAGGTCTTGTACTACAGGTCCTCACCTTTGATAATAAATGTGTGATGCCTGATTTCCACCTCTCTTCAAGTAGTATCTCAAGGACCACCTACCATACACCTAACACCTTGGATAAATGAGTTTCTTACATCATTTCCATTTGCAGTCTGAGCTCCACTGGGAAAGCTGCTGAAAGACCTCCTTGCTCTCTTGCTCCCACCCCTCCTCCACATCTATCAAATGGAGTCATATGGCTTCTGGTAGAAACCCAAAAGGAAATAAAGTCATATTTTTGATCAGAGCCAAAACATTGTTTTAGAATAGCAGCTGTCAAAACCTGGCCAAAACCCCCTTCATTTTAACTGTGTATAAAGTTTCACTCTTTAGTGTGTACAGTGACTTGTAAAAGGGTCAATGGCATTGTCTAAGACTATAAGGAAGCACTGCTGAAAGTATTTAAAAGTTCCAGGAGGGGGTGGAAATCCCTGTCAATCAGCTTTTCAACCATTCAAAGATTTTTTCTCCTTTCAGTAGTAAAATGTGTTCAGGACAATAGTCTTTGGGTGTACATGCAATTAAGGATGGAGGAACTCTAGGGGAACATGCTGCGCATCAGGCCTGAGCTGGAAAGAGAAAAGATTTCAAGCCATGAGTTTCACTAAGGTACACTTCAGAATTGTTTTTGTTAAAAGACAATAAGGGTATTGTCTCCTCCTCCTCCCCCTCTGCAGGCACTTTAGGCTATTCTTTTCTATTTTGTTCAAAAACATTACCAATCCACAGCATGTTAAAGGAATCATTGTTAAGTTGTGTACTCTTAATTCTCTTTCCAGACTGATTTTCCCAGCCATCACACGTGGCTGGCACTTTTCTCCATGATGTGGTCTATATACCCCTTTCCAAAGCTCCTAGCCAAATGGCCAGCCTTCTTCAGGAAAAAGACCACAGCTGCCTGGCCTTCACTGCTGAGACGTGCTCTGGAGCATGGCTGGCACAGCTGTGCTGAGTTTATTCACAGACAAATGAAAGAAAAGGGCTCTTTCTGGCTGTAAAAAGAGAGAGAAAGGGCTATCAGTTGTCAGAGGTTAATGTCCAGAAGAAGTTGGGGCTACCTCGGCATTTTGTTGACTTGACTGGAGTCAGCAATTTTTTGTTTGTTTTCTTCTTGAAGGCTGAAAGTACCTAGAAGAATCTAGGGAATACCTGTATCCAAGCTTTGACAAGACCAAGTTTTAAACCATTGTTTTCACATTCTACAGCCACCAAGTCTGAAGACTAATAAGGAAGTTTTCTGTTGACCAACTTTGCTTGAACTGCATATCATGTACCATAGAAGTCTTCATTGTCCAAAGTAAGGAGATCCCCTTTACAGTTTCACAGTACTACAGGAAGTTCCCATGCAAGATCTGTCCTTGGGAAATTCTTGTTTATTGGTTCTTGTTCATCTATAGCCCTGAGGCTTTTCTGCAAAGTTACACTGGCAAAATTTTGCAAAGAATTTCTTTTGGATAAGAGTGTTAAGACATTTTCCTAAATAACCACAGTCATATTGTGAAATAAAGTGTATTGCCAGTGCAAATTTGTTCTCAAAAAAACACTGGCAGTGAAATTTTGGACAAAAAAAGCAAACCAAAAAAGTATAGAACCAAAACTTTATAACACAGATCTGATTGTGGTTATTTTCCTTCAAATGGGACAAGCTGGAGGGTAATGCAGTAACTGCTAATACTGCAAACACAAATCTGAGAATCTGAAAGTCAAGCTGAACTTGTGTTTTCTAATGCTTAATCATCCACTTACAGTTGAAATAAAAAAAATAATTAAAAAAACCAACAACCCAAAACCACAGCTCAGAACACTTCATCTCTCCAACAGCAAAGTAAATGCAGTTGTCTTAAGTGGACTTCCTCAGCACGTAATTGATCAAAATTTTGTAAACAAGGCAGTTGTTGCCATACAAGCTGGATATACAAGACCACAGCTCTGTTATGCTCTTTCTGCTGTTCTCAAATGTTTTAACAAGACAGTAAATTTGTTTCTGTCAGCTAATAATCTTAAGCAGATGCAATTCTAAATACACAGTTTTATTAGATGTAAAGGATAAAATTCTTAAATAAGAAGACGCTACTTTTGCGACCAATTTTTAAAAGCAATGTGATGCCCGTTTTACTTTGGAAGAGACTGATTTGCTATGGTGGCAGATAAAACCACATTTTTTATATTTTTCTCATTTTTTTAGAGCACTTAAAAAAGAAAAGTTTTCTCAGACTGTTTCATGACACAAACTGAAATATAGTTAGGAAGGGCTTCTGAACTGTAGCAAACATAACTTAAAAGAAAATTTGTTTTCTAATTCCAGAAAGAGAATCATTAAAAACATCACCTGCTTACTCAGAACCCCTAGAAGCAGACCAGACACACTGTTGATTTTACAGCTTCTGTTTCAGGTCAAATGCCTGTGTTTGATTAGGATCATTAAAAAGCCATGCAGCCCTATTTGCAGGATCTAGGAGAAATGGTTCCCAGAAGCAACACCTCAGGGGCCACATGGGACAAGGCTAGTATAGCTTGGCTTGTGAGCCTGATAGGTGCATGTATTCCTGTTTCATCCTTCATTCTAGCTACATACTCAGCATCTCTGAGACACCACGTTAGTGGGAAAATGTGTCAATACACAAAGCCAGCACAATTCAGCATCAAGTACAACATTTATGGTCTCTTTCATGTGAAACCACAACTGGCAGAGAAATGCCCACATTTTCATAGTCACTCAGTGGTCACAGTACTACTGCAATGAGTGGGGATTCTTCTTCCTCCAGAGCCTGAAGAAGTCAACATTCATATTTCTAAGGAGGATGAAACATGTCCCAGGTGATGGCAGAGGTGAGAAAGTGGGGGTCTCCACTCTTGCTACTGAAGGTAGGAAAATGTGCAGTCAGTAATGACAGGGTTGCAAAAGCCAAATACCAACTGTGTGACACTGCAGCCCCTGGTTAAGGAGGTGTGCTTGAAAATGGGGAGTTTGGCATTTAGACTCTGCTCCAAACATTGCTCATGCATCTGAAAACTGCAAAAAGAAAAATCCTCAGGAACAGGGATCAGGACATAGTCCCAGGAGGGTACCCTTTATACCAGGCAGCAGAAAACAGTCTCCTGCTTGTTTGCTAGCTCTCTCTCTGTAACACCATGAATCTTACATTTCAAAATGCAGAGTGGTCCAGACATTTTATTGGTAGCATCCCCCATAGGTTTCCAATGTGATCTTAAATGAAGTTGGAAGAAAGAAGCATGAATGCCTCTTAAATCTCTTAAATTGTCCTGTGACCTTCTTGTCCTGTTGTCTGGAGTCCAGCTAAGCTAATTAATTGTTACTCAAAGGTAACCCATTGGTTTTTTTCTTCGGCTGAGTTTTTCTTCCAGCTCCAATCATAGCATAGTACATACTCAGGAGAACAGATTTAACTGGTACCCTGCATGTACATGCTATCTTTCTCTGAGATGTTGCTGAAGCTGTGCTTTTATCTGTCAGTTTTCATCTATTATTTGGTAGTTAGGAGAGACACATGCAGGATTTCTTGTATAAATTATTGATTTTGTATTGGGTGAAAGTCTCATAACTGCATATGTATGTCTGAGACATTAAGTAGGATAGTGCTTTGCTGCTAGCTTTCCTCAGCAGATGTGAAGTCTCACGACAGGTACATTTAAATTTTGATGCATAGCTTTAGCCGAATTGGTTGTTCTTTTGTGGGGTTTTACGATTATTATTGATAAAAGATGAAAAAAATATCATAATTTGTTGAAGTCAGGGGCCTTTCCCCCTGAAACTAAACAGCCATGAAATAAAAAATCACAAGACATTTTTTGGTCTGCACTTAATAGATATTTCATCAAGCTTATTTACAAGAAAGAACAGGAAAAGCAATCTACCTGCTTTTATATTTTCCCTCTCTATCCTAAAGCCCCGTTACCTACAGAGCAGTATCCTTTCAGCTTCTGAGCTAAAAAAGAGTGCAGTTTCCAGTTTGATTGTGGCAGATCTGGCATAAAATATTGTGTGGGCTACTCACTGACTGCTTGGGAAAGGGGCAGAGAAGGCTGATGTGACGGCATCCTTCTGTGATTTCTTGGCACCATGTTGCAGTATGGATGAAAATAAGTTTTACACCTGCAAGATTCCTTGAAAATGGCAGCCTGCACAAAGCAAGCCATCTTCACAGACTTTGTAGGGATGCTGGAACCTCCATAGTGCCATATGAACATGGTTATGTGTCTCCCAGCAAAGAGCTGGTTTAAGCTTAATCAATTCAGAAAGCTCCTTAAGTGAGATGCATATATATTTTCTGCATCTCCCAAGTCACAGGGCCTAAAATTGGTTATAGAGTAGGGCAATGAAAAACTAATAGACTCAGTGGACAGTCCTTGAATAGGCATGTCAGGAGGTACAGGAAACATGTATGTTTTAAATGTTTTGCTGCACATTGATACAATTACACGTTACTTAAAATAGAAATTTTGTGATGCTAGAGTGATTTGCTACAGTTGCAGTCCCAGTACACATTGGAAAAGGCTGTAAAGTATATTCTTTTAACTGATATCCATATCAAGACAGTCAAGTTTCAATTCTTTTTGTTATCATTCTGGTTACTTAAACTTTGCATGCCAGATTGTGAGGAACAAAGTGACTACTTAGATTCCAGGCCTCTCCTTGGAATTGCCACATAGCAATTTTTACAGCAAGG